>CM050199.1:29338605-29378605 GCA_027475355.1 Coilia nasus
GGAATGCCTGAGTGGACAAAGTAGCCTAATACTAGAGCATGCACTAAACAATTAGTAGGGTGTGTTCCTCACTCTAGGAATATACAACTTTTTAAATTGTTATACCCCCAACACCCTTCTCTATAAGGCACTGCAAAATTGAAACATATTTTTTCTTGAGTTCTTTTTTCATACACTTTCCAGTTGTTGTGGTTTCGAAAACATATGTGACGTGGGCTACAACTTTTTTTCCATAATTCACACATAGCCTACTTTACTTTTCCTACTGCAGTGAAAACCACTGAGAAGAGTTAACATGAGAAGGTGTATTTTCACTATTCACTATTGTCTAATCCCATGTGTGTTTATCTATTTAATCTGTTAGCCCATATTATGACCTACAGCAATTGAGACATAAAATACAATATTCTGTGTCTTATAGGCTAAGTTTTAATTACTACGTTATTGACTACACAAGCGGAGAAATTAAGTGTGTTAGGCCATACAACAGTAGCCTATCCACGTTGAGGAGAGAAAGTCTGACATATGGTATAACTATGAATAAAAAAAAAAAAACAGTATACAGTTCACACCGAACAAATATGAGAGTTCAAAGTGGGATCCACAAAATTAATTCAATAAAATGTTAACATGTGAGCAAGTCGCCATCTAGTGGCTGAACAAAGAATTTTAACTTATAATGGCTCCTGGCTTGCGTAAGATAGGGACAGTCTTTATTATAGGCTATAGCTGAATGTAGCTCACCACAGCACAAACGCGGCGTTGTAAAACGTGCGATTGAACCAAATGGCTCGGTGTGTAGACGTAAAATAAAACGGACGTGTTTCTTTAAATAATATATTACTTATGTTCAATATCCGCCAGGCAAATACAATCGTGCAAGGTCATACTGTGAGGGGAAATCCCACTGCGGCAGGAGAAGGGTGACTATCGGCCGATGACGGCATCATCAGCTGACCTTAGAGAAATATGCGCTGTGTGGCTGGTTCGTCTCCTTCATTTCAGGTGCGATTACAGTCACATGTGTTTTGGTAGAAATGACCTTCTCGGCCCATCCACATTAACTCCAGATCGCACTTGTTGTTGAGTCTGTATGGTGTAGCAGCTGACAGTTTCCGACAGTTTACGTAACGTAAAAACCAGGAAGAGAAACAGAAAATTCCCCGAAGAAGAAGACGGAGTGAGAGAGCTAAAAAGAAAGTGATCAAACCTCAGGCCTTGAACAGTTTTGTTTTGGCCACGTCGTTCCACAGAAGTAAGACGGTACGTACAAACAATATTTTTTAAATGTGAAAGCAGTTTTAAAACCTTTGAAACCCTTTTTCATAACTTGGTAAGGAGAGGACCCTGTTTTGTTTGTAGTTATTTTCAGGGTCATGTAGATCATATGAATTGTTTTGGTGTTAATATTGTTGCTAAAAAGTTATATAAAATACTCTCCACTTTCACTCCTGACCATGTTGGTTTTGAGAAAACGATATCAGAGTTTGAACACTAAGACTTTGGCAAAATGGAGACTTAAACCTAAGGGAAAGTATATTTTGTGATTCATGCTGGAATCCTGAACAACGTTAACATCAGTAAAATGTTGAATTTACCTGAAACATGCTACAGTAACGTTTTTAATTGTTCGACATTTCGTTTTTGCGAATTGACTAGTCATCGTCTTGGACCATGTGATTGGATTATTGAATTTAGAGTCCTGCGCAACAGCACAAAGTTAACCATCTGACTACTGGTATTTTATCCATTTGACAGTGATTTCAGTACAAGTAAAGAGAAGGCAGTGAAACTGTGCTGACCTAAATAACCTCGGTAATCATTATGCTAAAGATGACTGATATGTGGGATTTTTTCGTATGAGTCATTGTCATGTGTAAGAGTGTTTAACCCCCCCCCCCCCCCCCAATAAAGTTCACACGACGGAAATGTGTCTACTTTAGCTCAGACTTATATCTTACAGCAAATCTACGGTGAAGCAATGGCTTCCAGCACCCCAATGGTGAATGGGGACTTGAGCCGGGGGTCGTCATCAGGAGCTGGGGTCGGCAGTCTGGAGGAGGCCCTGCAGCAGATGAACATCCTCATCAAGGAGAACCAGGAGCTAAAGGGTGTGTATGCAAGCAACATTTTCATGATGCTTCTCAACACAAACATTTAAGCTTAATTACAGTGCTGGAACCAAGTGCTATTACTCTTCCTCTTTCTTCCTCATTCTCTCTCTCTCTTTCTCTCACGCTCTATCTCACTCTCTCTCTCTCTGTGATGTTCATGTTGTTATGAATTAATCTGGGTGCTCAAACATCCTAAGGGTCAATATTTTTGAATGAGGCAAGCACTCAACAGTCTACTGTTGTCTTGAGTGCATGTTGGGGTTGCGGTTCTTGACTTCATGAATCAACAGCACAACAGCACTCTTTTTAATTGCCTTACACACACCTTGTGCCTTCTTGGGTTTTGTGTGTGTGTCTGTTTGTGTGTGTGTGTGTGGGCTACATGTGTATTTTAGTCGGTGACAGAATGTCAGTGAGTGAGCACTTACGTGTCCATCTCTTCCACGCCCTCTCTCTTTGATGGCTTCTGGTGTCCACAGAGGCACTGAGGCAGACTAACTCGTCCATGAAGGAGCGTTTCGAGGACCTGTCCGCCTGGCGGGAGAAGCAGAAGGAGGAGAGGGACTTCCTGGAGAGCCGCCTGGAAGAAGCCAGGGAACGAGTGCTGGCCCTCAGCACAGAGAACGAGGGATTGAAAAAACAAATACAGGAGCTGCAGACCATCTCACAGCCAGGGCAGGTCAGCAGACATCTCACTTTCTTTTATCACTTAACACATCTGCACATGCTGCACACATTGAACGTTGTAAAATTTGGCATAATTGAATCTATAAAGTTTTAAACTTTTTATGAGTGACGTCGGAAGTGACAAAAGCATCTAACTCTTAACTTTTCACAGTTACAAAAAGAACTACTCGGATTTCCATTGTCCTTATTTATTGTGAACAAGACAATATGTTTGATGCATCTGCAAAAACAAAGAGGCTTAATCGAAAAGTCTCATGTACTACTTGTTTAATTATTCAACAACCTGTGCTTTTTGAGTCGCTGATTTAAGCAGATGACAAAGTACTCCCAAATGACACAAAGGCTGTGACTTAGAATTGAGACATGGGGGCTATCTTGCAGTGTGACGCAGTAGCGATACAGTGGGCAGATCTCACTCTGGCTATTATTGTTGTTTCTGAGGGTCATCAGTCTGGTTGTGAAATAAGACAGGAAATTAATAATAACGTAAGAGAAAAGATATCCAAATGTGGTAAAATCATTGAGCAACATTGAATTCAAAAGGAGAAAGTGGATGTGACATCATACCTCCCAAATGTCTCCCAGACGTACCATCCAAAGCAAGGGCAGCCATTGCATACACATTTAGCAGGTTAAATACTTGAAGCCAACGTACATTTGCATATCGTTTAAAGTCTAATCTTGGTGTTCATATTCCTAAGCATCATCTTGACCGACCTATTCTGTTACGTCAGAGATTACACAGTGTAAAGTTCAGGTTTATCACTAAGCATATGTGTTATTCCTTTCCATCTAAAGGCTTAGCTTGTTCAACAACGTGCAATGGTTGCGTTCAAACACCCATAGTATATTGTACGTCTGTGCAAGCAGCTGCGCAAGCGCAATGAACTTTGCAAAGCTCAGGCCAGGGGTGTAGCCAGAAGTCATAAAATCAGGTGGGCGTAGCCCAACACACATAGGTTATCATTATTAATAAAACAATCAATCAAACAAAAAGAGCCTTCTGATTGGGTGGACCTGATTGACAAGTGGGTGGGCACAGGCCCACTGCACCCCACCCGTGGCTACGCCTTTGCCTTAGGTATACTTATTCTACTGTTGTCTTGAGTGCATGTTGCGGTTCTATATAGTCCAGAGCCTTGCGATTCTTCACTTCACGAAGCAGCAGAACAAAGTGTAGCCCATATCTACAAGCTGGGAACATGCATGGTGTCCAGGTTTATTCCAAAAGTGTGTCAGGCCTTATAAAAAGGTTCCTTAACCAGAGTTCGTTGTGGTATAATGTCAGAGACAGTGGAAGAACATCGCAGCAGAATTTGGGAACTTCAGTGTGTGTTGGGAACTTCAGTGTGTGTAGAAGTTCAGTGTGTGTAGAAGTTATACTATGGGCACTAACTAAGGCAGCATGCCATGTGCGATGCGCTGTGCTATGTTGTGTCTGAGTGTGTCTCTGCGTTGTTCCAGGCTGACCCAGGGGAGCTGGAGGCTCTGAGGGTTCAGCTGGGCCGCGTGCAGGCTGAGAAGAACGACCTGGTGGCCCTCAACTCGGAGCTGCAGCTGAAGATGGGTCAGGGGTCACCCGACAACTCCTTCATCGAGATCCGCATCGCTGTACGTGACACTGACCACTTACAACTATGCTCACTCTACATCATACACACTAGCTTGTGCAGGCACTGTCACTCTATATCCTACAAACTACCGTGTGCAATCACACTCTAAAGAGTCTAAATCATACACGCTAGCCTGTGCAAATACATGTACTTGATCATGCACGCTTAGCTTATGCAGATGCTAATATATGGATTCTTCCATTTGTTTACAGATTAAACTATTCCCAGCTTTAAGACATTAAATAAATTTTCATACTCTTTTTCACAGACTTGCTTATAGAAATGCCCATAATATTTGTTTACGCACTTAGTTGTGTGTTTTTCTAAGAAACAGGCCATTGTACTTAAGTTAAAAATGACTTGGACTTTTACAGGAAGGAGAACTGGATGTGACGAGAGACTTGCCCACCACTCAGGAAGAGCTCACAGCCTCATGCATGTAAGCAAAGTGTGTGTGTGTGTGTGTGTGTGTGTGTGTGTGTAGCTCCCCTCAGACCAAAAATGAAGTCCTGCATTATCATGGCCTAAGATATGCTATCATGCGCACAGTCATCTGTGACCAATATCACTTCTGTTTCGCAGCGCTATGATGTGTGTCTGTGTTTGTGTGCGTGCATGTGTTTCTGTGTACGTGTATCCTTGTTTTTGCCCTGTATATTGATGTGTAAGTGTCTGTGTGTGTGTGTAGGTCACGCGTGAAATCAGAAGAGCAGACGGTCAGCCAGCTGTTGCAATCTCTGAGGAGCGAGAGCAAGCGTGTGGAGACTCTGGAAGCTGAACTCCAGGCTGCTCGAGAGAGGTAACGGTGGCAGTCACATACTTCTATTTTTTTTACATTTCTGACACTTTTAAAGATGCAGATTGAAAGATGCAGATTGAGTATATTCTGTTCTTTGTGTGAATAGTGTATTTTGTAAATGCTCCCTGTAGCTAATCAAACCAAGTAAATTAAACTAAAGTAGTAATCAATGTACGTCTGGTGCCTGGTTGTATGTGTGTGTTTGTGTTTCTCAGTAGATGATAGTATGATAGTATGCTATATTGATATGAGAGGGAAATTTTGGTTGCACAGCAGCATTAAATGTTAAGCATGCAGCTAAACTTAGATACAGTTGTGCTCATAAGTTTACATTGACGGAATTGATGATTTCTTAACCATTTTTTAGAGAATCCTTTTGGTAGTTTCTGTTGGCATTATGATTAAAAAAAAATTAAACACAGATATTTGACAATGAATGGCTTCAGCCAACCACTAACCATGGGTGAAAAAAACTTTTTTGTGTTACCATTCATATCCTCTGAAAAATAATTAAGAAATCATCAATTCTGCCAGGGTATGTAAACTTATGAGCACAACTGTACATATACACAGGCCTGCCCAGAGAGATGCCTGGGCCCCTGAAAAGATGCAGTTATTAGCCCCCCACCCTAAAAAAAAAAACCCTATAACTATAGTTTTCAATTGACTGCCCCCCTGTGGCGGCTGGGCCCCCAGAAAGCTTTCATATTTATCCCCCTTATGGGCAGCCCTGCATATACACAGTATATACAGTTATATATATATATATATACAGTTAAGTCTGTATTTAAATGCTTCATAAATGTGTGTTACATTAGGTTGAGCGAGTTGGAATTGCAGAGGCAGAGGAACAGCGAGAGCAGCACCCAGACATCCTTACCTCCCCAGGTGAACATGCAACGTGACGCAGAGAAGGACAAACAGAGCAGCAGCGACAAGGTACTTGTCACTTGTCACCGTCACCTGACATCTGCTGAGTCGGCAGGTTTGACGGGATCTGACTTCCTGGACTGTGTAATATTGCAGCATATTTGTGTGCCATTGCCCATCAGAACTTACTAAATGTGACAACAGAATCTAAGTTCTTTCTTTCTTTCTTTCTTTCTTTCTTTCTTTCTTTCTTTCTTTCTTTCTTTCTTTCTTTCTTTCTTTCTTTCTTTCTTTCTTTCTTTCTTTCTTTCTTTCTTTCTTTCTTTCTTTCTTTCTTTCTTTCTTTCTTTCTCTTTCTTTCTGTTCTTTCTTTCTTTCTTTCTCTCTCTCTTTCTCTCTCTCTCTCTCTCTCTCTCTTTTTCTGTCTCTTTATTTCTCTCTGGCTCTCACTCTTGTGTCCCTCTGGCTCTCTTGGTGTGTGTGTGTGTGTGTCTCTGTTAAAGTCTGCCACGGAAGTTGAGAATCTAAAGACTCAGGTGAAGACTCTTGTCAAAGAACTACAGGAGCCTCAGAGCAAACTGGATGAAGCAGAGAAAATGAAGAAAAACCTCCAGGACAGGTACCACACACACAAACCACAAAAGTCACTCACTACGTGCACATGGTAGGATCGGATTGGATTGGGATTGGATTGGGTGTTGCTACCCAACGGGTGGTCTGTCCCAAAATCCAAGTGCACATGGAGTTTGTTTAATCGGATAATGGTCAGAGATCTGGCCGTTTCCGCTACGCTAGGTGGCGATGTATTCCTTTAAACAAGTGGTGTTAGAACTACTTCTGGTTGACGGCTGCTAAAAAGAAAATAAACAAACTATCTGGCGGCATACAAACAAAGATGCCGTTCAAGGAGGTTGACAGCACAGCATTTGCATACATGTTGTGCATTCTCCTGTGTTTGGAAGTCCGTATGAACAAACAAACAGCCTTTTTGGTTTTCCTTGATATGACACGAACTGTGCCATCAGCGTTTGATATTACAAGCAGTGCATTCCAGTGCATGCACAGTACGCGAATCCGATATGATCCCGTGCACAAGGCGGCACCAAGTGGATTAACATCGGCTTAAGCCAGGGGTTTCAATTGGATTCGCGAAACCAATCCCTATACGATCTTTAGCCTGTGCACATGAATTCGATACGATCCCAATCCCTTTCCAATCGTATTGAACTCGTCCATGTGCACGCAGTGACTGTTTAACACGTATATTTGTTCACAAGCTGATGTTATCATTCAGCATGGCTGAACGCTTTTCAGATAATGTTGCAGATAAACATCAGTACATGTGTTCCCTTGGTAACCCATTAGATTAGTTGTGTCAGCACAGGGATACAGAAGCTAAGGGTCTTAGTGCTAGTGCTAGGTATCAGCGCACTGCTACACTGGTAGCTAGTGAGGACATGCTCTCCTCTTAGCTTATCCTGTGACTATGGATGCAGTTACTGATTCTGTTCACTCACTACACTCACAACTCCAGAATTTGGTGCCTTGTACGTGTCGTTGTTGTGCAAACTGAGCTATATTCAGAGTTTAAATTGGGCCAGAGCCCTCCAGAGCTCAGCTCCACCTCCTAACCTCAGCAATACAGCCAGCCGGAGCTGAGCTCCCTCTGCTACAGTATTTATAGTAATACAATAGAGTGAGATGCTGACCACTGTGAGTAAAAAAAGGGCTCCCCGTCCTTACAAAAGGCAATTTAACCACTGGTCATATTAGTCCTTTGCACACAGTCCCTCTGTACATGTGTCCCTTTGTCTAAGTTGTCTCTCTGTATCCTAGAACAGTGTATTGTTGTCTATGTAAGGTGTAGTTTTAGTGTATGTAAAAATGTGTATGTAAAAATTTAGTGCATTCATATCACTGTTTTCTTAGAGCACCAAGGACAGGTATCGGGGAAGCACTATTTCAGTACACTGTTACTTGTGATATGGTATACTAACCGATAAACACTTGAGTCTTCAGTCAAGTCTTGAGACATAAAAAACATTTACATGGTCAAAAGGAATAAACATGTAACACATTCATCAGACTAACAAAATACAAAACAAACACCGTTCTAGTCATAACAAAATATACACAAGATAAGTGCAGGATGTAGAATGCAGGACATTGTGGCTTGATTTCCTATCTCTGTGTGTGTGTGTGTTTGTGTGTGTGTTTGTGTGTGTGTCTGTGTCTGTGTCTGTGTGTGTGTGTGTGTGTGTGTGTGTGTGTGTGTGTGTGTGTGTGTGTGTGTGTAGGTGCCGGGAGACGGAGCAGGAGCTGGTCAGCCTCAGGACCCAGCTGGGCGAGCGGCAGCAGGTCCAGTCGGAGAACGAGCGACTGCGGCTGCAGCTGGAGAGCCTCCAGGCCCACAACAAGCTGGAGCAGAAGAAGGCTCAGGAGGAGAAGTGAGGACACACACACACACACACACACACACACACACACACATACAGACACACACGCATACAGACATATACACATACACACATACATACATACATACATGCACACGCATACACACACACATACATACACACACACACACGCACACACACACACACACACACACACACACACACAAACACACACACACTGGAGAGTCTCCAGGCCCACAACAAGCTGGAGCAGCAGAAGGCTCAGGAGGAGAAGTGCGGAGACACACACACACACACACACACACACACACTGGAGAGTCTCCAGGCCCACAACAAGCTGGAGCAGCAGAAGGCTCAGGAGGAGAAGTGCGGAGACACACACACACACACACACACACACATATATCACCTTTGATCCAAAAGGCTTTCTGAGTTCCAGACCTGAACAAGCCTTCTGGATGAAAGGTGAAACGTCTTCAAGCTCTAAAAAGAAGTCCAGTTGCTTACTATTTAACTCCTTTGACTACCACGACCTGGATGAATGAGAATCTTCACAGACAACCCGTCAAAAGTAGTAACCCCCCAATTATGGAGGGGCAATTCACACTCTGGCCCTTACTCTGTAATGGTCCTACATCCTTGTCTTTGCTTTCCTCAGGAATAACCTGGCTCAGCTGAAGGACGCATACACTAAACTATTTGAAGATTACAACGAGCTGAAGGAGGAGAAGAAGAGAAGAGAGGTAACCAGGATACTAACTACCTCTCATGATTGATCCACTGTGCGTGTTCAGCGCGTGCCCGTTTTCTGTCCGTATTCGTTTAGAATGCACGTTAACAGATTAGACCATTTCCACCGCACGCGTGATCTGAGCGTATTCTGTCCCTATACGAACCTATTGTACACGGATACGCGCTGTACACGCTCAAGTCGGTGGAAATGAGGCCTGAGTCCCACATTATAGGTCACATTATTATTAAGCCCCCGTCCCCCCCCCCCCTCGTTGAACTTTGACCTCCACAGCAGGCGAGCGTGCCACGGGAGGAGGTGAACGAGATCCAGACGCGATTGGTCGCCGCGGAACAGGCCCTGGCTGCCAAGCAACAGAAGATTGACGACATGAAACAGGAGCTCTTCCAGAAGGAGAAGGATCTTGAGACTGTCTCAGTCTTTAAGGCCCAGGTTTGTGCAGAAAATGGGCTTATGTGTGTGGATGTGGATGTGGCCTAGTTTTGATGGTGGTATACAGTGGCTGTGTCTGAAACAGAAAGCTAGTGACTTGCTGCCTTCACTGTCTAAGAAGTCACACACCTTAAGCAAACATCAAAGTGCCAATTAAAAATAGGAAATGTGTGTGGTTTTTGCCTAACTTTGATGGTAATTAACACAGTTTAGCATCGTGTGTGTGTGTGTGTGTAGGCGGAGGTGTACTCCGCTGATTTCTATGCCGAACGAGCTGCCCGTGAGGCCATCCATGCTGAGAAGGAGCGCCTCGCAGCCCAGCTGGAGTTTGTCAAGAAACAGAAGAGTCAGCTGGAGGATGAGATGGAGTCGCTGGGCAGGTCAGTGCCCCCTAGTGGCTGTAGATGGAAAACAGTCGTTTCAAATGCATTTGATTTTCTTTTAATCTTACCAAAGACCAGAGGAGGACAAACTGGCTTGAGAAAGTAAACGCCCAGCCATAAATCTCTGCCTGTTTTCGCAACACGAGCGATTTCACTAATTAGCTCACGTGCCCAGAGGAAGAATTTTCTGGAACAATTATATGGCCAGACTTTTACTTTCTGAACTCAGAATGTCCACCTCTACCAAAGATACAGTACAAGACAAATGTCATGTAGTGTAATTGTACAATATATAGGAGATGTTTAGTGTATATTTTTGGGTGTATGTCAACATTCACTAATAAATAGTTCTGAACGGAGTAGGCCTACTGGAGATAGGAGTGTAGTCCACCATGAGGCTCACAACGTCTAAAGAAAACTGTCCTTTTTGCAGACAATCTCTGGGGGAGATGCAGCGTAGACATGTGCCACGCGGAGCCACACCACAAGGGGGCAGCAGAGGTACGAACTGGGGCTGTATGATCATTTCTTTGTGCCATTATGACAGGTGATGTTTATGTTTATGTGATGTGATGCCGAGACTCGCTGCTCACTTTCCCTCACTTGTTTTTCGCCCGGCTTTTCAGGAGTGGAAGTGAACATTCCGGAACACGCCTGTCCGAAGTGCAACGAAATCCTCCCCGATCTCGACTCCCTGCAAATCCACATCATGGACTGCATTATCTGAACCGGTGTTCAGACAGAGTATCAAACCGTAAACACACACCCCAACCATGCGCCAGTCCATCAAGACTGGTCTTAATAAGCTTTAATACTGCACATAGAAACTGTTGCACTCTAACTCCTCATGAAAAGAAATATTATTGTTGGCTGGACGGTGCAACAAATTATTGACATTGACAATTTGCACTCTGTAATTAAACTGTTTGTGGTTCAGATTTGAAGTTGACTGTCAGGATAATATGTGTCCTGATGATACTGATTTTGAAGATCGTATATGCTTCTATATTACCGGTATATATTAGTTTTCATTTGTTTGTTAACGCAATCCTAGATACTTTTGTGTTGGGTTTACTGTATATTCTTTTTGGATGATTTTGTCAGTGTGATCACTAAGGCCAGAACCATAATACATAATTTGCATACATATTGGTTTGGACTTGGACAGCTGAGTAGACCTGTCTTGAGTGCATCAGAATATCTGATCTGCTGCATCCAGGCACTTAAACCACAGAAAGTACTTCAGTAATGTGATATGATGTGATGAAACATGTAGCAGACTGCACAGTTCAGAATTCGTATGTTTAAATTGCTGGGCAGGCACGGCGCTGCAGATAAGAGCTTGTCTTCCTCTCTGCGAGAAGTCTGAAGCAGCTGGCGTTTGATATCTGTGAAATGGAAACACTCACTGGATATGGTAGTAGGAATAGAATGCCAGACGGTTGATTCTGGCCAGAAAATTAAGGATGGCCCCTTTGGTGTGTTTGTTGTGGCAGAGTGTCACACTTCGTGGAGAATAAACCAAGTCTTGGTTTGGATTTGGATTATGAAAAGATGCCATATATGTTAACATGATCTGAACATTACTCACCTCATAGTCACCAGCTCTACTTTTGTTGTTTAGCCCTACTACTGTTCTGTTGCATAACCACAAGAACATTTATGTTCTACAAATGTGTAAAGCTCTAGACTACCAATGGCATCTAATAAATGTTTCTCCTAAATATACTGTATGGACTTACGATTATAAATCTTCAAAAGTGATAAATATATGGATCATCAGCATTTTGAAAGGCTACAATTTTGAAATTTAAAATTGAGCCACAAAGGTATGTAAAATGGAGATAAAATGCCTTAACAATGGGCATGAACCACACAGCCATTCAAGTGTGACACCAGGTCTTTTTTTTTAAGTAGCTTTTTATCAATACTGCCTCAGCGTTGAAAGTAATGTAATTGCTTTAAATTGTACAAGTATCATAGAGAATGGAAATGTATACATTGTCACTATCAGAACATTTATCCAAACCCAAACCCTTGGAAACTCACCTCTTGTCTTACTTCCTGCACTAAGTGGGCTTTTCTGTGCTTTACTGATACCAAAGAACAGCGCATTATTTTTCCTGCATCTCAAGAGCAGATTCCTGAGAGACATACAACTGAAGGAAATGGAAGTTTATGTTGTTCCATGGCAGTTTGCATGGCTTCCCCTAATGTGGTCATAAACTCTTTCTCTTCTCCTCTGGCCGTTAAGCTTTGCTCTTGTTTCTTGCAGCCAGTATGTTGATTGTTGATAGGACATTCGATTTTAGACAAACCTCTGTCCATCACTGAGAAGTATATTAAAAGTTTATGGGTTTTTTGGCTCTTTGCCTTGTTATTGATTGGACAGGACAGTGAAGATGGACACAGGAAGGAAGTTGGAGAGAGCAAGATGGGGTGGGATTTGGAAATGTGGACCACAAACCGCATTTTAACCTCGCTTCCCCTGGGCACTTCTTGCATTTGTGGTGCAGATGTGCGTGCTGTACCCAGCTGTACCACAGTGCCTTCCACTCAGCGGCATCAGATGCCATAACTTGGAGGACGATAGTATATCATTGCCCCAACTAAAAATCCCAACAAAACTAACCAATCACGTCCTGTTTCAGTGCTACACTCTGGGATCGCTTCTGATGACAAATTACTTTATATTCTTTAAGGTTTTACTTTTTAATACATTACTTGAGCCCATTTATGTAGATAATATCCTGAAATATCTAGTTACCTTGCCGGTTTAGTTTAAAAACGTCATATAGCTTTCTGATATTACAACTCAATAGTATTGTTTCAGGCAAATTAAACTGACTTGTCCTGAAAAGCAAATGTGCTTGACTGAACAAACAGAATGTGGTTCATATGCTGATCAATCAAGGGCAAACTTGACTGACGAAATGTTTCTGTAGAAGAAACTGTGTTGCAGGTCAATGTACAGGAACAAAGTCGAAGCTTTGCTTGCATATCATTCCACACAGCCTTTAAAACAAACAAAACAACCAGCACCCAGTGTCATTGTGATTACACAGCACACCACACACGTGAGCAGCGGGCATCCATGACAACGGTGCCCAGAGAGCAGTGTTTGGGGACGCTACCATGCTCAGGGTACCTCAGTGGCACTACTGGCAGTTGGTGGATTCCAACCTGCTATCCTGCGATCACAAGTCTGATACCTTAACCCCCAGGCCACCACTGCCACCAGACGGGTTGTTGACATTCAACTTTAGTCGTTTGTTCACTGGTCATCAAACCCAACCTCTTAACTCACACTGTAGTTACAGAATAGTAATATACCTTATTGCTAATCGCACTACCTGTAGATCAACTGTAGGGGGCAATCTAAGATAGGTGTGACCAGAACATTTGTTTACAAGAACAAGGGAGCCCTAGCCTGGCAAACCTGCCCCTCGTACTTCATTTCATTTTCTACAGAGTACAAAATGAAATGAAGGGCTGGTTCACCCCCCCCCCCCCCCTTACAGAAATCAGAGGTGATTTTAGACTCTGATGGGGGCCCCAAATACAAATTCACCCCTTTCATTGAAAACTGCACTACCACTGCTGTAGCATCAGGCATCTGTGACCCTTTAGTGGCCTAGGGGCCCCGAGCATGTCTGTGTTGCCTGTGTGTGTGCTGGCTACGTCTCTGACAGAAATTGTGCAGCTGTGGTCCACTCATTTGGGGAATTCACCAGGGTAATCACTGCCAGCCTGTTACTGCTGAGCTTCACCTTATGTGAACCACCTTTTTGATCATTGTGTTTCCCCTGTCAGGTAAGCACAACCTGTTGTGGTCAACCACAGTTTGACTCGAAGCTGCGCAGTGCACGGAAATGGCACACTGAAATGTTGCTGTGAAGTGAAACAGCAGACTGGAATGGCCCAGATGATGGGCATAATGATAACACTGATGTAACCCGATTTCAGCAAGGTTATCTTATTTTTGCTTTTTTAATTGCTGTGGTTTAGGCTATAGGCAAGTGGAAGGAATGTAGGATTGTGAAAAAAAAACTGATTTAAATTCAAAATTCTGTAGTGAAGCGTTGTTCCTAGCCTGGTAAACCCACCCCTCGTACTTCATTTCATTTTGTACCTCTGTACGAAATGAAATGAAGTACGAGGGGCTGGTTTACCAGGCTACTTTTTCCCCCTCTAAAGGCAAGAATTTGCAGGCTCTATTGTTTTTTTTAACTGCAAATATTCTGGCTGTACTTCTGCTGTCAGTGAAATCAGTACTTCAGTTTAACATGTGCCCATGATCTCTGGTGACATATCGGGACCATTTTATGATGTCTTGCAATACATTTGCAGTGGTGTGGTGGCCTGCTGGTTAACGTATTGGACTTCAGGTGATCACAGGTTCGAATCCATCAACTGCCAGTAGTGCCACTGAGGATCCCTGAGCATGGTACCGTCCCCACACACTGCTCCCCAGGCGCCGTTGTCATGGCTGCCTGCCCCCTGCTCACCTGTGATGGGTTAAATACAGAGTCATTTTCCTTGGGTACACTGTGTGCTGTGGTGTGCTGTGGTGTGCCGTGTAATCACATTGACACTGGGTGCTGTTTGTTTGTTTGTTAATTGTTGTATATAGCACCTTTAATGTGATGTACCTGGAGCGTTATTTGAATTAGAGCACTGGAATATTTTGCTACCTTTCCATCATCTATTCAGACAGGAACACAAGCGAACACAACACACCGATGACGTCACATGCACATGCAGACATTTTCATTGATCTTTGTTTCAAAGCCAACAGCAAGTGTTAACTGGTCAGTCAGAAAAGAACTAGTACACGGCTTTCTATCGCATGGGCCTTACAAATTTAGCCTTCAGTTTCAGTGTGGATGACTGTGTCTGCTTCAGAACGGAAAAAAATAACACATCACTGTACATTCAACCTCAACTTGAAAAAAAAAAACTACATGAAAAAAACAAAAAAACAATATAAACAAATAGAAGAAGGACCTGTTGGTCCTATGTAGTTCTTGATATACCATGAAACAGCTTTACAAATATTCATAATTGCAGTGACAGTGATAAAAGTATGCAGTACAACACGCTCAAAGCAGAGGCTTCTATGCGCTATGTGTGATTTGCCTCAGTGTTGTGTCCTGTTCTCGTCGTTCGAAGAACTGCAATGAAAGTTTCTCAGCTCCATGGCGTCATGCATCTTAAAGTGAAGCTCCTTCAGAGGTTTCATTCTTTTAGTTCAACTCTGAGACAAGAAAATGATGGCACTTTTCTCAAGGAATAAAAATGTAGTGACTAAATAGATAATTAACGTGTTAATTAATGCCGGTTAGGTCTATTGAGGCTAATCAGTGTGTCATGTCCCCTTATCCTATTTCAATGTTTAAAACAGTGTGTTTAATATTCAGGCGTGTTTCTAGCAATGGTTTTGTTGCGACTAATGCAAGTGAAAAGATGTGTGTCTATATGTCTGGAGCTTAACTGCATAAATAAGGTTGTGTAAATTTGTACGAGGATACACTGACGTGATTGGCCAGGAAGCCTGTCTGTCAAAAGCTGCCCTGGCGAATGGGTGGGTTGGTCGGGAGGGTGCATCACTGCCAGCGAGCCCATACACAAAAACGGAGCCCTTGTGACCTCAACTAAAAAACAATGCCTGAGATAGAAAAAAAAAGTTACACAAAAAAAAAAACAACCCTTGCACAGAGCATATCCACTACATTTGCTGCTTCAGCAGTGAACAACAAAAAATAATTTAGTACAAACAGACTTGTACCACATGGCATTCAAGTACAATAACAAAATCACTTTTTTTTTTTGTTTTACAAAAAAAGTACCATATGAGCTTAGCCTATTAACAGAGAGATGTTAAAGAACGAAGACAATGTAACTGGTTTTAAGTATGAGTGATGCGACAGCCTGGAGTGATATCCTGTGCTCTCCAGCTGCCTGGCTGCAACCCCCCTCACTCCAGTTCGTCGTCTGGGGCGATGACGCTGGTCTGCTCGGATGTCATGCCTGGCGACGACAGGAGTAGTGTCAGTGCATCACTTTTTGTGGACACACACACACACACACACACACACACACGAACACACACACAGGAATGGTTGTCTTGTCCACATTATCTCTGTTATAAAACTCCCTTGTCATACACACACACGCTACATATCAGACATTTTTTCCTAAATGTGTGACCAAAACAGGCCCACAAATCAGCCATGGAGTAGGTGTGCACAACTGCACACACACCACAAGTGACTTCATTGATATTTTTTTTAGATACTGGGAACCACCATTTTTTTAATAATGTTTGAAGTAATGACATATCATGAAGTTGGTTAGAAGGTTACGCATCAAAAACCCATTTGAGTACGATATTTAATGGTTTAAAATCTTACTGGATGCATCATCGTCACCAGACTTCTTCTCATCCTCCATGTATCCGAAGCTCAAAAGCTTTGACATGCTCACTGGTTCCTTTGCACACTTCTTATCATGAGATCTGTAGATTAAGGAAATTGAGTGATCTTTCTGCGACACTTGCTGATGAAATATACTCCAACATTTTAAAGAACCGGTAAAGTCAAAACCATATCATCCACGAGTTCTTCACAGTAGAAAATAGTTGTTACTAATGACTCTTACTAATACTCAGTAGTCATCCAGCCATCTCTATGAGGAGACTATAGGCATTCGAAGACAAACAAAATCATGTTGTTGAGGTCTAAAAAAGGACTTACATCTTTTTGTACTTGGAAATCTCCTTGGGCTCGTTCATGGTCATATTCTCCATCTCCCCGGCCACATGACCCACCTTATCCTTTTGTAACCATGACAACAGCACAACAGTTATTAATTCACTACATGCACTACATGTCTAAATGTTGAATGTATATAGAGAACCAACATCTGCCAGAGTCAACTTCATTGCACATGTAAGTATATTACTTGGCCAATAAAATCAGATTCTGATTCTTCTGATGTGTTAGGAATGAACCCAGCAACTGTCCAGCCTTTGATTTGATGCCTGGTCACTGGCCTTGAATTTGATTGTGCTTACTGTGACTCAACAGTGGAAGTCACTAGAGCTGAAACTCTGCATCTGACCTTGTTTGCCCTTTCCTAATTTAGGCTGTGAGGTATGTGAGAATGGATGAGGTGGCTGTGAGGTGTGTGCGTTGAGTGTGGGTGTCAGTACGATTCAAACAGGAAGTGACCCTAGTGGAGAGGTTAATGTCACCTTCCCTCAATATGCCTACTTCCTGTGTGTTTTCCTTTAGTCGGAAACAATCACAGAGAGACAAGTGTGTGTCTCTATTTTATAAGTGTGTGTGTGTGTGTGTGTGTAAGACCTGTTTTTGATACATGAAGGACATGGATGCAAGAACATTAGCACTCTTGCATGCATATTTGGCACAAAATTGAAGAGCTTAGAGATAATATACATTACATTTTTAAACAGACATATCAGTTACGATTTTAAGCTGAAATTAAAAAAAGCAGAAGCTAACCTGCGACAAATCATAGTGAATGCTCGTAATAGAAGACCATGGCATGATGGGCAAAGCATAAAGTGAGAGGAAAGAAACTGTAGTAAAAAACAAGACCACTGATTTCTTTCAATTAGATGTTTTGGGAGGTATCCAGACCTGGTCCATCCCACCGTAAAGGGACCATAAACAATGTACGACTGAAGTGTCACACACTACCCTCCACAGACAACGAAAAACGAAGAAAGCCAGAACCACACTATTTGGTCATCTCAAAACACTTCGGGCAGCAAGCGGAGGTTTTAGCGGAAAGCGTCAGTGTAATATTTTGCATATCTTGTGCTTATCCTGAACAGTTTCGGTAGGTTTACTACGGCCGGGGTCTGCATTGTCAGTGAAATCTGAAAA
Organism: Coilia nasus; assembly: GCA_027475355.1. NCBI lineage: Eukaryota > Metazoa > Chordata > Actinopteri > Clupeiformes > Engraulidae > Coilia > Coilia nasus. Next base: position 29,356,585 of record CM050199.1, read on the forward strand.
ATTTGTGGAGACAGAATGGGGCTTTACATTAACAGTAACAGTAGATACAGTAATTTTCGCGCATGATGAAGCTGTGATGTCGTTTACAGCTTTGTTTTTCCACTGTATCCAGCAAGTACCTGCATGGGTCTGCAAACTCTGTATAGTCATTTGGAGTGACACATAGGACTGCACAATACTGCCCTACAGAATCAAAAGACCTTAACTAACGCAAGTGTGAAACTGAGAAAAATGACTTTAAAAGGTCTTCCGTTCACGTGTGTTCTCAACGTTACAACAAAGACATCTTATTTTTTCCAAAAAAAAAAAAACAAAAAAAACAAAACCTAACTCAAGATAATTGGCCACATGATAAAACTGATGTTTGTTGTTCAAAAAATGACAATAACACATTTTTGCTCAAAATTGAAGTCACATTTTTTTGCCTTTACACGGCAGGACGGTAGAAAACGTGCGATATGTGATAACGACATGAGGGAAGGTTTTCAAGGCCAATAAGGCTCTATCTAACTAGTGAAATATTCTTACATGTGGATTGTGAAAGCACTGCTTATAGAAATGCACCATTTATTGCTGCTGAGTCATGTTTTTAATGTATATTGCAATGTTATATACTGCAACATTGCAATATTTTCTAAATATTGTGCCACCCCAGTGCAGAGAGATGTTGTTTTGTTAGCTACTTGTTTTGCTAAGGAGTGCGATTGCTGTAGGATTACAATTAAGCACAGCGCATGCATTTTCCATTTTTTTATATACATTTTGGGACTTAGAAATGACATGAAAAGCTACCAGCCTTTGCCTGCAAACCTTTTTTTCAGTTGGGTCAGCAGTCTTTGTTTTTTGTTATGTTAAAAAATGGAAAAACCTAGATTAGCGAGGCAAAAAATGGGGAAGAAATAATAGCGAAACTGAGACAAAAAAAAGAATGCAATGAATGAACAGCTACTGAATGAAAGGGGGGATGACATGCTGACAAATGCGAACTAAACATGAGTGACTGAGCAAAAAAGAAAAAGAAAAAAAACAAGAAAAACGTTCAGATGTATCAGATAAATAATAAGGGGGGGGGGGGGGGGGGGGGCGATGATGCCACTAGCGTACTGGTCCATTCACCTTCTCTTTACCAGCGGTAAAGGCACCAGCGTCCTGGTCCCAGGGAGAAATATCGTCCGTGCCAAAGGGCGCGGCCAACGGCTGTGCCGTCCCTTTGGGCGGACTCCTACGACCCCTGTGGGAAGATGTGCTGTCGGCAGAAGACGTTTGGCTTGGGCTGAAAGCACAAGACCATGGGTGGTTAATGCTTTTGGTTTATACTTGTCGCGACTTCTCGCCGCCGCGCACGAAATGTGTTTGCCACTGACGCGCCCGACCCATGTATACACACTAGCGCTCTGCAGACGCGACAACAGTTGTGCCAATCTTCTCCTGATCAAAAGGTGTCAAAACGCTACAGTAGCTAAACTGTTTTCTTAAAAGAAAGAGTTAAAATTGCTGTTTCAGACCAGTGAACACATGACGCCTGGAACGAAACAGTGTGGGATGACGGAACGCCCATCCCACCCATCCCTCCACCACACTTCACTGGAGGGATTTGTTTGTGCAGTCATCCGTTAAGAGTCAGTGACATTTCCCCCCCTCTCGATCGGATTCCTCAATCATGGGATGAGAGCAGAGTTACAGCGAGAACAGTCACTTTGATATAGACCTCTGAGCTGGCTTATGCAAGGAGCAGAAGGTAACCCCATGGGGGGGTGGGGGTGGCTGTGAAGTAGAATCGAACAGCACAATAGCTGCTCTGAGATGTAGAAATCTTACACTGCTTTGCCCGACTTGGGGAGAGTGCAAGGTGCTTTTTTTAAAACATGATGCACGTTTTAAGGTCCCCCCAATTTAGTTACATTGCAGGAACCATCCAATTTTTGACAGCACCGGGTCCTCTTTAAATAAAGAATTGGCCAAAAAGAGTAAATAGTGCACTGCACTTCTGCTTTGCAAACGCTGGCCAACAGTTTCTGTCCACTTGGGTTTTGCTAGTACAGAGGGCGGCCTACATTAAGGTAGCCTGGCTATCGCGACTTGTCAAAGACTTGCTCGCGAAATGAAAATGCAGCGTCATAGGCAGTATGGGCACACCCAGGCTAACATTAAGGCAACCTTGAAATCAAATCTGTAAATTTGTATCCTTCTTGCTTTTCACTTTGACACTTAATGAATCAACTTTTTTTTATTTCAACAGGTATTGCATTATGTTACTGTGCTATTATGGATCTGTGAATTGTAAAGCTCCAACAAGGCAAAATCTTCTCCTGAAATGGGCATTACAAACAGAGGGCACAACCTATCGAACTAGGCGTATGCCTGCAAATATAGTCTTACCTCAATGGGGACCTGGACCCCGAGTTGAACCAGTCAGGAGCTCTATAGGATGAGTTATTCTCCTCCTCTTCCACATCGTCATGCGAGAGCAAACCTGCAACACAGCCCGTCCCAGAATGACAAGCGTATAGCCACTCGGAGAGAGGTACATCACAAACACTGCACTGACTGTTAATCCAGCAAGGCCGTTTACAAACCTTTGTGCCCTCCTTGTTTGGCCAGCTTTACATAATCAGAGTCGGTCGCAAAGATTCCCACACGCCGACCTGTAGTTCTCTGCTCCGGCTCTGTGTCGTCGGCACTCTGACACAGTCCGGGGATCTGGGAGGTTGGCCCAGCGACACCATTTGCGGAATTATTTTGGAAAGTCTTCTTGCCTGCGTGAAGGGTGTTGAAACATCGATAGTATTAAGGCATTATATAATAGTAATTGCACATCAAGTCATCCATAGCAGCAGTTTGCCCGGTGTTCTGCATGCATTGCATTAGTAAATATCGTGTAAGAGATCAGGAGCCGGATTACGAAAACCAAGAATAACTGCACAAAAGACAATGGAGTCATGGTTTCGATCTTTAAATAACCAATCCAGCGAAACAATTCAGTGATGCTGAGTGAGATTTTGCAATGTACAAGCCATTTTTACCTGGTTTTGTTCTTCGGTAATTGGGTTCGGCAGTCATGTTTGCTGCTTGTTGTTTGTTTGCGGTCGTCTGAATCGAACACAAGAAGCTGAAAGAGAATAATAAGCGATGCTGTAATTTCGAATCACCAATACAACAAGCTAACACATATCAAGACCTTGCTCCACAGACAAAAATGTAGTTGCTTATTTGAAACTCATTTTGCAGACGGTTTTGTCTGCGTCCTAATTTCCAGACATACAATTGATTCGCTATTTCTTCTTGGATTTCCTAGTTAATATCTTTATTTAGCTTGATCGCTTTCGTCGTCAACTAGCTTTTATAAACCCTTCGAGTGGTGCAGGCACAACCCGCGATCAGTGACGAAAACATCAAGCTTTTTTATTTTATCGAAATGGGCTGGGGAATGACAGGGAGGATGCATCTCTGGCCAGGGATGAAATCACTGCTCCTCGGAAACGCCTTCTGAGTACCATTTAGCCGACACGACAGGCCTATCAAAAGCTTACAGCGAAAATATGATGACTCTTGATGAAGGATGCTCTTAAAATACAGCTTCATATAACACGTTAATCGCCGAATAGATGTCGCACAACGCCGACATTAATTTTCAGGAAGAAATGGCATTGCCTACTTACAACGTCGGTTTGTGTCGGGAACGCCACCAAAATGATGCCGGACTAGTTACAGCAACGGATGTTACGTTTCAATATGGGAGGGGTAATTTCCGTTTAATATAGATTTAATCAGACTACGTATATGTTTTAGATTAATTAAAATATGACTTGCGAGCTTTAACGCCCTCTGAACGTAGCCTAATACATGTATATTACAAAGTTTCAATGTTTTTAAATGACAGGAGGTGTCATAAAATTAATTTATTTGCCGTTAAACATAGCCCAATCGATTTATTTACTATTTATCTGTTTGCCTACTATTCAAACATAAAGATATACATTTGGCTACTTATTGCTGAAATCGGTTTTAAGGGTAGTTATGAATGTCCACAGACAAAACAAGGTCTATTCTATTAAACGGATAGAGCTATGGGATAGAGCTCATTCCCTTATCTATAAGCTGACGCCTGCCACCTATCGGCTGATATCTGTCAAAGCCCCCTGAAACAAAACAAAAAAAATCTTGGTGAAGGGTAGCCTTCAATGTATTACTGTTCTACTGTCTATGATTACATCAGACAGGCTAGCAGCGTAGTGTAAACCTAAGTTCAACCCAACATAAATTAAACGAAATTAAGTTAAGTTTTAAGTAAGTTAAAAAGAAACTTCTGGGTTTTTCAGAAGCAGAAATACTATACTTTTCTAAAAAGTTATAATCCCTTGTTGAATTTCAATAACACCTGATCATTGAACATAATCATAGTTATGCAAGTGGACATTTGAAGCTAGTAATCTGAGTCATTGGGTGTAACCTGTCCTAAATGTACACCACAGCTAAAAATGTTCTGAACTTCCTCATGGACACTAACAGTCACAGATGAATATAAACTTTTTCAGAAATTGCTGATTCATTAAATAGCACTTGTCAATGTGCACTTTACCTTGCATTCAGTAGTGGACTGCAAAACATTACTTTCTATTTGACAATACATTTTAGCATTTATCATGAATAAAAACATTTAGTCTGGTTTGGAGGCAACCAGCATGTCTGGCTGGTCTAGTGTGCCAACGTGTTACCATATAAAAACTATACTATAGTGGCCACCTGGAAGATGAGCTCTGAGGTGTTGGTAGATAGAAAAAAAAAACAGTTCAAATTATTAATTTACATACTATAGATGACTGAGTGTGTTTTGGGGAAGAGAAAACAAAGAGGGAGGGATGACAGGAAACTCAAAAAAAGAGCCACCCAGACTTTGTGGCTTTCGAGGTGCGCACAGTATCCGCTGTGACGCACGTAACTGTCAGCTCACACGCCACTCTTGCTCATAGTGCGCTTGACTCTGCTGCTGCTGGTAGTTCACACTGAGGAAAGAATGATGACAAGGAGACCAGGCCGGAGCTTTAGGCAGCTGGTGAAGAGAGGGACCACCGTCCGAGACTCCCTGTGGGGCAAACTTACCTCCCAGCACAGGCATGCTGGCCACGGATACAAAACCCCCGGGGATGATAAATCGAATACAAACAAAGGTCAAGATCTGAAGGTGAGTGTTAAATTTGGTCAAGGACGTGACTTCATGTACGTACGAACAAGGCTTTAAAACTGGCATCTCCAATATTGTAATTGTTGAACCCTTGCCTAAATGATTACGTCTACTCTGTCCTACAAAGGCAAAGTGCAGTAACTACTTAGACATTGAAACAAAAAAATGTCTTCAGGTTGTCATGCTGTCCACTCTAACATGGGGTTTGTATAATAGTGGTAATGTTTTTATGTACTTTCTTAATATAAACAACCAAGAGATTCACAAGACAAAAGAGGTGTCATAAAGTCAATTTACAGTCTAAACTCAGTTTTGACAAAATGTGTAGTTACTGCTTTTTGGCTTTGTAGGGCAGTACCATTGACCCCCTTTTAGTGTTTTAAGTGTGGTGTGGTTAGTGTTTTTTTTTTTAAAACAAAGAGTTATCTCTGTGAAGTTGACAAGGAAGTATGTCCATTCACGACTGACGTGTATTGTACGTATATCAAGATGAGTTTCCTTCTCCTTTCTCAGGCTGCTTTGTCAGAGCCTCCACTGAGTTGTCTTGCATCACTACGGTACGCAAAAATGTCTTTTCAATGCATGAAGATGTTTCAGAACTACTTGCTGCAACTAACTGAACACCTAAATGACACATACAGCATGTGTAAAAGCCATATTCTCATTTGTACTCTGCGTTGAACAGGCGATCTCTCGTTCTGGAGAAAGAAGATCATGAAACATTTGGGTTTGAAATTACGGTAAGCTCCATTTAAATGCTATTTATCTGTCTATACATTTAAGTGTGTTTGTTTTAAAGTCTGAAACGTGCCTCTGCTCTTGGAATCTAACCTTATCTATGTGTCTGTCTGTCTGTCTCTTTGTGTGTGTGTGTGTGTGTGTGTCTGTCTGTCTGTCTGTCTGTGTGCTTATAGTGTAATGACAGTTCTGCGGAGGACTTAAGAGTTGCTGTGAGCTCTGTGGAACCTCACAGCCCAGCTGGGATAGCGGGCATGAAGCCTGGTAAGTGTCCTGGCATTTATGAACCTTTCATATCCGAATTCCTGGTATGAACTGGTATGTAAACAGTGTACAGTCCACTAAAAAACAGTATCTCTCTCCCTCCCCCCCCCCCCCTCCCTCTCTCTCTCTCTCTCTTTCACTTTTGTGTCGATCTACCTGTCTCCACTTCACAGGGGATGTCCTCGTTTCGGTAAATGATGTATCTGTATCAGAATGCCCTCATCAGCAAATCTCTGACACGATTCTGAATTCCGGTTCAATCATAAGGTGAGATGGCCAAATCAGCAAAACAAGAAAGAAAAACTCAGGAGTTTCTTAAATGAGAGCTATAATCTAGAAAGAGAGAGAGCCCTACCTCAAAAAACATTCTTGTAAAACTATGACCACATTGGATCAATTTGAATCTTCTGTGGCAATAGAGGACAAGTTACAACTTTCATAGCATTTGTGTACACTTACAATATACAAACAAGCAGCTATTATACTTGGAAGGTGGTAACTTCAATGTACAGTATTCAGATAAGATTACATGGGCACATATGCACCATAATCCCACATTGCTGTGTTATATAATTTAAGTACAGTGCACCAACACAGTGGCACTGAATGATGTTGCATATAATGGTATTTTCATAGATTCTACTTCATCCAAATGGTTCCAAACTTTTAATTACGAAAACTGCAATTCAATGTTTGGATTTTCTTCTTGTGCAATGTGTATGAGTATTTTGTGCTAATTATCCTAATTTGTGTAATTATATTTCAGGTTGGAAACTATTAGTGCAGTCATGGCGAAGCAAGTGGAGTTGAAGAGGAAACTGTGGCAGCTGCAGGTACATCATCCAACTGTTTACACCCACACTCTGACTGTCAGTCATGTATGTTTCATTATGTTATGCTATAAATATGTAATACAACACAATAAAATAGATTAGAATAGAACAGAGTGGAATAGAATGTACAATATAATTTTTTAGTAACTACTACAACTCCTACTACTATTACTGTTAACAACAACAACAACAACAACAATAATAATAATAGTAATAATAATAATAATAATTATTATTATTATTATTATTATAAGCTGTATTAGCTTTTTTATATAGAGGAAGTAGCTCAAAGTGCTTAAAAGTTTATACCGTTAATTTAGTTCTATTTGTTTTCAAGAAACAATTTTCTTGACTGATCTGCTCTCCCATGCCTTCCACTGTACAATTCAGGGGTGTTGTGTTGATTCTTTAGAAGTGTGCTTACCCACCACTGTATTCTGTCGCCCCTTATGTGTAAACCACAGTGTCGTCTAGAGGAGAAGAGAGGCGAGCTGTACTCTCTGGCTGCACGGGAAAGGCACCTTACTGGAGGTAAGCGGGCTGCTATGCTTCCAAACTGCACTCACCACACCGCCACACACATCCTGTCTTGTCTGTAAGAGCGCTGTGCTGTGCTGTGCTGTGTGGTGAGACTGCGCTCTCTTCCTGCGTGCCCTTCTCTTCTCGGAAAGTCTTCTGAGGTCATGGGTGAAATTTTAGGAGGGAGGTGGTGGGGGAGGGGGAATCCAGAGGGTATTGTTTGTTTGTTTTTGTTGTTGTTGTTTGGTTTTGATATATTTAATAAATAAAGAGGCCTAGCTTGTCAAAAGGCAATACCCACAACTTCTTGGGGCCCCCAGGCCACTACAAGGCCCCAGAGGGTTGACAAACCTTAAACCACAATAGTGGCAATACAGTTTTCAACAGACATTGTAGATTTTTTGCCTGAGGCCCCAACAGACTCTAGAATTGCCTCTGATATTTACACCTCCTTGGGGAAAAAGGTGAATCACCACTGTGTTCTGCTTTCAGGAAAGCTGGGGAAGTGTCCACTCGGGGAGTCTACGATGTCGCTGATCTCCTTTCCCGATGACAATGGCAGCTCAGGCCGAGGCAGCAGTGGGAGCCGACTGAGCGCGTGCGGAAGCGTGTCCGCCGGCTCCCTGTGTTCCGCGTTCGAGGACCTCTCCTTTAGTCCGCTGTCCATCCGCGACTCATCATCCAGTGACGAGAACCGCCAGGCGTTCTCCTTCTCCGACTCGGCCCACTCGTCAAACTCCAATGCTCCCTCCCCGCTGGGTTACCCCTTGCCGGATGAAGACTCATCAGGCCACTCTTCCACCCCACAGTCCTTACGCAGAAGATCGCCCAAAGGCCGGTCGAAGCAGAACGGGGCCCTGAACAGACTCACCAACCTCTTTGCAGGTTCTAGAGGGTCCGTGGCAGAGGCAGGGATCCAGGAAGATGTATAATGAGGACTACAACATCCATGTCTTTGTTCATATAGTGACTACTTTGTCATGAATCTGTGCACATTGAGCCTGTTGTATTTGTGTTGTGGTATTTGTTAAGACACCTTAATCTGCCAGCTAACATTCAGGAACAAATCTGATAGCCTATGCTGCATTTATGTGTTCTTTGTGAAGTCAATACGAACATGCAGTACTATGTCAGAAAATGGACACCTAGCTCTATCGGATTTGTATAGAATGTCTTTGAAGCCTTGACTTTCCTACTCTAATGTTTTGTCTTCGAAGCATGTAAATATATGTTCCCAAAACTTTTGCTCCTGGGATGTTGTTTTGCACATATAGATTTGTTATAGATGAGTTAATAAAATGAGTTACAAAATTCATACTTTTTTCTTAAATGATCTACAGTAATTGTGAATACTTAATTGTCAGTGTATGTCAGTCAGTTAGATGAATTGCCATCATTTCACAATACTGTCATTGTTGTAATTTATTATATTATTTAATGTTATTTATGTTTCTTTTTCACGTGTACACACTAGTTTTTAATAAAGCAAAAAAGTTTGACACTCTGTTTTTTTCCCAGTAAGTCATGGACGCCCTTTCGTCATGCAAGGGTTTTTTGAGCAACTTCCCTCGCCGCCTCTTCTTGCGTTGCGGCCCTGACGTGCCTTATCTGTGTTGCTGCTTCTGCTTACTCAACAGGCCACAGAGATGTCATCAGCGGGAAGACAGCTCTGACAAAAAGCCCAACCATAGCTAGCAGGCTACAGTATCAAACAGGAAGTGACTTTGACTTTGCTTATCCTCCACTCTACTCACTGGTGTCTCGCTAGCACAGCCCAGCTCAGTCAGCATCACGCCTACACAGCCTCCAAGGAGAAACGGCCTTCTGCTGGTTAGGCTCGCTAACTTTACTGCTGTTGTGAAACACTGACCAAAGCGCTCACAGGGGCAAGTGTGTGGTGTGTGAGCATAGGAGCTTTGGGAGGCTGGTGACTCTGGTGACCACAGCAAATTATGCAATCTTGTAAAATTCTACAGAGTTGTATGGTATGCTGTGGATAACTCAGGAGAACTCAGCTCGTAGAACCCAGGAGTTAGTGAGCTGGGGGGCAGCTGTGGGCTAGTGGGGGGCAGCTGTGGCCTAGTGGTTAGGGAGATGGCCTTGCAATCGGAAGGTTGCTGGTTCGAATCCCACCCTACCCATGGATGCGATGCCCTTGAGCAAGGCATCTAACCCCACACTGCTCCAGGGACTGTAACTGAAACCCTGTAAATATCTGTAAGTCGCTCTGGATCAGAGCGTCAGCTAAGTGTAATGTAATGTAATATGTAATGTAGTGAACGAACTAGGAAGAGCAGAATGGGCTGTTAAATTTTGTGGCGGTACTCCAATTTAAAAAAATAAAACCCCCAAAAAATGTTTAGCTCACTACTTTATCTGTGTATACAGTGAGGACTGGAGCACATTTTGGCAAATTATTATTTTAGAGGCATGATGTGGCCATCTTTTTTAACCAACCTTTCAGCTCAGGAGCAGGCTACTACATACCTGAATGAAAAAGATATACAGTAGAGAGCTTTGTAACTAACATTATTTAGGCATTACATGAAACTGTATGAGAAATATGAGCCAGGGAAAATGTAATGTTTTTCTTAATGTAGTCGGCTAATATGTGTGACGTTATTCAACCTGATGGACTGCTTTGAAAGACAATGCCAACTCAGTGTCCTGCAAGATTAGGTGCATGTTTGGACACATTAAAAGATTTTACTTTTAATAATTGGCGCTATTCCACATTTTGCAGCTGCGGATGTGTATGGGGGATTGACTGACACATTGAGTAAGCCTGTTTCATGAATACACAGTAGTAGATTGTGTAATCACACACGGTAGCTGGGCATATTAAAGGGTCTCCTCAGGTCAACATGCGGTAGGTTGAATAACCATACTCACATGACAAAAAGATTTTCTCTGGCCAATGGAGAAAACCCCCCGTCTCAGTTCTCACCTGCTCTGTGACATATGGTTGTTTGGGTCGGCCGACCAGACTGCCCTGAACTGTAGGGTGCTTATGTCCCAGCATAGTGCTCAATAGCTAGGTGGACCCTTTGGTCAGGCCTTGCAGCTTAAGGCATTAAGCACAATCAGCTGTTTTTTTCTAAGGGTTGGTGCACTTAAATAAGCTGAGTGTTAATCCATAAATAACAAAATGTGATCGAGCTGCCAGTCTTTAGGGACTTTCAGTGGGCACCTGCCTGAGGATGTGTTCTGCGTGACAGACCGCCCTCCCTCAGGCTTTAAGTAACATCAGCAGAGGTTTTAATTGGACGGCAATGTGGACAGATTAGCTGAAAAGCGTCACATCGACCACCAAGACCACAAGCCGAACCTGTGAGCTGAAGTTATACTAGCAAGAGAGGTAGGAGCTAGCAGAGGATAACAGCATCAACTTGTACACAGAGAGTGGCTCAGTCAGGCTCAGTCAGTGGCGAAGTTATCATGGATTTCCTGTGGAATCGCACAGAGAAACTGGAAGGGAAAGAGAAGGGAGGGTCCACCATCTCTTCTCGTGTTGGGCAGCTCATTGGAGGCATCGGTGACATCTTGAGCCTCGGGAATATTTTAGAGGCGACGGCGTCCATTCTGGAGGAAGACGAGGACGAGAACGACCTCGAGGACGAGTTGGCGCTAAACTCCGGCCGTCGCAAGTCCCGTCCCGTTAACGGAGACAGTGACACGTTTCAAACCGAAAAGAAACCATCAGAGTCCAAGATCCAAGGCAGCACAGAGGCCGCAGCGGATGACAAGGCAGTCAAAGATGACCAGAGCCTTCAGAATGACACAGGTGCAGACAACCGACCCAGCTTGACCCAGGAAGAAAGTGATAATGCTAAAAATGACAGTAGAGAAGCTACAAATGACAGGGCCGCCTCTGACAACAGCACAGAGAAGAGTTGTGAAAATCATAAAGAGGATGGACCTGCAACAGGCCTGGATGAAATCAGTGTCTCACCTCAAGAAACTGTCCTTCATGATACTATCAGCGCAGACATAATGCAACAAGAGGTGACCGATAAGAGTATGACATCAAGCACGTCACAGCCTCAGCCAGATGTCCCCAACACGGAACCCAACGATGAATCGGAAACGCTTCAGAGTGAGGAACTGAAGTGGCCGCCTCTGCCCCCATTCATGGAAACCATTGAGGAGGAGGATGGCAGTGGCGGTGACCAACAGACAGAGGTCAGTCCAAGTGTGACTGATCCAGCATGTGCTGATGTATCTGATGCCCAGCCACTGACCCTGGAGCAGACAGGTGGGGAGGTTACCGTGCATAGGGGAAACAGCGTGGTGGGAGCTCCAAGCCAGGAGCAGTCAGTGTGCTGTGAGTCAGAAGCCCCCAGTGAGGCCTCCCAGGACCAGCACCCAGGCACCCACCAGGCTCCTGCCTCTCTGGCCTCTGCTCTGGAGGAGGACGAGCTCCCTTCTCCAGCCGGTGTGCCTGCCACACCTGAGAACTCCCCCTCACATCTCGAAGCAGGTAATTATCACACCAACCTGGTTAATTAGCCTACACTGCGTTCTCATTACATTGATAATCATACCTTTTTGTTCTGCTAATGTTGCTTTTAAAGTGCAGAACAGTAACTACTTAATCTTGATAACATAGATTCATATATTATTACTTTGTTGACATTCAATAATGTTACCTATAACTTCTATATATGGCTCAACCTTTAGAATATGCTCTTAAAATCACGTGAACAGATAGACATATCATTAAACAAATGTGTTTTATGCAAGAAATGTGATCTTGTAATAAATGTGATCTTGTCATTCAATAAGACATGGCCACTATAAAAAAGTGCTGCTTTAAACAAACTTAAAATATGAAATAACTATAACATGCATTCAAAATACACCGTGGCCGTCACCCTTTCACATCATAATGTGCAAATCAGATGGGTAAATTTACTCCAAGCATAAACTTTGGGTCATTCTCAATATTTGCTTAATTTACAGTCACACACTATATATCACCACTGTCATGCCACAGCCTTTTGAAATTTAGATGTCATGTTAGGCCTGCAGGCAAAAAAATCTGCCTAGTGTTTACATGCGTTTGTTATTATATGGCCCTATATTAGCTATAATGTACACTGGTGGTTTAAAATGTATGGTGTTTTTGACCATACAGTAAGTGTACAACATAAATATAGATGGGAGAGGAGCAAACTTTATAAAATAATTTCAATATTCATTCAAAAAAAAATCCGAAACTCAAGATGGCCGCCACACTGTGACATCACAATATGCAAATTAGATGGGTAAATTTACTCCCAATATAAACTTTAGGTCTTCCCCAATATTTGTCTCATTTACAGTCAGGCTCTATCTGTTACCACTACCAATCTACAGCCTTTTGAACTTTAGATGTCAAAATCCAGCATTTTTTGGGAAAAACCCCAGCAGTTAAAGGGTTAAGGCAATGTGCTGCAAGGATCTTTTTGCATTAGTTTAACTTTAACTATTTGTCTTGCACTACTGCCTTATGTATCATGAACATAGGGCGTTAGTTAAATGGTGGAAAGAAAAAAAAAGATCCATGCTGCACATTGCTTTGATATAGTATATTTTAAGTATTTTTATGTTGCCTTAAAGCAGTACTTTAATACAATATGGAGTTGTCTGTTTTGCACTATAGTTTCTATTGTTTCAGAGCCTTGCCATTAGCCTTGCACTGCCCTTTCAGCTTGGTGTTTCAGTTTGGTGCACTTTGAGGCCTTTGAGCGTGTTAAGCCTCTCAGTTCTCAGGATGACTACAACAGACGTCATGAATCAACGGCCTTTGTATTCTCACACGTGTGCTGCCAAAACCAAGAGCTAAATAACAGGGGTGGTAATGGGGGGGGGGGTATGTAAAGGAAGGTTGGTTAGGCTGCTGTACTCAGGTTACTGCTGTTGATCTGCGTTACATAAGAGAGTTCTGCAGAAATCCACTGAAGTGTGAGGTGCCAGGCACCGGCCAGACCACATGCTTTGTGTAGATTATTTTTAACCCATCGCAGGTTGAGATGACGTGGTGCCAGGTGTCGTCGTGCGCAATAACTCATTATCCCCAGCCCTTTAGGGCTAAAAAGTGTTGTGATTCACACGGTAGAGAGACTTTTCCTGTGCTTCGGTGCACTCCAACTAGTCCACTTATTGTAATTAAATTAAACATTTCACAGTTCTGTAAATTAGTTCTTGCTGGGCATTATTGTACACCACAATCAAACCAGACACCATGAAAGCCAATTTTATTGACTCAGACAAATACTTTCAAGGTATTTTAGGATTAAACTCAACCAAGCTGTTTATGCCAAACATTGTGAATGCATGGAATTCTTTCTTTCTTTCTTTCTTTCTTTCTTTCTTTCTTTCTTTCTTTCTTTCTTTCTTTCTTTCTTTCTTTCTTTCTTTCTGTCTGTCTGTCTGTCTGTCTGTCTGTCTGTCTGTCTGTCTGTCTGTCTGTCTGTCTGTCTGTCTATCTATCTATCTATCTATCTATCTATCTATCTATCTATCTATCTATCTATCTATCTATCTATCGGCAGACTTTGCAGCTGTGGGCCAGGAAGGGACGCCAGTGGGGCACGAGGAAGAGAGGCACTGTGAGGATGAGGCGAAGCAGGAGCACGATGACGAGAGCTGTGACGAAACTCTGGAAGAAGCAGACACTCCTCAGCCACTGGAGGGGACAGCCGGCAATGAGAGACTACCAGTGCGCTACAACACGGTTTGCTACAGGAAGATCAAGAAAGGGAACACCAAACAGAGAATTACTGAGTTTGAGTCCATGAAGAAAGTTTAGTTTCCACGGGAGGTAGAGGACATAGTGACATGAACAGGGACAGAGCAGGACTTATTTATGTGTGACTGATCCCAGAGGTTTCGATCCCAGCTTCAGAAAGGGAAAACCCCTGCCATGTATTCTTCTCGCCTATGCACCTAACGCAGATGATTTCACGAATTAGCCCATCTCCCTGTCTGATGACTTGTGAGCTGGTTCAAAGAAAGGGTGGCTAAAATATGTGGCTGGGTTTTTACTTTCTGAAGCTGGGATTGACACCTCTGTGTGACTACTGCCCTGGGCACTCATCTGTGGACACCCCAGTGGTGCCTAGTGCTATGACCGAGTTGAAAGTATTATGTTAAAACCTCTTTGTTGACGCATAAGCTCATGAATCTAAACACACAACAATTCATTTAACATCATACAAAAACAATCAACATACACCAGTGTTGCAATATACTTTTTCTCCAGTCTTCCGAAATGTACCTCTGAACTTTAAACCATTCTTGGTCATACCAGAGTACTTCAGATGTCACAAGACTTTTTGAATCAGTTAAATTGTTTATCATGAGATTACAGTTACTAAATTTACTGAAAACGCAAGTGAAAGTAGCTTGCTAGGTGACAGAAACCAATGTGTCAGGTTGAGTGTTTAGTCTTGAAATGAATGTGGTGTATCATCTGACTTATTTTAAAAAAGAAGTTTGTATCTGTGTTAGGCTACTCACAGAGTGCCATGCAATAAATAACAGCTGTGATGAATGAACATGTTTTACTTCACAATTTGAGAAAATGTTTGATCAGTAAGATATTTGGTAACACTTTGTAATAACTGCTTCCTAATAAGCATTTACTTTGCGTATGTTAACTCTTACTTAACGCTATGTGTATTGTTTGGCAACCATTGCTTTTACACTATTTCTCATTAATAAATCATTCATAAACATATTGACACAGTGTCTGTATGTCTGACTGTTTGTCTTTATGTTATCTGCTACAGTATCTATCTCTTGGCCTGCTGCCTTTCTATTTGTCTGTGTATCATCTTCTCAGTCGGCTTTAACGTTTGTAAATGTGTTTATAAATGATTTACTGATGAGAAATTGTGTAAAAGCAATGGTTACCAAATTACTACGAATGCAAAATAAATAGAGGAAGAAGTCATTATAAAGTGCTAGCAGATATTTTAAACTGTGTGTTCCATGATGTCAGGCCACTAGAGGTCCTTCTTTACCTTCAACCTCTTACTGAAATTCCCCTCCAGCACAGTATTTTGCTTACAGCAAAGAGCTGGTTTGGACACTTCAAATGCTAAAGGATGAAACTAATGTGATTTAGGCTGCTGGTTTTGGTGGTTTGGTTAGTTAACCTCCACATGGTCCTTTTTAAAAAGACTGTTGTGTAAAAACAACATACTTATGCATTTTACTGGCAGCATCTTATATTGCACCACTTGTATCCTTGTATCCTTGTACACACAATCCAGTCTTAGATGAGATGCATTTACTTTTGCATGATTAAGATGGAATAATAATACACTTGCGTACAGTATGCCTTACATATTTACATTACATTACAATAAGTAGATTTTCTGTAAAAAAAAAAAAAAAAAAAAAAGTTAATTTAATCTATTAGATGTTCTGTAAATAAATGATGCTGTTGATGAAGAAAATAAATGTTGTTTGTGGTTGGTGAAAATAAAACAGAAAACCCACTCAGTGGAAAAAGCTGCAGCAGAAGGCAGTACTGCCACCCCTTATCTGATACGCCCACTCGGTGGTTTACTGTGAAAATAGCTTGACTGTGAAAACAGGTTCACTGAAACTTCTGATACTTCTCCTTTTTTTTTACAGAGTTAGAGATTTTTATCTTTCTTGCAAGAGGAAACAAGCTCAAAAGTACCATCTCAAAGATTGTTTTTGGTTGAGAATGTTGCTTTCAAATGTACATTTAAAAATGAAAGGGCTATTTTCTTTTTATAACAGGCACACATACTTTATAAACTCCTGTGATTTCAACAAAACCTAAGTGTTTATATTCTATAACTCTTAAAAAACTGTTTTGCATGAATTCCACATTGCTTCATTCGTAGACTAGAGACTTATTCAGTACTGAATCAGCACAGTGGCACCAAACTGAATATTGAGAGATGTATTCAGAGAAATATTTCAAAGACAACGCCAATCAGAAATTACCCCAGTGCTGAGGAGCGATATAACCAGTATATAGATAAGGGAAGTAAATGTCTCCTGTGATTAAGGGCATTTACCGCTATGTAACCACGTGCATATAAGTCTATCTCATGCATCTGGTGACAAATTGAAAATAGCCGACGAAAAACTTTTTGTTATTTGTACAGGCACGTATACTCCTAACTATGGCTCAGCTTAGCCGATGGTCGTTGACAGCCGCATGTAATGAGGTGTTTTGTCCCCTGCTCATTCTGAATAGAAATCAATGTCATCCTTATCTTCAACTTTTTGTTTGGGGCTCTTTGACGCTATGGCACATTCCTGCCTTCTGCATACAGCTGTCTGCATTGCCCTTTCCATCATCTGATAACTTTAAATGCATAATTAGGACATAAAGGGGAAAAACGATATGGCTTGATAATTTTCTGTTGTTCTCAAAGTCTGAACCTAGTTCTGGAAGCCTACTGTAGTTGGGAAGGGGCAAATATAACTTTAATTCACAGCATTTGTCACCTAAACAGTAGATTAATTTCTTAATGATAATTACATAGGCTGTCAGCTGACAATGATTTTGATACTGGAAGCTCAGTCTGAAAAAGAACAATGTAAGTTTATTTTATAACAAATTCACTATCAGTTGTGATATAGCAAACCCACTCACAACACTGTTATACTCAGAGCTGGGTAATACAGCTTCAGAGAGTCAAAAAAACAAGGGTCAAAGTCAAGGTCAGAGTGTCTTAAATGTCCCCAGGTGGCAATTTGTTACGTAGCCAGCAGACACACACACCAATAAATACAAAAGACAAAATGAATGAATTAAAAATAGCCGTAAGCTAAATTATTTAGTTGTGCCTAATTGTGGTGTTCATCTTTCATATACACATTTTCTCTCTCTCTCTCTCTCTCTTGCTTTCTCTGCAATCTCTGTCTCATTTTGTCTCTTTCTCTATCTCGCTCTCTTTTACACCCACACACTCACACACGCGCGCACACACACACAAGCATGCACACACACACACACACACACGCGCGCACGCGCAGTGCACACACCCACACACACACACAAGCACAGTCACCTTAACACACATGCACACTAATGCCGGTTAAACACTGGTCAGAGTGTTGGTGGGTGGGGTGGGGTGGGGTGGGGTGCCGCACTAAAGTATCCACGTTCATTTTGGGAACCCCACATCCTATGCCTATTCTTTCCTTTCTTCTTCCTGATGATTTCACAATCTTTACCAATAGCCCATACTATTATATGTATATTCTTCTATTTCTAACAATCTCCCAGCTGTCTTCTCACAAACAAAGGACCTGGGCCTCAGAGTAGGAAACCTCAAGCTAGACATTTTAAGAAATATGTTTTGTGTAGTAATTAACACATTTGGTGCACAATAGAGTAAGCGTATGACAGAGAACTGCACAATATGGGTTGGGAGTGTGTGTGTGTGTGTGTGGGAGGGTAGAAAAAGAGAAAAAAAGAGAGGAGGCGTTTGTGAGAAAAGATAAATGGATAGATGGATGGAGAGAGAGAGAGAGAACACCGGTTCTATCAAAACAGCCACGAGGTGCCGGAAGTGTTAGTCACCCCGCAATATTTGTGTGTCATTTCGCCAGCCCACTACTCCGGCCGCAACAGAGGGCTCACACAAGCCAGGCCACCACGGGGAGCTCTGCGCACAATGACAACATTGTCAAAGGCAGGGAGCTTCTGTGGAAAATTTTTGAGGGAATAAATGATAGAGACGCGGGGGGGAAGGAGGGGCGGGGGGGTCGGAGGAATATTGAGAGAGAGAGAGAGAGAGAGAGGCAGAGAGAAAGAGAGAGGAGAATGAAGAGAGAGACAGCGAGAGAGACGTCAATGTGTTTATCTCACAGTGTGCCTGTGTTCCAGTCCATTTTAAAGAGAGAGAGGAAAAAAAGCCAGCTCTCGCTTTTTCTTCAGTGGTTAGGAATGAGAGGGGAGCAACAATGGGCCGTTTTTTGCTGAGCGGGAGAAAAAAAAGAGCCAGGCCGGCTGTTGACTGCTCCAGCCCGGGTCCCACACGGCTCTGCGAATTCTGTCACTGCCAGACAATGCTGCTGATGGAGGACTGCCCCGTCACAGGGCACACGCGGTCACGGCCGGAGAGCTGCCGATGGACGTCACTGTGCCCCACACGCGGGCACGCGCGCACACACACACACACACATACACAGATACACACTCACACACACACAGACACACAAATACTCACTCACACATACACACACACACACACACATAGAAAAATACACACTCAGACACACACACACACACACTCACACTCACACACACACACATACACACTCACTCACACTCACACACACACATACACACTCACTCACACACAGACACACACACATATACATACACAGATACACTCACACTCACACACACAGAAACCCGCGCACACACAGATACACACTCATTCACACACACACACACACACACACACATATTCACCCCCAATACACACACACAGACACAAACAGATGAATCACTGTATTACACTCTTACACAATCATCCAAGGATTTGTACATCTTCATTCTCTGAAATGAATGCCCATAAAGAGAAAGAGAAGACCAGAAGTCCTCTGTTATCATGTACACACTCACACACACACTCACACACACACACACACACGCAGACTCTCTCTCTCTCTCTTTCACACACACACACAAACACAAACACACACACACACACACACACACACACACACACACACACACACACACACACACACACACACACACACAGACTCTCTCTCTCTCTCTCTTTCACACATACACACACACACAAACACAGACTCTCTCTCACACACACAAGTGACTAGGAAAAACAAACTATGGTGAAATACCGCATGACTCCACAGCTTTTACCCTAACCTTTGTAAGCAGGTATACTTGTATATACTGTGTAGTACTGCCATACTTACACCATTGTTTTTTAACATGCTAAGACTACTGGTTCTATAATACAGTTTTTCTCAATTGCTTAAACACATTTTCTGAAAACATGCCTCATACTCTCAGAACTCTACACACAAGTCAAAAAAACACACACACAATGGGCAAACCCCCTCACTTCTCCTGCAAAATGAAACTTTGCATTCAAAACAGTATTATTTCTTCTCAAAATGCTATTTTGTTGTCAAATGACACACACAAACCATCATATGAATAGACATTTATAACAACCAGTTGAACCCTGATGTGCTTAATGTAAAACACTATGATAAATGGAAAACACTTCTTCTCCATTCCTCATAATGATTTAGGCCTTTTTTTGTTCAGTGTTACACTTGCTACAGACAGTACATACATAAGTGTGCTATATTTTAGAATATTGTTTTATACTCAGAACGCACATATACATTGTTACAAATATATTTTATTTTTCCCACAAAAACAGTGTACACACTTTGCATCCCAATCAACACAAAGCTGCACCTACAGTGGTCTACATACAATAGAACAGAAGAATTTACTATAGTCTATACAGTTACAAAAAAAATTACGCTGCATCCTTTCTTCTGTTTTTGTGTGGCCACAGCACCTCATCCACATCACATGCAATGTTTTTCCTGGCCTAGCAGCGAATCCATCCATGAAAAGCATCAATTGCTATATTTCCACATGCGTCTTCCATAGCTTAGAGAAAGGGTACTCGCATTTGTGGATTTTGGTCATACACTTTCATCTCCAGTCAAAAAAAAATCCTCAATTGTGTTGAGGATTGTAGAATATGGAGAGAGATATGTAAACAACTACTGTAAAATAATTTCATTGACCAAATGGTCAACTAAAATGGCTCTGATCTCATCAGAGATTACGGTCCTTTCTCGTCCTCGTTCGGGTCCTCCCCATCCTCCTCCTCTTACTCTCACTCCTCTAGCTGTGGCTCTGCCTCTTCCAAAGCTCTGATAGCTAATTGTAAAGCTGTGTGACAGGTGTTTGCCAATGTGATGAGTCAGTGTGCATAGTAGGGCAATTGACTTTAGAATTTTGAATCACTGTGTGTTCCTTGTGAAAACAAGAGATTTTTGTCATGAAAATTGTGCCAAACGCAGAGAATTGTCTATAGTGTTTTGAAAAAAGTGTGTTTTAGAAATGCAATTTGAGTGTAAAGCAGGAATTGTGTTTATAGTTTAGCAGAATTGGTTCATGGGGTTGGTGCATGAGTTACATGTTGTGGTCATTGTGTCTGAAGTACAAGGAATTGTGTGTAAACAATTGAGAAAAACCGTAAAACAAATAAAATTAAATAGATCTGTATTGTCATTGTCACAGGTACAGTGAAACCAAAGTGCTCACTAATCAGTGTATCATCTATTGCACCAATAAAAAATATTCATATTTCAGGATTTTTATCATGATGAAGTTCTACATCACATAAGCATGGTTTTGGATAGTGTCTTGAGACATACAGTATGTAGATAGATAGAACTGCACCATATTGAACTTACAGTGCAGTAAAATGCTTTGCTGCTCTGTGTTGATGAACTTGGGTGCTCTTCAGAGTAACCAGAGGTACTGTAAGGAAATAGTAGGTCAGAATTAGTAGGAAGAGCAAAATGGAGAGATGAGAAGTGGTAGTTGGGAGAGTAGGAAAAGAGGACATGAAAAAAAAGAAAAAAGAAGAGAAATTAAAAAACGAACAAAACAGAATGTGGCCGCTAGCACTGATGACAGGCCCTCGCACCTCCGGTTCTCCGGCAACCCATGACATTTTAGGAATTCTGACTTTCTGGCACATTACCTGTTTATGAGATGAGATTTACATCGTTGTGTGTGTAACAGATCATAAGAGTAGGAGCAGGCTTCACCTAGACAATTTTTTACTTACTTTTACTAGAGTGCTGGCCAAACGTTAACACAATTGAAAGCCAGGAAAAGAAAGCCTCATTTATTCACACAGACGACACGTATAACATTTATTCACACAGACGGCATGTTTCTGCATTTTGGTTTCCTCAGTGTACTGTATATGACAGACTAATAGGAATAATGTTTCGAAAAGCAATAGGGCTTCACACCTCCGGTGCCGGCCACAGCCCCCACCTCCGGTGCTCGGGCCCAGAATAGAGGGAAAGAAGTGGGCAGGTGAATTAGAGAGAGCACAGGACAAAGGAGAGCAGAGGAGAGAATAGAAAGACAAAGGGGTGAGAAAGGGGGGACCATCTCCAGAGGGCCCCTTGTGTGCCAAGCGGCTTGATTGACAGGTGGTGCACTGAGGTGCCGGGGTCCCCAGGTCCCCCACATGCATATTTGCAGACCTTATCACAACACTAAGAGGGGGTGGCCTGGAGAGCTGCCCAACCACAATGTTCAGGTATAAAGGCCCCCTCTCACCCCCCCCCCCCCCCCCCCCCTTATAACCTCCTCAGAAAATCCATCCCCCTTAGGTAGCAGGACAGGAGGGTGTGTGTGTGTGTGTGTGTGTGTGTGCACGCGTGTGTGTGTTTTACGTCTATGTGTGTAAATGTGTGT
>CM050199.1:29383605-29396105 GCA_027475355.1 Coilia nasus
ACACACACACACACACACAGAGGGACACTCTTAGGCCACCCTCTACACTGGCTTGATCTTACATAGGCTGTTGCTCAGTGGGAGAGGTCCTGTTATGTATGTCTCTGACTTCACTGAATGAATCAGAGGTCCATGTTGGCGTTTTTTTTTTTTTGCATTCACAACAGCCTTGATGTGGATGGCATTTTCTATGTTGAGGGGGTGCTTGTTTACACAGATGCTGGTATTTACTCTGTTTACAAGCAAGCATATTACCTCTGTCTGGATGAAGATAATGACATTTGAAGCTGTTGTGCTCTGACAGATATTAAAAAGGTGCCAGGCATGTTTGGGAATTGCTGGTCTTACAGTAAGCCAGTCAATCAGTCACTAAAGAACGCCCCTCTTTTTTTAAATTACATTTTCACTATCATGCTTAAGGGCTGATGTGTGTCTGTGTTTTATCCATATCATTATTGTCATTACTGTCATGTCATTATTTCCAAGTGCATCCATTTTCAGAATGAATAGGGGGTAATGTAGCCTGGCTGTCGCACCAAGCTCGGCAAAGATCCGAGCACTGTAAAATTCAACACTGAGCAGAAGTACAATGCTAGCGCTAGTGGCGCTAGTGGAGCTAGCATGGCTAGGAAAGGGTGCATGGAGAGAAAGTATCTCACAGTGTGACCCTTTCACCCTTTTTCTACCCCACCATCAACCTACCGAGCAAGGATGTTAAATAGAGACTTTCTTAGCAACAAAAGGACGCATTAGTGGTTAACTACCCTACTATCCTCTCTGCTCCACGGAACAGTGGGGAGCATTATAGGCTATGGTATTGTCATGGTAACCAATAATTTGTATTCCTTTTAGCCAGGTGTAGCCGGCCAAGTTTCTGGTCATAATGAAAGAACTTGGCTACATTTAGAAATCTTGTAGAGAATAAAAGGGACATACTTGTTTTGAAACACTCCAGTTGAACCCATCCTGTACAAATAAGAATTCGACTTTGCTACACTGGGCATGAGCAACAGTGACTAGGCTATACTGTACTTAATAACACCGGCGCTGGACTGCTGGACTAAACCTTAAAAACAACATCGATGGGCATGATATTTGGCAGTCAAATACCCAAAAACTGAAAAAGCTACAAAAGTGACTAGCCACCTTCACACCATCGGGCCAGGCCAGGCAAAGGCCAAGGCCATTTCAGAGCTAGTTGGTGCTAACGACCCGGGGTCACTAGCCTCTATCGGTGGCTGCAGACACTGTCGGGCTTATGTCCCCTCGTGAACACGCTCACCTAGCCTGGTAAACCCGCCCCTCGTACTTAATTTCATTTCGTGCAGAGGGTCTGGTCCGGATGCTCTTGGGGAGCATTTGGGGACTTCCAGCACGAACGCTCCAATCAGCGAACAGAGGCTGTGTGTTCGTTAGCTGTGACGTTGACCTTGTGTGCTACATTTGAATTGTAGTGCATAGGTAGGCTAATTGCATACGTGACGACCAGGGGTTAGCGATTGGGTAAAGGCAGATGCACCTTTTAAAAACTTCAGCAGAGTCCACACCTCCAGCAAATCGTTTCTGACAGTCTCTGTTCCAGACCCTCTGCACGAAATGAAATTAAGTACGAGGGGTGGGTTTACCAGGCTAACGCTCACCCGCCACCTACCTGCGAATCCGTCACAGTCATACTGCCCATTTTTAAACAGAGTGGGAGGTTCAGTGCCATAGCTACACAAAGGGATTAGAAGCCATGCATGTACGTAGTTTGGTGGGGGTTTGTGTCTTCTCTTAGACCATGATAAATAATCTACAGATTCTTTGTACGAAATTGTAGGTAGATTCCGGTCCAGACCCTCTGTACAAAATTAAATGAAGTACGAGGGGCGGGTTTACCAGGCTAACAAAATTGGGCACATTGTGTAAAAAAGTCTAGAAGTAAAAACTCATTCCCACAAACAACTATTGTTCCAGGTCTGCAATTTATTGGGTTAAAACAGGCAAAAAAGCAGCACTCAGAATACAGAGTCATTATGTACTGAGGTAGGGGAGTCAATTAGCACATAGTTGCTGAGAGAGAAAGAAAAAAAAAAGAGAGAGAGAGAGAGAGAGAGAGAGAAGTAAGGAGAAATAGAGACAGAGAGTGAGGGAGATAGAGACAAATAGACGGAGGCATGGAGGTGAAGAGAGAGAGTGAGAGAGAGTGAAAGAGAGAGAGTGAGAGAAGCAGAAAAAGAGAGGCCATGTTTGTTTTTAAAAGCATAATTACCGTTGTGAGGCAAAAAAGACAAGGAACCTGCCACTCTTTACTTCCTCCTGTTGTAACCAGGCATCCTTAAACAAACTTACACCTGCATGGCAAAGGGGCATCCACAATGGCATGTAGTGCCAGGCATCGAGTGCCAGGCCCAGAACAATGAAGACAAGCGGGTGACTGGCTGGCCAAGTGACAATGAGTAACTTGCCGCAAGGTGTGTGTATGGGCATGTGTGTGTGTGTGTGTGTGTGTGCGTGTGCACATATGTGCGTGCTTCCGTGCCTCTGTGCGTGTGTGTGTATAGGTGTGTGTGCATGTACAAGTGTGTGTGTGTGTGTGTGTGTGTGTGTGTGTGTGTGTGTGTGTGTGTGTGTGTGTGTGTGTGTGTGTGTGTGTGTGAGAGAGAGAGAGAGAGAGAGAGAGCATCAGTGAGCTTACACTCCTAGCGCTGGTCTATTATTGAGTCTAATTAAATCATGCTAATTCCAGTATTCCCCAAGAGTGGTGGACTTTGCGTTGTCCAGGCTGGTGCGGGGCAATTACATGACTGATCGCTCCCTGGGTGACGCAGTTCAGCTCGGCCCCCTACCCCCATCATGGGAGATTCAGCCAAATGTCGCCACTTTCCAATCAAGGGGGTTAGTTAGAGGAGCCAATAACTATAAATAAACTATTCAATATTTAAATAAGTACTATATTATTATTATTATTATTATTATTATTATTGTTATTATTATTATTATTATTATTATTATTATTATTATTATTATTGTTATTGTTATTATTATTATTATTATTATTATTGTTGTTGTTGTTGTTGTTGTTGTTGTTATAACAATAATAATACATACATACTATATGAAATACTAAGTTATTAATACTATAAATATTTGAATTATTACATATAAACTATGTACTATACAAACTACTATAAACTATTACATATTTTTAATACTGGAATGAATCTGTAGTACATGCAGATACATTTTCAGGTGTAAAACTATGTTCATCATACTTAACAGTAATACACATAAAAAATGCCCTCATTTACTATTGTTTTTATAACACTAAAAAACAAGCAAACAATTATATAAAAATATAATTTTTTGGACCTGACAATGATTGAAGTGAAATGTTTGTGCTGAACACACCTGTCTGTGGTGTTTTGCTTGTCTTAATAAAAACATTATCTGAATGTTACACATGATTCCCCATGCATGTCATAATAATACAATTAGCTTGCTAAATTAAAATAATGCCCATGGGCCTAAGACAATGGTCTCTGATTTTAAGGGCTGATAATCCAGTGCTGACTTGCGTAGTCCTGCCATATGTATTATATGAAGCATGGTCTCTCTCTCTCTCTCCCTCTCTCTTTCTCGTTCTTTCTCTCTACCTCCCACTCTCTCTTGTTCTTTCTGTCTCTCTCTCCCCTTCTCTCTCTGTTTCTCAGCCTCTCTGTCTCTGTCTGTCTCTCTCTCTTTCTCTTTGTCTCTTTCTTTCCCCTTCTCTTTCTCAGCCTCTCGGTCTCTGTCTCTCTCTCTCGTTCTCCCTTTCTTTCTTTCTTTCTCTGACGTCAGCACAAGTGAAGCATTGAGGAACATCTGGGGATGCTAGATGCTACACTTCCTCATGTGTTCGTCATATGTCACCTAAGCCCTTGCGCAAGCACCAGAGGGTGGGAATAAAGATGGTCTTTTGAAGGGGTATTGCCTAAGGTGTGTGTGTGTGTGTGTGTGTGTGTGTGTGTGTGTGTGTGTGTGTGTGTGTGTGTGTGTGTGTGTGTGGCCATTCATGTATGGGTTTGTTTCTTCTCTTGGACCATGATAAATAATCTACAGATTATTTGTACTTTGGGCACATTATGTAAAAAAGTCCAATTAGCATTATGTAAAATATGAAGCATGATTGCTCTTTCTCTCTCTCTTTCTCACTCTTTCTCTCTGTCTACCTCCCTCCCTCTCTTTCTCTCCTTCTCTTTGTCTCTCTCTCTCCCCTTCTCTTTCTCAGCCTCTCTGTCTCTGTCCACCCCCACTGTGGGGGCTAAAACATAATGTGGGAATAAAATGTATCTCATCCATGTCCCAGGTATAATCTATTTGGCAATGCAGGACTGTTTTAATAAGGGATGAGATTTAAGCAGGGATAAGATTTAGAATTGTTAGATTTAACAGACACACCATTTTCTGTAAATGTACACACATGCTGGTGGCTGACTCAACTCAATAAAAAAAAAGTCTTTATAGTTGTACAATGTGGCTGGTGTAAATATCAAGGCAAGCAAAATTATGAAAGCTCAACTACAATATAATAGTAAATAAATTACTACTGGTAAATTTGGAGACTCAGTCAGCACAGGAAAAAGGTTTTATTAACATTGATGCATTGATGGAGAAAGAGCCACAGTTTGAGACAAAGTTTAGCCAGCATCACTGCCAGAAGGCCAAGGCCTAGGGCCTCGCCTTATCAGCAGATCAGCTAACCATCCAGGACCTTTCCAAGCTTCTCTCAGGCCTCTCACCATGTCTTTCTCTTCACAACAATACAACAATGCTGAAACCACAGATATTGTAAGACTTAAATGTTATAGACAGCATATGGGTGTACCCAGTGGTACCCACCCTAAATGAATATGCAATAGGCAGCTGTATGGGACAGGGCCTTTGTTACAGTTTGGCTACAGTGGGGCTTATTGCTAATGCATTCCAATCAACATCTGTAGGGTTAATCAGGAGGTTGAAGGTTATACATCCTGAGACAGAAGAAGCAAATGGTAAAAAGGGGAAGATTGGACTTAATTATTCTTAATCCTATTTGAGGTAAGGAGACAGGTAGGGAGTCTGCTTTCCTTAACACCTGGGAACAGGAGGTCACACCAGGTGTGGGGAGAGCTAGACTGACATTCGGAGTGAACTCATGAAATGCATGAGTACATACATATACCTACAGTCATGGGTGGCAGAAATAACTGATAAACAATAAAAGTTCTTCACTTACTCTGTACATTTGCACCTTGTTATTGTAACATTCATATGGGGTCATTTTAAGCACATTCATAAACAACGTACAATAGCATTTAGGCAAAATAGAAAGCAAATGTAAATATAGAAGACAAACAAAGTGTTGAAATCTCAACTACAATACCAAATTCAGTAAACAATAAATGTTCTTTACTTACTGTGTACATTTTCCCCATGTTATTGTAACATTCATATGGGGTCATTTTAAGCATGTCCATAAACAACGTACAATAGCGTTTAGGCAAAATAGAAAGCCACAGCCCAGTTACATACACTTAGCTGACGCTCTTATGCAGAGCAACTCACAGTTATTTAGGTACAGTCCCTGGAGCAATGTGGGGTTAGATGTCTTGCTCAAGGTCACTGGACCAGGATTCGAACCTAAGACCCTCCGATCAACTCTCTAACCACTAGGCCACAGCTGCCTCCACAAGTTCTAAACAGGGCTTAAGTTATTCAGTGTAACCCACCCAGGGGCATAGGTAAGGGAAAGGTAAGGTAAGGGATAAACATGGACGATTCATGGGGCCCAGCATTCCGAGGGGCCCCATAGAAACCCTCTAATATTTAACCATCCATTATAGAGTGAAATATTCACAAACATATTCATTTTTTCTTTATTGTATTTTATTTATCCAATTCATTAACAAGATTTAATGAGGATTTCATTTATTGTTTAGTTAGTAACAATATTTGTATAGCACCCCACAGACCTCCCACAGTCCCCCCCCCCCCCCCCCCCCCCCCCCCACACACACACACACACACACACACCTTTCACCACTTGGTATGGCCCAGTTTACATTAGCCTACTGAAGTAGGCTCCGCTACTTGATACGGCCCAGTTTACATTAGCCTACTGAAATATGTTCCGCTACTTGGTAAGGCCCAGTTTACATTAGCCTACTGAAATATGCTCCTCTACTTGGTACGACCCAGTTTACATTAGCCTACTGAAGTATACTCCGCTAGTTGTCAGTGCACATGTATAGTCAGCAGCCGTGCCCAAGTCCGGCTGTCAAAAGCGTAAAGACAGGAGAGAGAGAAGAAGGGCAGACAGTTGGTCACCCACTTTTTTTCCAAAGAATATTTACTTATATTATTTTTATAGTCAGTCATTTACACACTCACTTTATAGCCAAACGTGCTAGCTGAATTATCTTGTCTAGACGTTCGTTTCCACTGTCATTCATAAGAATAATATCCTAGACCCAAAAACTGAGGGTGTAAACTTTTTTTGTCCGCATTTAAAGACAAATACATTTTTAGTGTAGTCTAAGTGCAGGCAGACTGGCAGCTCCTGATAAAGGCTAGGTTAACAACTGTAAATAAGTAGCCTAAAGGCATGTGTTATTATGCACAGATCACACAGCACCAGAAAACCCCCCAAGCCCAACACCAGATCTGGAAAAAGGTGAGCACGAGTAGCCTAAAATATTATTCACAGTCTACAGATAAAATAGTTAGTTATTGTTATTGTTATATGTTGTAGAGTTATTGGTCAATATACTACATACTGCTATACTATATACAATATACAATGAACTTACTGACGATAAGGTTTGTTTGTTTATGTAGTAGCTATAACATGTAAGGGAGCCTTTACATTAAAAAAACACCAAACCATTGTGATCAATCATTAGTTTCATACTAAACTAGTAATCACAGGCTTATAGAAAACTCCATCAGTAGTGTGCGTGTGTTGGTACGGTTTGGGGGAAGCATGGGGCCCAAAAAGATTTCCTTTCGAGGGGCCCAAAATTGCTAGCGATGCCCCTGGTCCCACCATTTAATATCATGAAGAAACCGAAGAAACCCTTTAGTAAAACTCTGAACCACACAGAAACCTAGAGGCATTTAGAGATATCTTCAGTACTGTTTATATATAGCCAGCGATGGTTCTATCTCCTCCCACCCCGCGAAAAGTAAAACTACATTAAATTGCAGTTGTCCAGTTGTCTAACAGTCTGGGTATACCCCCTCAACACAAATACACACACACACACACACACACACACACACACACACACACACACACACACACACACATACATACACACACACACACACACACACACACACACACACACACACACACACACACACACACACACACACACACACATACATACACACACATACACATGCAAAAACTCACCTGAAGGCTCATGCTGGGTAGAAGCAGATGCAAAGGGGTCTTAGGGGACATAGATGGTAGCTCATCCTGAAGGGTTGACACCATTGAGGCCTGTGTAGCTGATGAGGTAGATGGCAGCTGCTCATCCTGAGTGGGGGAGGTAAGTGGCTCGTCCTGACCATTGGCAGTGGCAGAGGATGCTCCAAAATATTTCAGACAAGCCCCTGAAATTGAATTACAATTGAAATTAACATCAAAATACTGCAGGCTACAATATAACAAAAAAACAAAACATCCAGAAATTGCAACTTTAAATAAACATGCCCTTACATGCTAAATGTCTGTTATTAGACGCTATATTACAGTTTTTCTCAATTGGTTTGGTACATTTCTCACATCAGAATTGAAATTCTCAAAAGTTCTTGTTCAATTGTCACATCATCATGCCATTTGTGCAGATGAAAAAGGCAGTTTCTCATTGCATTAAACAAATTGCAAATGCTTTTGTCCATCCATGCAAATGATTGTGTACAGTTCTCAGTTTTTTCTTACATTATCAATTGCTTTTGTCATGCCAGTCAAAATGCTTTGTTATGGGAATCTATCAAATAGTCTCACTCCCCAAAACATTTAGGCTATAGTTCATCATATAAGTCCTCACATGCAAAATGATTTACCAAGCTGTCATAACATGTCAAGCACATTTCTATACATTTCCATAAGACAGTTGTAAATATGATCTAAATTGGTAAATTGCTTGAACCTAGACTTTCTGTAATGAAGAGAGTTGATCAACCAATGATCAACAGTTTTCTGAATGAGCTCAAGGGAGCATCTCATGAACAATCTACTGGAAATTGTATAACCAGAGCACAATACAAAGTTACAATGTCTGACAATGGAAGGACAAGAAATTGGACAACAGTGTGATGTGGGTGAAAATTTGTGGCCTGACAGATAGGAACGTGAAGAAGCAGAAGATCAGGATTAGGATTTAAAATTTAGGGAGATGTTCATATTTTTTGTTTACTTACTGTATGACTTATGTTTATGTTTTTGACCTATGTTTACTTACTGTATTTTACCATTGTTCTGTGCAGTGCTGTCTTTTTTTTTTTTTTTACGCACTGCAATGTCAATGTCTGCCATCATTCTGTAAATGTGAATCTTGTCTTTTGCAATCAATCTCATACATATCCATCATATGAGGTCAAATGTATAACATTTGTTATCACACCTAAACCACATTTTACATCAAAATGTCCCTTCGAAGTGCACTATTCAATTGCCAACATGACTAATGAATTTGACTGTCTTATCCGTACACACTGACACAATGACTAAACATTCTGAATGCACTGACACGTATATTGACACAAAAACTTGCTTTTGAGGGATGAACTAAGGATTTTGAGCAAGAGACGGGCTTTTGCAGGTGATCCACGGTGTTTTGCTATTTGTCCAAACTGTTTTGAGAAATGCACTTGATCTTATGCAAATTGCAAGAAAGATTCGAAAAATGTACCAAAGCGATAGAGAAAAACTGTAATCTTTCAGGGAAGAATAATTAGCTCCTTGGTTACTGCCTCGAATTCTATGCTTGGCACACTTTTAGTTATGACTGGTTAACTAAATAAATAATAGCCTAACTGAACTTGAAACAGTTTTATTGCCAAGGCAAATCTTATGGTGAAATTAACTTTCATGTTTGTTGAGCTTAGACCAAATTATTGTTAAGTGTAGCAAGCATCATAGCTAGAAGGCTAACAAACGTAAGAGTTACACCATGATTAACATTAGCCCTTCATTCATGGCACAGATACCGTTATCATACAGACAGAACATAGTTGCATACCTTTATCTTTTGCTCGTTTCCCCTCTTTTTCTTTTCTTTTTTTTCTGAATTGGACAGCTGATGGTTTAAAAATAGCACTTACAAGGTTCTCAGTGCCTCGTTTTTAATGTCAGGGCCTTTGTTGTACTACCGATGGAGTGTGGAGTTTCTTCGAGCTGTTTTAAGGGTTTAAAAATAGCGTAGTCGTCATGCTTCGTCTAAGGGCACCTACCACTTCCATTGTTATCCTTCTGGGACAAACGATAAAAAATAGTTAAACTCTGAATGCAACAGGCTAAATCAATTTTTCTCCTCAGTACACATACCAACTTGGTATGATGTTTTAACATGCCAATTTTCATTTTACACCAAAGTTCTCCTTTAAGTCTAAACCAATTCACCTTTGTGACCACATAATCGTCTTGTATTACCTTTTTTTTATTAGCCCTTTCACACAATTAAAAAAAAAAAATGTGCACGAATGTACAGTGGATCCCCCGTCCCTCCCTTGTGCATTGCATTTGGGAGACCCAGAGGTGAGCTTACTGCTTCAGCCAGTCCAGTTCTCTTTTGGTCCATCTGTGTTTTAGATGGCAGTGCGATGCAGCTGAAGGGCAGCTATGAGAAGTTCAATGACCCTTTGCATCAGACCAAAAGACATGATACCCCTGTGGTGAGCATGTCTCTCAGGCTGCTTCTGTCCTCTGTTTTAGATCACACGGCGCGGTGTCCCACAAGGCGTCGGTAAGCGCTTGTGGCGGGCACCCACAGCAGGGGAACCTCAGGCCTCCAGTGCCTCGAGCGCCGCTCGCCCCACGCTAACAGGAAGTGACAGGGGAGGATTCTGGGAAGGACGGTGGGGGAGGCCTGGCTACATGCGGCATCTCAGCATGTGAAGTCTGTGACCTCAGCATGTCACATGGTGCCCCAGGGATTCTGGGATTGCAAAGGGGGGGGGGGGGGTGGGTTGGGGGAAGGTAGGGAGGGGGTTAGGGGGTGGGGGGGGAGCTGATGTTGCTCGCAACCACGGTACAACATGTATTTGAGGGTTCAGGAAAACCTTGTCACTTGGTAATGTCTGGGGGCATAGCAATTATTTAAAAGGCCAATGGTCAAAAGAAAGTGTAGTCTGTGTGTATTATCTGATATTTACAAAGAATAAAAATACATTATCAACATATGTTTGCTTAGTGTGCATACAAAAGTTACCAATAGTACCTAGAAATGGGCAAAAACACAATACAAACAAGACAACACAGCCATTTCTTTCAGCAATTAGTGACCAAGTGCAGTGCAAAAACTGCAAAAATGCCATTTTCCAGAAAACAACCAAACACATACTAGGAATACATCACAGGAAATCTACATTTACATTTAAAGTAGTTATGTGTTAATGGCATTTCATTATTCAAAAATGTATTTGTGATAGCAGTTATGGTTGTTTTGTCAGTGAAAAACGTGGCTGCACTGCACTCACCTGTGAGGCCTGACTAATGACTAATGACTCTGAATGGTGTTGCATAAAGAGCATAAAGCATAAAGACTCCCACAACCTCCGGGAGTTGTTATTCAAATGGGGGATAAACAGCTGCATAAACAGAGAGATGGGAGAGAGGACAAGGGACAGAAAGTAACATCACGAGTGTGGTGTACAGAGTCTGTATTACCCTTCCATAATTGGGGGTACTACTTTTTTATGTTTTACATGAATTACATTAGTCAGTTAGTCAGTTCCCCCCTAACCCTTTTTGTGTCTTTGGGGGTTACTGAATCTTGATTTCGGGGGTATTGTACCCCCCAGTACCCCCTGTAATTCAAACTTATGAAGTAAAGTGTGAAGGAGTTATGGGTGCTGGCTGGTGTGTGGGGGAGGGGTGCAGTGTGGTGGTGGTGGTGGTGGTGGTGGTGGGGGGGCAGATGCAGGTTTCATGGACGGGGGATCAGGGGGTCCTTTCCTCACCATCGCTCCTAATTAGACCTTTCCCCCGTTTAATTACAGCAGGGGGAATTTAAATCCTGACTGAATCAGTTTAGTGTGTGAGGAGATTCACCTCCCCTCACCCTGCCTGAGGGAGGGACTGTCCAGGTTGTGTTTGTGCACAGGTGTGTAGTATGTTTGTGTGTGTGTGTGTGTGTGTGTGTGTGTGTGTGTTTGCACGCGCGGGTGTGGGTACCTGCATGTGTGTGTGTAGGTGTGTGTGTGCACGTGCGTGTGTACGTGTGTGGGTGTGTGTACTGTATGTGCAGGTGTGTGTGTGTGTGTGTGTGTGTGTGTTTGGGGTGGGGGTGGTGGAGGGGTTTTGTTAGAACCAGTCCTGCTGCTGTACCCACATCATTTCATGGGGCCCTGGGCTCCCAGCTGACTCCGACTAATTCTAATTAGGACTAATTAAAGTGGCGTTTACGGGAACGCCTGTGATAGCTGTGCAAACATTCAGGGCTGGGTGTGCTTTGCATGACAATCACCCTCTTCCTGCTCGTTAAATTAGGACTCGCTCTGCCGCAATTAGGATCTCAGGACCTTGTGTGTGTGTGAAAGAGAGAGAGAGAGAGAGAGAGAGAGAGAGAGAATGGTTTCAGAAAGTGTGTGCGTGTGTGTGGGTGTGTTTTTCCTATCAGTGTCTGTTCAAGGGGAATTAAGAGGCTATTCTCATTTAGCTTTGTTTGTTTTCCAGTTTAATGAACGGGGCCCCAATACCTGTCCGTTCACAAGGCGCGGAGAAGAGCACTCCCAGTCTGTGTCTGCTCCCTGCTGTGTCTTTTTAAAGCGATTTCACATCATGCGACCTTGTTTTTTTTTTCATGATTGTTTATAATGATAACGACAATCACAGAGGTGACGAGGACAGAGGTTTCCTTTGCTAGCCACTTTTTCTGCATGCCCTGTTTCAACCTGGTTTAGAGACAAACCTAGGTTCAGTCACATCTAAAATAATTAGAATATTGTGGAAAAGTTCATTTATTTCATTAATTTAATTCCAAACTTAAATTCATACATTACCGGTATTCTGATTCATTACCAAAAGTGAAATATGTCAAGCCATTGTTTGCTTACATTTTTTATGATTATAGCTTACAGCTAAAGAATGCCCAAAGTTCAGCATCTCAGGAAATTTGATTATGTCAGACTAATCAAATATTTATTTTTAATATAGATTTTTTTTAGTGTAATGAGAAACTGTAAAAACGATGCACAAAGACGGACAATGAGCGAGATACGTCTTTACTGTACAGGTAACGCGAGAAAGAACAAGAAGCTCGTTGTACTGA
>CM050199.1:29401105-29411105 GCA_027475355.1 Coilia nasus
CTCTCTCTACATATATTGCTCCTGGCCGTAATGCTGACACGAGGGAGACAGAGGCAGCCCTGGCTGCCGAGATGCTTGACAATTGACCTTTAATGATGTCAGGGAGCCCACAGGTGCATGCTGGGTAGGCGCCTAGCGGGGGCTACTGCCTGTCCCTGGATGCCTGAAAGCCCTTTGGGGTATCACTAGGGGTGGGGTGGGGTGGGGTGGGGCAGGGCAGGATGGGGTTTGGGTGGGGGGCGGTTGTGAGAAGGGTTGTGGGGTATGAAGAAGAATGGGGTATGAGGTAGACTGAAGAAGAATGTGGTGCTCAGTATAAATAAATATTGTAATGCTACGTCAACACTTATAAGCTGTGAACGACAGATTGTATGATGACTGGACACTCAAACAATGTTTTCATTTTGGCATAAACAAATACTGATGCCCGAGGCTCTGGCAGGTGTGTGTGTGTGTGTGTGTGTGTGTGTGAAGGGAAATGTATTTTGTGTGTTTGGGTGTATGTATTTTGTGAGTGTGTGTGTGTGTGTGTGAGTGTGACTGTGTGTGTGTGTGACTGTGTGTGTATGTATTTTGTGAGTAAGTATGTATTTTGTGAGGGAGTGTGTGTGTGTGTGTGTGTGTGTGTGTGTGTGTGTGTGTGTGTGTGTGTGTGTGTGTGTGTGTGTGTGACTGTGTGTGTGTGACTGTGTGTGTGTATGCATTTTGTGAGTAAGTATGTATTTTGTGTGTGTGTGTGTGTGTGTGTGTGTGGGTGTATGTGGAGGGAAATGTATTTTTGTGTATCTGTATTTTGTGTGCGTGTGCTCGCGTGTGTGTGTGCGTGTGTCTATGTGTAAGTGTGTATGTGTGTGGCGCCAGAGCAAAAGCCCTCTACAGCAGAAGGCTGCTCTTTGCGCTAGCGCGTGATGTATTGACTGGCTTGTCTGTGGCCTGGCTGCGGAGTAGCATAAAATCATTCCCCCGTCACGGATCTCACTGCTGCTCAGAGATTAGACTGGCAGAAGCCCTGTGAACCTGCTAACCTAGGAGACTGCCTCGTATCACTTCACTCTCTTGTCTTTGCTTCCTTTCTTCATTTCTCTCTCTCTCTCTCTCTCTCTCCCCCTCTGTCTGTTTTTTTCTTCCTCTGTTTGTCCTCTCTCTTGTCTGTGTAGTATGAGAGAGGTCTGTCTTTGTGGAATGCGATGTAGGCAGTGAGGTCTGTGCAGCATCATAAAACGCAAGGGTCAGGGCGCCCATCTAAACAGAAGACAAAGAGAACGAGGGAGAAAGAGGGAGAGAGAGAGGGGGGGTGAGAGAAAGAGAGGAGAGAGGGGCAGAGAGGGAGAGAAGGGGGGGGATGAGAGGAAGAGAGGAGAGAGGGGAAGAGAGGTAGAGGAATAGCGAGAGAGAGAGAGAGAGAGAAAGAGAGTTGTAGAAAAAGAGGAGAGAGAAGGAGATATTGAGAGAGGGGGGGAGAGAGAGAGACAGAGAGAGAGAGCGAGAGAGATAGAGAAAGAGAGAGAACAGAGAGAGTGAAAGAGAGAGAGAAAGGACAGAGAGAGTGAAAGAGACAGTGAGAGAGAGAGAGAGAGAGAGAGAGGACAGAGAGAGTAAGAGAGATAGAGAAAGAGAGAGAACAGAGAGAGAACAGAGAGAGTGAAAGAGACAGAGAGAAAGGACAGAGAGAGCGAAAGAGACAGAGAGAGAGGACAGAGAGAGAGAGAGAGAGAGAGGACAGAGAGAGTAAGAGAGATAGAGAAAGAGAGAGAACAGAGAGAGAACAGAGCGAGTGAAAGAGACAGAGAGAAAGGACAGAGAGAGCGAAAGAGACAGAGAGAGAGGACAGAGAGAGAGAGAGAGAGAGAGAGAGAGAGAGAGAGAGAGAGAGAGAGAGAGGACAGAGGGGAGCTGAGAAATTTCAGTCAATATTTGGGAGGTCAGCTGATACAGGATTTCTCTGCATTCCTTCATGCTTTGGCAACTGTTTCAGCTCAGCCAGGGCCTCAGCTATAGGCCGGACAAGGGCCTCAGAGGACAGGGGATCAACATGGCATCGCATATTCAGATCATGTGATTAAGAAATACAAACACACTAGAGACAATGTATTAATTATTAATAAATAACAAATATGTATTTGTGCAATGTGATAATGTTCCTATTTTAGTGTAAACAGATACTGACACCCAAGGATGTAGTGTGTGTGTGTGTGTGTGTGTGTGTGTGTGTGTGTGTGTGTGTGTGTGTGTGTGTTTTGAAGTTAATGAAGATAAAATAATTAACATAATAATTAGTTACAAACTAATAGTTATAATAACCTAATAGCTGAAGGTTCACACTGCCTGGCACATCCCAGGACCAGGGTCCAACACAAACAAAACAACAAACAATCAGAGCAGACCCAGCAATGTGTGTTTACGCTTTGCCCTTTGTTCAATTGTTTAACCCTCCTCAGACTCTAAAAATCGCCCAGAGTCCAAGCACACCCACACAGACACACACACACACACACACACACACACACAACTCATTTTTCTGTGCTTGTGCCCAGACCAAAACAATTCCTAACCCTAACCTGTCAGTAAAGAAATGTTTTTGCACTTTTTTCAGTAACAACAAAATGGCCAAGAAAACACTGTTGTGAGGTTGTGAGGACCATCATAATGTGCTACCAAATCCAATTTTTTTCTGGTTTTCCTATTGTTGTGAGGACATTTGGCCCTCTCATCCACAGAAATACATGACCACACATGCGCACACACACACACACACACACACACACACACACACACACACACACACACACATGCACACACACACACTTTTGTGTGTGTCTGGCCTCCTCACTTCTCCTGAATTCAGGTCTGTGGTGGGAGCTCCGAGTTGGCACTAAGTCGGGTACTTGCATGATTAAACTGGACTCAGGGGCAGCGCAGGGCGGTGTAGGGTGGGGTGTAGGAGTGTGTGTGTGTGTGTGTGTGTGTGTGTGTGTGTGCCATTCAAATTAGCTCAGGATTAGAGTTTGGGCGCGACGGTGCTGCCTCCTTAATTGCATTGTGCGGCGACGGGCGCTGAAATAACTGTTACTCGAACCCCCTCCCCCCACCGAAGGGGAATAAATCCCTGGGATTAATAGACAGGCAGATGACTGGACGCCCCGGCCATTAATGGACCTTTCTTTTTTGAATCGGTGTGTGTGTGTGTGTTCGTGTGTGTGTGTGTGTGTGGTGGGGGGGAGGGTTTAGTGGAGAAGGTCCTGATCAACCACCCACACTCCCACCCCCCTCCCTCTCCCCCTTCACATATCAACACCCAACCCTCCCCAGCCCAACTCCCCCCCCCCCCCCCCCCCCCCGCTTGTGTCGTGCTGGCGTTAATGAAATCAGGCAAATGACAGAGTAATAGATTTATCACGAGCTTAGGGGCTGGATTTGTGGCAAATCAGTTTCATTTCAGGCAATCAGAGAAGGTGTGGACTGGGGGCATGTTGTATGATGGCTTGCTCATCTCATGACTTGCCTGTGTGTGTGTGTGTGTGTGTGTGTGTGTGTGTGTGTGTGTGTGAGAGAGTCCTGCCTTTACCAAACTGGCTACGATCTTATTTTGGTTCTATTGAAAATAAAAAGGCTTTACACTCTATTTAAGAATGTGCACAGATAGCAACGAATCTACAAATCAGCATGTGATTCTATCAAAGCATTGTTTAATAGAGAATATCACAATCATTGGCATTTCAGCCAGCATGTACCAAATCTGATACAAATCCTGCAAATGAAATAGAATAGACCACAGAGGGGTGCACAGATACATTTGTACCATCAACATACTATAATATTGTTAAAGACAAACAGATCATAAGGTCATATTTAAAAACGTTTAATAAATAGTAACACTCAGTGTGCATTATTATATTTATTATTATATTCGATTATATACATTTCCTTTGGGATTAATAATGCATGTATCTTATCTAATCCACTCTCACAGTACTAAAAGCACTGCAGTACAATAGTACTATCATATTGTATCCATCATCAGAGTTCCTATTCCTCAATAGCTAAAATATAATGTGTAATATAATATAATGTATGGACTTTTACAATACAGTTTTTTTAAGTTGGCAGTGAAACTGGATAAGCAGTGACGGAACTGTACGTACAGTGTGTACTGATTGTCATGCTGTCAAACCACATCCCTCGTGTACCCTCATTCACTCACTCTCTCTCTTCAACTCACACACACTGACAGAAAACAAAGACTACACCCGAACAATGTACAGTCAGCAACCAGATACATTTAATGATATAATTGCGTTGCTTTTTTAATAAGCTTCCCAGATCAGGTTACAATGTAATGTTCTCTTTCCCCAACTCCCCCCACCCCCAACTCCTCTTCTCTTCCCCACCAACTCCCTTTAAAGAATATGAATCTCTTTCAATCTGGATTAAGATGAAATTACACCCGCAGGCGCAGACAATCATGTGCAAGACACTCGGCCCGACAGCGGAGAGCTTCCTGCTCGCGATGACACCCAGCTGCCGGTTCACAAGCCCTGCCTGCCTGTCCTGGCTTTGTGTACCAGTCACAATCTCGGCACAGGAGAAAAACACACGCACACACACACACGCACACACATACACACACAATCACACGTGCACACACACTCAAAAACATGTGCACGTGCGTGCACACACACACGGAAGCACACACGCGCACGCTCACACACACATGCACACATACACACACACGCACGCACACACACGTCCTCCGGGATGGGCATGGCCCTGTCTGGCTGCCAATCAAAAGCTGGGAGTCACTCACTCACTCCCTCTGCCACACGGGGGGCCCAGGTTCCCAAACGGGCCCTCGGGCACAAGACTAACGTCAGCTAACGTCTGCTACACGCGCTTTCATGTACACTAACTTAGAGCCAGAGATAATATGGTGAGGCAGTGCGTCAGTTTTGATTCAGTTCCAAACATGCTGGTTACTGTAACATTACATTACAATCATGTTACGTAATGTTATGTTGTATGTACTGTATGCATGTATGTTATGTTATGTTACGTATATTAGCAAAAACATGGCTAACAGTATGATACAAATAGTTCATTGTTAGAGAATTCAGCGTAAATATGGAACAGTTCTATTGTGGGAAAGTACATAAAATGGATTTGGTTACTATTATTTGTCAACCAAGGTAACCTAATAAGCTGTGGTAGCAATAGGGAACCTGGGCCTTTAACAGTGCCTATAAGGCCTTCATATTACAGTGTAACTCAAACCCAGTAACTTAAACAGTATTGATTAAAAAACAAACAAAAAATATGATATACAAAGGTCCATATACATTTTCAAAGCTCGCATCCTTGTGATACAAAACAGTAGTTATTCATATTATATATCATTATTCTCAGCATTATTAGGATATAGCAGCATCCCTGATGGAAAGGCTATGTGATTGGTCCTCTTTCGCATGCACCAGTGCACTGACTGACAGGTAGTGTTGCATGCAGACATCTGTGCGTTCAGGTTCATGACAAAGGCACATCAATTACAATCCCTTTTTCCTCCTGTATCAGTGTGACACTGGCTCCCTTTATCGACCACAAACAACATATAGACTCCTCAAAATAAAGACAAAACAAAACAGTCAGTACAATATAGAAACACATACAAACCATATAATCTAGCTACGATACACTGTACGAAACAAATTTAAAAATTAAATACTATCTTAGGATTTTATTAGCAACCAAGCTTACTAATTGTCCAGAAACACATTCTTGTAAAAATAAAAAATAGATAACCTATTTAAATCTGTTCACCTACAGTAGAATACTGAATAGGACAGCCAAAATAGTAAATATATAGGTTTAAACAAATCAAGACGGAGAAAGAATATTAAATAGATAAATCGTAGCTGTAAAGAAGCAATAACAGTAAAGAGGTTATTAATGTAAACTTGAGATACTAGGAGCTGAAAGTGCGTTAAGTTCCTCAGTACGCTTACAAAAGCTAAAGCCATCATCTGTATGTATATGTCTTTAAAGTGGCAAATACAGTGTTTGACAGCCTTAAAAATATTACAAAACCACAACCCCTTTCTAATCTCAGGCTTGAAAAAACAGTTTTGAATTCATACAACAACCTTCTTGAGACCCGTCATGCGTTTGCGTGTCATGCGTTAATAATCAGTCAATAAGAATTAGAAATCAAACCTAAACATTTCTACATGAAAAAAATAATTGTTGCTTTGATTTTCCCCCCCTAAAACACATTTCCCTTAAGGGGCTTGCACAACATCATGCACGTAACACCTCACTAACAATAAAACAACAATAATGATATTTGTAGCCTTTAAACGTTTCTGACACTGTTTAAAATGGGAAACGTTCCCTTTAAGTGGGGTTCGCGAGCCGTGTAAACCACACCAGAGCGACAACAGAGGAGTCTTTCTTTGGAAACGAGTGTTTTCCTAATATGAATACCACATTGCTTATAACATGGCACTGCGGAGAAGTACAGTATTCAGAGCAGCGGTCCGACTGACTCATCAGCAAGTGGAAGCACAACAAACGGCCTCATTCAACCCCACGTATGAAGTACATGGCACAGTGGCTAGTCCAGGGCAACAGCAACAGCGACAGCAACAACAGCAACATCGACAAAGAAGCACAAAAGAAGTCACAAGGCTCACTAATTTCAGGTCTATCTTGTCATCTAGAAAAAAAAACTCCACATTTCCACACAAAATAACAAAAAGACAAATAAAAAAATCGAAGGGGGCCATGATTCCTTGTCAGGTTCCCTGTGCTTGTTTTGTAAGGAGCCAAAAGACGCAACACACTAATCATGCAGAAGCCTGGCAAAGCCCTTAGCCCTTCATCACAGATACCTGTGATTAAAATCATAATAAAACACAATCCGTGCAAAAAAAAAAAAACCTCAGCATCAATTGCATAAATGAAGGGCTTTGATAAATTAGCGAGAAATACAAAAACAAGCATACATTATAAGCTCTAGATAGATTCACAATCAGTGTTGTTTGACTGCATCAGTGTCACAGGCACGTAGAAAAAGAGGAATGGAATGAAAATGAATGAGTGGGGAGGCAAGTAGAGGAACTGGGTGGATGAGATCATTGGTTACAGTGATGGACCCATCTGGACCAATCTGGACCAATCTGGACCACTGTCAGTCAGAGGCAGTCGACCAATCCCAAGTCAGGGAGCCGAGGTGGGAGAAATCCAGGTTCAGTGAGTGAGACATAAAATCTAATTTCCAATTTCCAACTGCCCTGCTCAAAGTATGACATCTGAACTTTACTTCCAGTGTAAGCAAAGACGTATATCAGAGCATGCAAAAATTTCATACCAAAAAAAAAAAAAAAAAACTGGATGAGGGGTAGGGCAATTATTCTCTGAGCCTGAAATTTGCACCTCTGTCGGAGACTTAAGAGGGCGGGTTAAGAGGGCAGACCTACAGGGGTCAGAGGTCATAGCTGGTGGCCTTACACTCCGCCCCCACTGCGGTCCACGGACACGGGCCCTCTCTGGTCCAGCCCCTCCTCCACCGTCTTCATGAGGATGGCCAATCTACTGTCAGACACCTGGCCCTTCTTCACCGCGCTCATGAGCTGAGGACACACACACACACACACACACACACACACACACACACACACACACACACACACAGATGAGGGGTTAGTTGTCTGCTGCACAGGACACAAACACACACGAAAAATCACGCACAGAGGTGAGGAGCTACGAATCTGCTGCACAGGCCACACACATACACACACACAGACACGCACGAGTGTGTACGTACAGACACTCTAGTACATGCATATGCATGTGTGAATGCCTATAAACACAGACACTTTTTCAAGGACACACCCACAGCAGCATGTACGGACGTGTGCACACACACAGATCCACACACGCACACACACACACACAGCCACACACACACACAGAGCCACACACACACTCAGATAGACAGACAGTCCTACACAGAAGAGACCGTGACAGAAAAACAGTAGAGGGTGACGGATGAGGATGACAGCGAGAGAGAGAGAG
Source organism: Coilia nasus (assembly GCA_027475355.1). Lineage (NCBI taxonomy): Eukaryota > Metazoa > Chordata > Actinopteri > Clupeiformes > Engraulidae > Coilia > Coilia nasus. The sequence goes on from CM050199.1 coordinate 29,409,173, forward strand.
AAAGAGAGAGAGAGAGAGAGAGAGAGAGAGAGAGAGAGAGAGAGAGAGAGAGAGAGAGAGAGAGAGAGAGAGAGAGAGAGAGAGAGAGAGAGAGAGAGAGACAGAGATGTATGACACAGCACTAGTCATCCAGCCATAATAAGACACTGGTGATAGCTGAAAAACAAACTCATGCCTTTATATCACCAATCCTCATTGGCCTCAACACATTCACCCTGTATTTGTATATTTCTAACTTATTTGCATATTTCTAAAGTATTTGCATATTTCTGGCCCTTTGATATATATCTGACTTATTTGCATATTTCTAAAGTATTTGCATATTTCTGACCTATTTGTATATTTCTGACTTGTTTTCATATTTCTCCACTTAATTTCATATTTGTATGTGTGCATAGCATAAAGCAATGGCTTAGTGTGCATTCGCTTTAGAGCTTTGTGTAGTTATGTGAATCAGCTGTGACTTTTTGAGTCCTGCCACATTCCAGAATGCGTGTACACCTGCAGCACACCTGGTAGTGCTGTCAGATCAGGATCATATTTATCTTCAGATCGCGACCCCCACACGAATGAGCCTCTGGGAGGTTTGTGTGGGCTTGCACCGAGACTACCTCCTCTCCGGAGTCCGGGTGTGACTGTTTTGGTCTGCACTCCAGTGTGACGACTATGCAGTGTTATGAATCAGACAAAAAAAAACCCTACCATGCGTTTTATTACAGTAGGCTACAGTTGTAAATACCAATTCCAGTTTAAACTTGTGCACTCCTCGCTAGTAGTGGTAAAATAAGAGGTGGTGTGAACTATGAATTTGGCAATCTTATTGAGGTAGACATGCTGTGCTGCATCAGATAGTTTTTAAAAAGACGTTCGAAACAAGTTTGAACTATTGCAATGATCCTTATAGAGCACATATTGCAAATATAGATAATGTGGTGTGATTTTGGCATGTCAGTTCTCCTTTGTGGTTCTACTGTACCACTACGTAAAGGATAACAGGCACCGAGGTGACCGTTTCCATGGAAATAATGCTGAGGGGAAGGCAAAGAACTCTGTGACAAGTGGAGTGGAGTTTCCTCCGCTAAGTCATTATTTCCACGAAACTGGTCACCTCGAAGGCCGTTATCCCGCTTATCTCCCATTTGCATCTAGAAAAAATATCTTTTTAATACACAACTCCCTTGATATTTTACATTAAATATGCATAAACTACCAAAATAACCACTTGATTTGCTTCTGTATAGCATCCATTAGGAAAAGGTAAACCGTAGAATAGACATTAGTAGTCATTTAACTGTTAACTAGGCTACTAGAGTTGTCATGGTTACCATTCATACCATTCATATGGTGTGATTCAATGTTATGAGATCTACTTCAAAGGTAGCCAGTCATAGAAAGTTAATGCCCACCTCACCAGCCAATCAGAAGAGAGAATCACATTGTTGAGGGAGATAAGAGGTAAATAAACTCTATTAATATGTGGATATACTCTTTTGAGAGGTAGTTAGGCTCTTCATCTGAAATTTCAGAGGTGGGTAAATTCTGTTTACTTGCATTTATTCTCCACTACATCCTGCACGCCACTGTCTTTCCACTCGTAATGAGAGCTAAGGCGAAACTGCCAAGAAGACTCGATTTGTCTCATAAGCTCTGTCGCTCGCTCATTCCCCTGCTAACCAATCAATTCTTTTCCCCTAGTCCTCTGAGGGTTTTCCCAGACTACGTCAGTTTATGTTCTACGTCTTACCTATCATGGCTTTCGGTGCTGGGGATTCCCTTCTGCGTCATTCGTTTTATTCAATCTCCGCTGCCAATGGGACGCTTGCGCGTTTCTTTAAAACTGCTCTGCCTAACTCTCTGCTGGCTAGAGTACGCCGACTTCGATGCCCCCGCTCTCACGGCTCTCGCCCCCGCCATCTCCGACGACAGGATATGC
>CM050199.1:29416105-29433605 GCA_027475355.1 Coilia nasus
TCATATTGTCAGCCTGAACTCTTCCTAGTCATTCTTCATTGATGCCCTCACCCACACACACAGACACACACACAGAAACACACATACACACACACACATACACAGACAGACACAGACACACACACACAGACACACACTCACACACACACACACGCACACACACACACAGACACAGACACACACACACAGACACAGACACACACACACAAAAACACACATACACACACACACACAGACAGACACAGACACACACACACACACACACACACACACAGACACACACACACAGACACAGACACACACACACAGAAACACACATACACACACACACACAGACAGACACAGACACACACACACACACACACACACACACACACACACACACACACACACACACACACAAACTGAACGCAGCATCTGAACTGAACTGCTCATCTTTCCACGCGTATCATGGTGCGGATCTGGCTGGGGTCCGGTCCAGGCGCGGCGTGGTGCCTTTCCGGCCGTGGTGTTTTCCTGTCTGCTGGCTGGGCGAGCCGAAGGTGTTGAGTTCTTAAGGAGAGCCGATGATAATAATAGCCATAATAGCACACTGTAACGGAGAGGAGTGGCGACTGCGGTTGGATGTGCGCTCCAAATGATACGCTCTCCAGTGTAATCTATCCCACCACCTCCACAGCCTATGGCCAAGTGACGTACAGGTGTCTGGTGAGGAGAGGTAGTTTTTAAAGGAAGGCTCATTTTTCAACTCCTTTAGAGTGAAACAGTTGTGTTTTAGCATTTTTTTAATCCATTCAGCCAACCTCCAGATCTGGCAGTAGCATTTTAGCGATTGCCTTAGCATAAATCACTGAATTGGCCTACAGTATTTCCCAAAAAAAGGGAAGTGTTCCTTTAAAAAAAATCACATTTGAAAGAGTCTCACAGGAGGTTTATCGCAGTTGTTTGTACCTATGACCATGGAGTCCTCACTATTTTACACCACAGTAATTCTACTTGCATTAGAAGGTATTGCAAGGTACAAGGTCTATACAACCTAATACTATATGCAATTAAATTAATTGAATTTGCAATTAAGGTAATTGTGAGCAAAACTGAAACCAAAATAATGAAGCAGCTTTAGTAGTAGTATCCACATGCTTGTCTTACAATCACGAGCCTGTGTGAATGTGATAGCCCTGCTAGCTCGTGCTAGAGGCTGGAGGTTCCGGGGCTAACGTAATGTGAGACAGGCTTACTGTCACAACCGGGGCCTGCCTGACCCCTCAAACTACATGTGGAACTATTTTACTGATTGGGTTTTGTGGGACTACCTGTGTGTGTGCGTGTGTGCGTGTGTGTGTGTGTGTGTGTTTGTGTGTGTGTGTGTGTGTGTGTGTGAGAGAGAGAGAGAGAGAGAGAGAGAGAGAGAGAGAGAGAGAGAGAGAGAGAGAGAGAGAAAAAGTATGTTTATGTGTGTGTGCGAGAGTGTGTGTTTGTGTGTGTGTGTCAGAGAGAAAGAGAGAGTGTGTGTGCGTGTGTGCGTATGTGTGTGTGTGTGTGTGTGTGTGTGTGTGTGTGTGTGTGTGTGTGTGTGTGTGTGTGTTTAGGTGGGTGTGTCCCCTCCCCTGTATTGTGTGGCTGGGCTAAGAAAACTCCTCCTGAAAATTTGAATCCCATCAAAGCCAAGCACTGGGAAGCAGCCTATTTATAGTGACAAAGGAAATATAGGGAGCAAAATGTGCATTGGAGGAAAAGAATAATCTCCCTCTCTCACACTCTCACTCTCTCTCTGTCTCTCACTCTATTTATCTCTCTCTGTTACTATAACCTCTCTCTCTCTCTGACTTTCTCTCTATCTTACTATCTTTTTGTCTTTCTTTCTCTGACTTTTTCTCTCTCTCTACCTCTCTCTCTCTCACACACACACTCACTCGCTCTGTCATGCACTTTATGTGTCTTTCTCTAACACTGTCTCTCTTTCTCTCTCTCCAATTAGTGGCCATTAGACACATAACCGGCAATCAGGTCGAGGCAGTAAAGGCGTGGGAGGCTGTACTCGTACCGGCTATTTTTAAGCGTCGTTAAACAATACAACGCTGGTGCGTCTGAGTTCAGGGAACATTTCAGGCCCCTGCTCGGCAGTCGTCCAGGGTCACTGGACTGAGTCCAGCCCAAAGGCGTTAGAGGTGAAGCCAAGTCATGTTTAATTGTGTCTCCAAATCAATCCAGATTCAATGCTGCGCTGCTAAGTGTGGCAGTCTACCCTGAATACAATACATATGAAATACTGTTTGTATGCACTGAATGCCACGTACGTACACTGACGTCAGAGTTCTGTTTCATTTATTGTTTTTAAAATAGTACACCTGATTCCATCATTTCTGTGCCCTTACCAAGGTGGGGTTTTTATTTATGTATATATCTTATATTACGCATGTACTATGTTATGTGCCTTTTCTATACTTATATATAGTCTTATTTGCACCATAAAGCACTTTGTGATCATTGAGAAAAGCAATACACAAATACATGTTACTTACTCAGATATTGTGTTGTTTCATAAAGTGTAAAACAAAGTTTCTTCTTGTCACTTTACCATGGTCTAGTATTAAAATATGGCACAGGGAATAGGCCAACTGTAACTCAACTCAGTAACATATCAGGACCCTGTCACTTTGTCAGCCCTTGGTATCCAAATCAGAACGCTTTGAGCAGCACTCTGTAAGGGGACAGGTTTGGAAAAAGAGGAAGGGAGACGAATCTAGAAACTTCCAAAACCATGAGATAGGATAGGGGTGAGAATGTCATAAAAAAAGCACTTTGCCAAATTGGCATGTTGTTTACATTACAGTTAGCTAACACTGTTATCCAGAGTGACATACAGTTATTTTAGGTACAGGGTACAGTCCCTGGAGCAATGTGGGGTTAGATGCCGTGCTCAAGGGCACTTCAGCCACAGATGAGGGCGCAAGAGAGCACTAGTTATTTACTCCCCCACCCACATTCTCTCCATTAGGGGTGTGCAAAAATATCGTAATATATCATATCGCAACATATCGTATCGCAATACGCTATATCGCTTTAAACATCAATATCATGATACTAACTTTTACAATATGCTATATCAATTTCTGACTTCTATCCTATGCACTTTATGTTTTTGTGTTATGTTGAGTTAATTAACTCTTGGGTTATGTTGATTTAATTCAGTTTTGATAAGATATAACTATCTATATCGTAAATAGCAACGCATAATTTAGCTCTATTTTTACATTTTAACTGAACTATATAGAATATCGCAATATATTGCAATATACCCAGTATCGCAAATGTATCGTGATACGTATCGTATCGTGAAGTCCTTGCCAATACCCACCCCTACTTCCTATTGGTATGGGATTCAAACCCGTGACCTTAAGGCCAACTCCCTAAGCATTAGGCCACAGCTGCCCCCGTATCAGGACTACTCGACCTCCAAGCAAGACACTGCTGAAAGGGAATAAGGAATAAGGGGTTAGCACTCAGAGGATCAGTCACCTGACTCTTCTGCTCGCTCCAGCCCAGCTCCTTGGCCATGATCTCCACGATGCGGGGCAGAGCCTCGTCCGCTGCCTGCACGTTCAGGAAGCCCAGCCGCGTTCGCCGGGCGATCACGTCGATGGCCGTACACGCGTACTCCTTTATGGCGTACAGAACCTACAGGACCAGAGGGAGACAGAGCGGATGGTCAACAAAAGGTACCTCCCACTATCACCTTCATTTATGTGTACACAAAAAAACACACGCTTTAGTCACTAGCAGTTGTTAACTGACAGTACATTTAAACTTCATTCCATATTAGATCTATCTCTTAAGATGTTTTTTAATTACTATTTAAGTACCTATACTTAATTTACACTACATGCTAAGGACAACTTGGCCCACAGCCAGTAAACTCTGAGGCAATAAACTAACTAAACAACTGTTTATAAAAGAGATGTAATAAGAAATTTTCCAAATTAAGGTGAGTTCTTACCTCACTCTCGATGTAAGGGAACTCTGACACCAGACGCTTGCCAACGATGGGCCACCTCTTCCCCGTCACCTGTGCCATCTTGGCCACGTCGAAGGACTTCCCTCCGTAGGTCGCTGCCAGGTGCTGGGCCACCTGCCACATGGGAACAGGCACCGTGGATTATGTCACACAACACTGCACACGCACCGGCACAAACTAGCAGTCTGTTAGCACATGGGATAACGCTAGCTGGAGGAGACAGCTACTCCAGCTCAGGGTCAGTTAGAACGTCTGGTTATCACCAACTGGTGTATGTACGCGCAACATGATATGTATGTATATATATATGTATATGTTTGTTTATTTATTTATTTATTACTAGTATTATTATTTTCAATATTTTTATTTTTTCTTTGCACCAATTTGTTGTGCTTGTGTTTGTACAATCACAATAACTGTAGATCACTCTGAGCTGCTTCTTGTGCTGCATGAATTGTGCTGTACAAGATTATTATTATTATTATTATTATTATTATTATTATTATTATTATGAATTCAGATTCTGATTTCCCAGTCAGTTATTCAAAATACCAATTTTATACCACAGTCATTGCCATTGGCCTGCACTGACATACTGAAATTAGGAATTAGGAAAACCTACTAAACCTTCAACTTAACTTGAGATAGAATAAACATCACAGAGTTGCATAAAAAAAAAGACTTTTTTTCTTCCTCTTAGAGAAGTCGCTATTCAGCACTCAGTGTAACGTATCTGCAGAACCACATGTAATTTAAAACAGCACCTGTAACCTATACTAACCTGTAAGTAAATAACCTGGGAAGCACGTCCAGTATAGTTCCTGGTGTCTATACTGTCTGTGTGGCTGCTCTATCCGTTTTGTCTTGCAAATGCCACATGTTAGTGTTAGTGTTAGGGCTCATTCACACCGACTTGAGCGTGTACAGCACGTGAACGTGTACAATTTGTCTGACAGAATATGCTCAGGTGACGCGTGTGGTGGAAATGGTCTAATCTGTTAACGTGCATTCTAAACGAATACGGACAGAAAACAGGCACTTGCTGTCTACGCGCTGTAAACGGACCATATTTGGTGGAAATGAGCCCTTAGTGTTAGTGTTAGTCATCCCTCACTCACACTGGACAGAGGCAGCGGGCAGGTAGGGCATCACCTGGTGACACCTCATTAGGAGCCTGCACAAAACCAACAGACCCGCCTCCCTCTCTCTCTTTCTCTCCTCCATAACTTTGCTTTTCTCTCCCTCTCTCTCTATCATTCTCTCTTTCTCTCCTCCATCCCTTTGCTTTTCTCTCCCTCTCTCTCTCTATCCTTTTCTCTTTCTCTTGTCCATCCCTTCGCTTTTTTTCCTCTCTCTCTCTCCCCCTCTCTCCTCCATCCCTTCTCTTTTCTCTCTGTCTCTCACTCTCTATCTCTCCTCCTCCATCGCTTTGCTTTTTTTCTCTCTCTTTCTCTCCCCCATCCCTTCGCTTCTCTCTCTCTCTTTCTCTCCCCCATCCCTTCGCTTCTCTCCCTCTCTCTTTTCTCCCCCATCCCTTCACTTCTCTCTCTCTCTTTTCTCCCCGTATCTTTCTCTCTCTCTCTCCCCCATCCCTTCGCTTCTCTCTCTCTCTCTCTCTCTCTCTCCCCCATCCCTTCGCTTCTCTCTCTCTCTCTCTCTCTCTCTCTCCCCCATCCCTTCGCTTCTCTCTCTCTTTTCTCCCCCATCCCTTCGCTTCTCTCTCTCTCTTTCTCTCCCCCATCCCTTCGCTTCTCTCTCTCTCTTTTCTCCCAGTACCTTTCTCTCTCTCTCTCTTTTCTCCCAGTATCTTTCTCTCTCTCTCTCTTTTCTCCCCCATCCCTTCGCTTCTCTCTCTCTCTTTTCTCCCCCATCCCTTCGCTTCTCTCTCTCTCTTTCTCTCCCCCATCCCTTCGCTTCTCTCTCTCTCTTTCTCTCCCCCATCCCTTCACTTCTCTCTCTCTCTTTCTCTCCCCCATCCCTTCGCTTCTCTCTCTCTCTCTCTCTCTCTCTCTCTCCCCCATCCCTTCGCTTCTCTCTCTCTTTTTTCTCCCCCATCCCTTCACTTCTCTCTCTCTCTCTCTCTCCCCCATCCCTTCACTTCTCTCTCTCTCTCTCTCTCCCCCATCCCTTCACTTCTCTCTCTCTCTTTCTCTCCCCATCCCTTCGCTTCTCTCCCTCTCTCTCTTTCTCTCCCCCATCCCTTCGCTTCTCTCTCTCTCTTTCTCTCCCCCATCCCTTCGCTTCTCTCTCTCTCTTTCTCTCCCCCATCCCTTCGCTTCTCTCTCTCTCTTTTCTCCCAGTACCTTTCTCTCTCTCTCTCTTTTCTCCCAGTATCTTTCTCTCTCTCTCTCTTTTCTCCCAGTATCTTTCTCTCTCTCTCTCTTTTCTCCCCCATCCCTTCGCTTCTCTCTCTCTCTTTCTCTCCGCTTTCTTTTCCGTCGCTATCGCTTCCCTTTCCTTGCTCCTGCGCTTTTCGCCGTCTCTTCGCCTTTCTTCTTTCCCATTCTCTCTACATCTCTTTCACCCCGTTCTCTCTATATCTCTCCCTTTTCTCTCTCTCTCTCTCTCTCTCTCTCGCCCACCCTTTCTTCCACTCTCTCCCTTTCACTCCCCTTTTTCTTTTTATGTCTCTCACCAAAAAGGTCAAGTGCTGTCAGAAATATCTGCATGCTGACCTTTTTAAATATGCTGGCAAACAGCGGCGGCGTGGCAGGGAACGTCCACGCCCAGCAACCCCCCCACACCCCACCAACCACATCCCTCCTCGTTCATCTCTCTCTCTCACACACACACACACACACACACACACTCTCATGCACGCATGTGCACACACACCTATACACACACTCACACTCACTCACATGGATGCACATACACACGCGCACACACACACACACAAACACACACACACACACTGTCATGCACGCACATGCACACACACCCATACACACACTCACACTCACACACACGAGCACACAAACACACTCACGCACACTCTCACACACAAGCACACACACACACACACAGCTCTGTAACGAGGGCTGCCCACTCCGCCTCGCCTCCGGCCATGGGGGGGATGATGATGCCCGTCTTCCTCAGCCCAGGTGTTCGATAGCAGCCCGGCCCCACGGCAAAAGACTAGGGCATGTGTATGTGTGTGTGTGTGTGTGTATGTGTGGGTATGTGTTTGTGTGAGTATGTGTGTGTGTGTGTGTGGGGGGGGGGGGGGGGTTGGAGGTGATGTGGGGGTTGTCAATTGTCTAAAGGTGCATCTCTATCACTACGGGCACATGGTAGGATCGGATTGGATTGGTATTGGATTGGGTGTTGCTACCCAACGAGTGGTCTGTCCCAAATCCCTGTGCACATGATAGTTTGTGTAAGCGGATAATGGTCAGAGATCTGGCCGTTTCCGCTACGATAGATGGCGCTGTATTCCTTTCAACAAGTGGTGTTAGAACTACTTCAGGTTGGCGGCTGCTAAAAAGAAAATAAACAAACTATTTGGCGGCATACAAAACAAAGATAGCGCTTGAGGAGACTGACAGAGCAGCATTTGCATGCATGTTGTGCATTCTCCTTTGTTTGGAAGTTCGTATGAAAGAACAAACAGCGTTTTTGGTCTCCTTGATAAGACATAAACTGTGCCGTCGGCGTTTGATATTACAAGCAATTGAGGACAACGAGACTTGTTGAGAGCAGGCGCTAGAAAGCCTCGACGTTCAGTATGGATGAAAATCAGGGACAGAAGCTTCTGGGATCGAGTGGTTTTACATGCGCAGTACGCAAATCCAAACCAATACCGTGCACAAGGCGGCACCAAGCGGATTAACATCGGCTTAAGCCAGGGGTTGCAATCGGATTCGCGAAACCAATCCCTATACGATGAGTTTGGCATCTCTATATCACTATGCACTACACTGACTGTCAATGTGTGTATGTACTTTATGTGTGCTTGTTTCTACTAGACCTCTGGCTTAGGGTTGCATTGAGATACTCTGTTAGTTGCATCGCATTTATCATAAAATGTTTAAATAAGGCAATTCAACTGTATTTATTACATAACTGATCATCACCAAATGCATCGACTAAAGAAGTACTGTATGCCTTAACGTCAAGCTAGTGTAATCAACAAACAGCTTTCCCGTGTTAAGTAATGAATTAACTAAGCGTGTTAGTTGTGTTAAGTATAGTTATTAAAACAATGAATCTCTCACGCAAAAACATCTCTTTCATATAATGTACCTTACATATACCCTATAAAGTGAACTCACTCATCCATGAGGTGACCTGCTATGGGTGTGTGTGTGTGTGTATGTGTGTGGGTGGTTGGGGATGTTGTGCAGCCTGTTATGACTGGGGCAACGTGTTTGAGGAATGCTTACTTACACTGTACATGGAGTGCTAGCACACTATTTTCCCTGGTGAAGTCACTGAGGGTGAAAAACAAGCTTTCAGTGACACAGAGCAACTCTTAGGCTGTTTAATGATGTAGCCCCCAGGCATTGTTCAAGAGAATCTAAGCCCTGCCTTCTCTTTACTGACTAAAATGCCATTGCGATCCACTACATAACTACATAACAGGAGGTAACGAAAGGTGAACCTCAATTGCTTTTAAAGTCAGTATTTCTAAAAGTCAAAAGTTAGGCGGTACATGATCAGTGAAGTCACCACCTAAGTAATGCCTTTCATTTGCATACTGAGTAAGCACTACACTGAAAGACTTGTTTTAACTCAGAAGTTGCCAGAAGTTACCATTTATGTTTTTTTTTTCTTCCCGTAAAACCCCAAAGTGTAGTCAGGATCAACAACGTTTGGAGACTTACAGCGGAGGTGGCTTGTGGGTGGTGTGTGGATGGCACCATGAATGTTTAAAAATAGAAATATGATCAGGGATAACAAATTTACTGAAAACATCCAGCTGGTAAAAATAACCAGGAAGTGCTGCTTACACAACTGTTGAGCAACTACAGTAACTTTGCACAACAGCACTGTCCTGAGTCTACATCCCACTACATCTGATTTCACCCTGCTGGCTAGGAGAGATAGGCACCGTAGGTATTTAGTTATATTGCGCATTTTTATGCACAGAGTACATAAGTGCTTAAAGTGCTTAAAGATGGAAAAGCAACGAAACACAGAGACAAATAAATAAATAAATAAATAACCATAGAAGACAAGATACAGTAATGCAGTCTATTGTCCATACTGAAGGTTCTGACAAAAGTACTGTAATTCTCTGAAGATTGTCATTTATCCAGGTCATGGTAGTCATAAGTGAAGACATTTCAGCTGTCATCCAAAGGCTTCTCTTACTAATGAATACTAGTGCAAAGACCGTTGATGCAGCCGTGTTGTGTGAGAGGGGGGACTGGCTACAGTGCCCAGAGTGACACACAGACAAAAGGCAATTAAAGCTTGTTTCACCGATGTATTTGACATTTATTGTCCTAACAACACGACACTTGGCACTGCACTTACTCATTAGCCTGGTAAACCAGCCCCTCGTACTTCATTTCATTGTGTACAGAGGGTCTGGAACAGACACCGTCAGAAACGATGTGTTGAAGGTGTGAACTCTGCTGAAGTTTAAAAAAAGTGCCTCTGCCTTTACCCAATCGCTAACGCCTGGTCGTCACGTATGCTATTAGCCTACCTACGCACTACAATTCAAATGTAGCACACAAGGTCAACGTCACCGCTAACGAACACACCCTCTGTTCGCTGATTGGATCGGTCTTGCTGGGGCTGGCTAAATGACCCTCAAGAGATTCCGGTCCAGACCCTCTGTACAAAATGAAATGAAGTACGAGGGGCGGGTTTACCAGACTACTTACTCATGCCACTAGCAAGACACCTACCAAATTTGAACTCGGTGGAACGAATCTTTCGAGAGTTGTGCGAGAAACAGACAGAGTGACACAGACAGATGTCCCTCGCATTTACTGGATAGACAGATGAAAGAGAGGCGGCGCCCACCTCGTTCTCCAGGCCGTAGTCCTGCACCAGGCGGATGTAGAGGGTGGGGGTCCAGTCCTTGCCCCCCTCCAGGGTGAGCCCCATGGTCCTGCTGGGGCCTGCCGTGAGCCCGTGCGACTTCACCGCCGCGTCCAGCGTCTCCTCGGCCATAGAGCGGTATGTGGTCCACTTGCCGCCTGGAGAAGGGATGGCGAGAGCCACACTGAGACACTGAGATGCCTGAGACGCTGCTTCTGAGCGTCTGACAGAACCAGGACTTTATCTCTAAAACTGTGCAATACCTACGGCATAATGTGCACTATATACCTCATAGTGCAATATTATTATCCAATGCCTCTGTAAATAGCCATTTTACTTTTACTATGTTTTATTAATTATGCCCTTGTACATACTCCCTTCTTTCTTTTTTTCTACAATGAGTCCTTGCTTGACATTTGGCACTTTAACAGTTTCATCAGAGAGTGTTGAGGGAGGTAGAATCAAAGATCTTTGCTTTCTTCTTGGACCTTTGTGGCTTTGCTGCCTAATTTCGTTGTACAGGAAACTGTTCAATGATAATAAATGAAAAGTGCTTGAGTGTTGCTTTAATGAAGCTGGACAAAATGTAGACACTGACCAGCAATGGTGATCAGTCCGCTGTCGCTGATGTTGACGATGTGGTTGCGGCAGATTGACTGCGTATCCTTGGAGTTAGGATCTGTGACCAGCGGTCTGATGCCACTCCAGGCTGCAAGCACATCCCCCCTCCTCACTGGACACCAGAGAAGGGCACACACACACACACACACACACACACACACACACACACACACACACACACACACACACACACACACACACACACACACACACACACACACACACACACACAGACACAGCCATGAGCAACCAATGTCCTGCATTCACAGAACATCAGACAATTACAGGTCAGATACTCGACAGATTTTAAGAACTCTAGAGCGTCTTCAACAATGAAGAAAGGTCGCATTGCCCTAACAGAACAGAATCCACAACCTCCGACAGTGCTGTTCAAACCACATGCATTTATCTTCTGCTGTGACAAAACACTTAAGTCACAAGAAAACAGCTCATTGGCTTCCACAAAGAGCTGTTTTTGTTAGATAAATCAGTCATACTGGTCTTACTACATATAAAAAAAAAAAAAAACAATACACTGCATTCTTTATTTGCTCTCTTTTACTGTACCATGGGATAATGGGATGACATGATTGAAGGCACATGATACTGTAGGGCCAAAGTTTAACTTTAAGACAAACTTTAAGACAGACCAAAGCTGCTTTATAAGAGGCAGACACAGACATAAGCTTCTATGCTTATTCTGGCTTAAATATCATGCAAAAAAAATATTTTACAACATGAAAAATAATATAATGTATATATTCATAAATGAAAAATAATAAAGTGAATATTTTATTATCGTTGTTATATTTTTCATGATATAATTACATATTTTATGCAGCTCATTTGTAATGGGACTGCAACATATACACAATGTGCTAGGAAATCCCAATCTGTTGCACTGACAATGTACAATATGTAATCTGACACTGGTGTCTTTTGTCACCGGTGTGGGGGAAACTGGATCTACCATCTATTCTGCCTAAATACAACACAGCATTGACTGGATCTATCATCCTCTCTGTCTAAACACAAGACAATACAGCACTCACTGCCTGTGAAGACTGCAACAGCTACGCCAAACCTCTGGGGAGACAGAATTCACCTCTACCCACGTCGCCGTGGAAACTCGGAACTCTACAGTCCAATCAAACTGTTCAGGCATGGAACTTCTTCAGAGTTCCGCTTCCATGGAGTTGTGCTTTGCTTTGAGCGCCTGGGACATCCCGATCATTAATTATTCACAATGACTTGCTGATCGATTTCAGAAATAACACAACAAAATAACAATCCCCCTGTAACCCACAGGTTGATATATCTGAATGGAGGTTGGGTGGATGGACACGGGCGACTCATTAGTAAAAGGGCATTTGTGAAACATTTATGACAAGCTGCCGGCTTCAGGAAGGTGGACTGAAGTCTTGGTGCTCAACTGGGAAAGACCAAAGCAAGAGCAAGAGGGAGCAGGCCACTTCAGAGACTAAGGGAGTCTCGTAAAAGTTTAGCAAACTGAATGACAACGATCTCACACTGATCTCAAGGGTGGTGATATGGAGCATGTGGCTGTCGCATACTCGGCGGAGAAATGAGCAATGATGGACAGAGATCAGATGTGACAGTTTCTATCTGCCCTCCTGCATTTCTTACTGCCCTACTTGCCCCTGTCTGGAGTCTGTTCAACCCACCGCAGGGTAAATGACACACTGCCTCTCCTCTCATGTCCTTGTGACACATATACACTTGAACACATACACACACAAACACACACACCATCTCCATCCATCAGAATCCAGTGACACCACCACCCCCCAACCCCAACCCCCAAAATCCTCCATCCACCTCCACAGGCAAGGTCTTCGTGTCATCTCTCGGCCTCTCCTCCCCTTTCCCTTTCACTCCCTCTCTCTCATCTCTCTCCCTCTCTTCCTTCTCTCCTCCGATTCCTTTACACTTGCCCCCCGTCCTCCGTGGGGTGGATGTATTCTACCCCTACAGGGCTGGTCCCTGCTCCTCGCACACCACACAGCGACCCAGTTCCCCTGCGTCTCTGTCCTCTCCGCCACGATAGATGTCACAGCCCCCTTTAGACCCAGGCCAATCTGTGTCTGGTAGGCTCACACATACTCACTGCTGAGTAACATGACATAGCACAACAGCCATCAGGGCAGGCACTAACCTGAGGGAGCAGATGACTTAGTCATTGTAATGTGTCTCTTGACTAGGTGACAACTTGTGAGGGGCAGCTGTGGTCTACGGGTTAGCGAGTTGGTCTTGGGATTGGAGAGTCGCAGGTTCGAATCCCGCCCTACCCATTCCTGAAATTCTCTTGAGCAAGGCATTTAACCCCACATTGCTCCAGGGACTGTAAATAACTGTAACTGGCTCTGGATAAGAGTGTCAGCTAAGTGTAATGTAAGGCTGGGTTCACACAGTTTGTGCTCGACCTATGTGCATGATTGCAGCAGAATGTTTTGATTTATTCACTGATTTCAATAAACAACTTGGACCACAACAGAGACGTGCATACCACATGGAAAGTATGATTGCCTTATACATGTGAGAGGGGCACTGAAATGGAAATCAACACGAAATGCAGGCTTCACGCACACGCAACACAGGAAGTGACCCTGTTCCACTTCATCTGTCACCACTGAGATACTGTAAATGTCAGAGCCAGCCCCCCTCCCACAGATTGTGGCCACATCGTGTCTGGCTAGAACACAAAAGCTCACACACCCCACTGCTGACTGCTGACTAACAACACAACCAGGGAAGTCACTAACTGAGAAACTAACTGGGGGACCAGGATGACTCACTGGAATGTGTCACTTGAGGTGGTGAGAACTACATGGCTGGGTATGGCTGGGTATACACTATCCGCAATGCTGCTTGTGCAGTGGCAGCCGCAGAATGATTTTCACTGATTTCAATAAACAATTCGAGCCACAGCAGAGACAGGTATATGACAGAGGTATTATAAAAACTTTATACCATGACTTGGTTAAATTTTCCATTGTGATGCGTTCTTTGGAATGGTCATTTATTTCCTAAATATGTTCCGTTTTCGCTTTG
The DNA here is from genome assembly GCA_027475355.1 of Coilia nasus. Taxonomy (NCBI): domain Eukaryota; kingdom Metazoa; phylum Chordata; class Actinopteri; order Clupeiformes; family Engraulidae; genus Coilia; species Coilia nasus. The sequence continues at coordinate 29,429,811 of CM050199.1, forward strand.
TGTCATGCAAGGCAAGACAAGGCAAGTTTATTTGTATAGCGCATTTCATACACAACGGCAATTCAATGTGCTTCACAAAAATAAAAGCAAAGGACAATATATAAAGGCATAAAAGATAAAGATAAAGTAAGTGTAAAAGCATAAAAAACACACAGAAAATAAAAATAAATTTAGTAAAAATCATTAACAGAAAGCATCTGAAAACAGTTTGGTCTTAAGTCTAGACTTTAAACTGCCAACAGTAGGAGCATTTTTAATGTCTTCTGGAAGTCGGTTCCAGAGCTTTACAGCATAGCAGCTGAAAGCTGCTTCACCACATTTTGTTCTAACAGCAGGTTCTACCAACAATTTTTTATGAAGTGATCTCAGAGACCTAGTTGGTGCGTATAACTGAAACATATCCAATAGGTAATTGGTCACATTACCACCTGGAATGTAATGAACACCGTGTCATCCATCATCCCTCACCTAACCTGTTACTGCAACATTAATGCCAATAGAGTTGCAAAGGAGCAGAAAATTTCCTGTAAATTTCCAGAAACTTTTCATGAAAACTTTAGCAAGGGAATTTTGGAAATATTCCAAATTGATTACTTTCCACAGGAATTATGGGAATTTTGGAAGTTTCCCAAACTTTTCCCAAAATGTTACGACCCTGAATGCCAACTTTGAAAAATACAGCTAAACCAGTCGCCAGGCAGACACAATACAATTCATGAAGTGTAAAACGGGGGCTCCGTCTAAGTTAAGAGGAGTAAGCCTCTGCCTGAGACAAAGCCTACGTAGGACTAGGTGTGGTTTCCTCCACTGCCAAAACAGAACAAAGCAAGGCATCACAGAGAGGCTTTTTATTGACTTAACAATTTGAGGTAATATAAAAGTATTAGGGTGCTCTGAAGAAGAAAAAATCAATACGCCCTCGCATGGACTCAGCTTACACACGTACGCTCTCACACACAGAAACAAACACATTCTTCCATCCAGACACACTTATAGACACGCGCATACACACACACACACACAAACATGCCCTCTCTTACACACATACACACACACACAAAGTCTTCAATCTATCCACACCTGTGCATACACACACAACTGAAAACACAACATGGATTTAAAGTTTGCACACACACACACACAGACACACACACACACATACACACACTTCATGACTAATAGGTCACCTACGCTAATAGAGGGTCTCCCTACACTATCCTGTCTGCCTGTAGCTGGCTCCTGCAAGTTCACTTGGGGACCCAGTGAGGAGTCGCACAGTCCACCTACCGCACCCCAACACCCACCGCACCAATACAACACAATATAAGAGTATTGACACGTGCTTCCATTACGGGCTGTGCGAGTCAATCAATCTTTATGGGCCTAACAGACTGACTGGGCATAGTAAAAAAAAAATGTTTTTTTCAAGTGACAATTATAATGGAGACACTGAACTAACGACAATACAAAAGTTAGTAATACGATAGACAGGCCCATTTAAAAAGAGGTTACGTGTCTGACCTGGGGATATTACTTTATGTAGTGTGAGTTCTACAGCAAGACTGTACGGGGGAGCTGTAGGGGCAGACTGAAGATCACTGATGGAGGTAAGCAGGCCAATGGGAACCACTTGGACAGGAAGCACAAATGGCACCATCTAAATAAACAACCTCCAAAGGACTAATAACTATGGCTGCTTAAAATTAAATGCGCAACGTAGGCCTAATGTATTTTATTGGCCTGTTGCATATCTACTTAATATGAAAATAAATAACAACAAAAGGAGTAGATTATTTAGTTTCTGACCATTGCTAGCCTTTGCAAGTTGCTTGAATTTTTTTTTTTCTTAAAATTACAATTGTTTTCAAAATCATTTATTTAGCCAAGTACTTGGTGGTGTTTTAGTATTGCATGTTCATGAACATAAACACAACATTTCAGGGACAGCACGCACCTTCCACGTCGGGGCTGAGGTAGTTCCGAACTTCGTTGAGGATGAAGTCGATGTCCTTCTCCTTGGGCACGGGGTGGGCGGTGACATCAGTGGGCGTGTCCGTCGTCCCGGCGATGGTCATCTTCTCCCACGGCAGGAAGAAGATGACCCGTCCATCACTTGTGGCAGGGTCCAGCAGCCCCATGTTGTCTGGACTAAAGATCGTAAAAGTAAAAAGAATACACAACAAATTACATCCTTTTCCTTTTTATTTTTTTACTCTGTTTCTTTTTACGGCAAATGCTTTTTGTGTTTATATGACCTTTACTGTGTTACTACTCTCTGCTATCTGCTGTGGTTATTGTTTGTACATAGTCTTTTCTCCTCAGCTGTATACTGTGTGTCATACTGTAGTTTGTAGTTTATGTGTTCATGGCAAACTGTAGATGTAAAATTACTTGCATTAGTAAAGCTTTTGGGACAGATCATTTGGTTCCCAGGATCCTAAAACTCTGACTCTACTGGAAAATCTCGTTGATGCAAAGGCTTAAACCAAGCAGGCACCCATGTCTCTTTAACAGAGGCTGAATGGGGCTTGAAAACACGCAGGAAAACTTTCCCTGGAAAATCAACCATTGGACTCCCACTTTTTAAAAATAACAAGACGACCCACATGGGAACTGACATTCTGCGAACGTACAAACTGCCCTACATTCAAAGCTCCACGCACAACCTAAGCAACGGATAGCCCCATCAATAAACAGCAAATTACCTTCCATATTTTGCATATGTTGTAAAAGCTGATTCAAAGTCACACTCAAGTTTTATGGGTATCAGAACTCGAGGGAATGTCAGAGAGATGGTAACACCATGGGAGGAGAGAAAGTGTGGTAGAAGAAACGAAACCGGGAAGCAACTTTCTTGTTGTCTTAAAAATGTCTTTTTGTTTGTCTCCAAAGACATTACTGAGCTCTTATTGAGATCTCAACCGTTCATCGACCGACCATCAGGAGAAATAAGGTGAGATAAGTCATTTGAAAAAGATGTGAAAATAAAAAAGGACTATTTTGAAATGTTAACCTCAGCTAAGATTGAACTTATTAACTTAAACTGGATATAGCTTTGAAAAACAGCCTTTCGCCTTACATCAACTTACATCAACTGTAAGATCAAGATAAGATCTCTATATTATATGAGATATTCTACATTTTTTCTGAATGTATTCATACTTTTTGTCTCCCAAATGTCCCTTAGGAGACAGGCGAGATCTCATTTAAAATATTGCTCTCCTGTGGGGGCAGTGAGAGAGAAGCGGAGAGGGAGTGGGGAGAGGACAAGACAGGGCACCTGTAGTAGCCAGGGATGACGATGTGGACACCTGCACTGGGCTGGCAGATGTTGGCCGTCTTCTGGTCGTCCATCTTGCGCAGCGAGTCCGTGAAGGGCCCGGTGGCGTTAATGACGCACTTGGCCCGCACGTCAAACTCCTCACCTGTGGGGACACGATGGAGGTCATTCAGGTGCCGGGGAGTCCAAACTTGTTTTTGGTCACCTGCGGTAACCTGGCATGCGCACACACGAGGGATGGAGATTGCCACCAGCCACCAGCCAAATTGGTGAAATATAAAAGTGGCTGGTAGATATCGGACACGAAATAATGCTTTACTGTCAAATGGCTGGTGAATTTTAGCCTTTATTTTTCAGTGGCTGGCAAAGAGTCACATTTTGCAAAGTTAATTTCCACTCCTGGTGCCATAAATGGCGTGGAGACTCCCACCAATTCCAGACATGGAAATCACAAACTGCCAAAATGGTAATGGTAAAGTAATAACAACAAACCCAGCTTATTCTGGGACACAACA
>CM050199.1:29438605-29466105 GCA_027475355.1 Coilia nasus
ATCTATAATAGGCAAATTCCACCGTTACACAAGTCTTTACCATGGCCCTGAACCCCTCTAGAGGATCCACCGAGCCTATGTCCAGCGGAGAGATAGACGGAGACAGAGAAAGAGAGCAGAGGAAGAAAGAAATAGAGACAGAGAAAGAAAGCAAGAGAGAGAGAGAGAAAGACACAGAAAGAGAGAGAGAGAGAGAGAGAGAGAGAGAGCGAGAGCATGGAAAAGAAGGAGTGAGGGAGAAAGAAAAGGGGTAAAAAAAGAGAGAAGTCGTGGGTTACTGAGAGCACGGAAGCAGGAAGCAGGAAGAGACTAGGAGCTCAGCTCAGGCTCCAGCTACAGCTCCGACTCTGACTGACTGACTGCGGCCGAGAAGGTCAGACGCTGAAATGTCACCGCCGTGATTGTCCCAGATTGAATAATTGGAGAGAAAAGCCGTCTGACAACCCCAGGGAGAGAGAGGGGAGAGAGCGAGCGAGAAAGAGAGTGAGAGAGAGGGGGGGGGGGGGGAGGTAGAGAGCAGGAGAAAGAGAATGTGAGAGAAGGATAGAATGATGGGGGTGGGAGTGGAGGTGAACTGGTAGTTGGGAGGTAGAGCGGTGGAATGGGGGAGTTGGGGAGGGGATGAATAAAATTCATCTCAGGATCCGCTCGTTATCGTTGTTCTCTTTATCGCTCCCCCCTCTCTCCTCTCTCCCCTTCTCCTCCCTTCTTCCCACCCAGACACTGTCACACCACCACTGCTAGCTGCTTCCTCACACTTCCAACAGAACCTGTCAACACAAAGCACTACACTTCCTAGCTCTCAACAGAATGCTTCAACACAAACACTACACTTCCTAGCTCTCAACAGAACCTGTCAACACAAACACTACACTTCCTAGCTCTCAACAGAATGCTTCAACACAAACACTACACTTCCTAGCTCTCAACAGAATGCTTCAACACAAACACTACACTTCCTAGCTCTCAACAGAATGCTTCAACACAAACACTACACTTCCTAGCTCTCAACAGAATGCTTCAACACAAACACTACACTTCCTAGCTCTAAACAGAATGCTTCAACACAAACACTACACTTCCTAGCTCTCAACAGAACCTGTCAACACAAACACTACACTTCCTAGCTCTCAACAGAATGCTTCAACACAAACACTACACTTCCTGGCTCTCAACAGAATGCTTCAACTAGGGCTGGGCGATATGGCTGAAATCTGTATCACGATATAAGTGTTTCATATCGGTCGATATCGATAATTATTGAAACATTGTGTGACCTATTTAAAAGTAACAGGAGGGAAAAATCTATTCATTTTTATTTTTTTAACTTAACCTTCCTCTGACAGGCAATAAGCATTCAGGCAAAATGACTGTCAAAACACGTTCAATGTTACGATCACAATGAAAACTGAGTGATCCGAGAAAGCTCCGGCTGTCTGAACAGTGTGAACACATTAGGATAAGTGGTTTTGATAAAGTGGTATTGTATCATTGAAAATATATCGATATGGCGATATAGTGTCAAATACATATCGATATAAATATTACGATACGATATTACGATAATATCGATATATCGCCCAGCCCTAGCTTCAACACAAACACTACACTTCCTAGCTCTCAACAGAATGCTTGAACACAAACACTACACTTCCTAGCTCTCAACAGAATGCTTGAACACAAACACTACACTTCCTAGCTCTCAACAGAATGCTTGAACACAAACACTACACTTCCTGGCTCTCAACAGAATGCTTGAACACAAACACTACACTTCCTAGCTCTCAACAGAATGCTTCAACACAAACACTACACTTCCTAGCTCTCAACAGAATGCTTCAACACAAACACTACACTTCCTAGCTCTCAACAGAATGCTTCAACACAAACACTACACTTCCTAGCTCTCAACAGAATGCTTCAACACAAACACTACACTTCCTAGCTCTCAACAGAATGCTTCAACACAAACACTACACTTCCTGGCTCTCAACAGAATGCTTCAACACAAAACACTACACTTCCTACCGCTCGACAGAATGCGTTAACAGAAACACTACACTTCCTAGCTCTCAACAGAATGCTTCAACACAAACACTACACTTCCTGGCTCTCAACAGAATGCTTCAACACCAACACTACACTTCCTGGCTCTCAACAGAATGCTTCAACACAAAACACTACACTTCCTACCGCTCGACAGAATGCGTAAACAGAAAACACTACAATTCCTAGGCCTCAACAGAACACACTAACACAAAACACTACACTTCCTGGCTCTCAACAGAATGCCTTAACACAAAACACTACACTTCCTACTGCTCGTCAGAACGTGTTAACAGAAAACACTACAATTCCTAGGCCTCAACAGAACACACTAACACAAAACACTACACTTCCTGGCTCTCAACAGAACGCCTTAACACGAAACACTACACTTCCTAGCTCTCCACAGAAGTTAACACAAACACTACACCACCACTACTTAACAGAAGGCCTCAACATTTAACATTACTAGCCACTTTAACAGAGAAGCAGCTGACAAACTTACACCCCTCCACACCCCCATGACACACAAACACACACGCACAACCATACTCACACACACACATACACACACCTACTCACACACACAACCATGCAAACACAAACATGCACACACACACACATTACACACACATTACACACACACACACACACATTACACACTTCACACTACACACACACCACACTGTCTACCTCTGACCACACCGCAAAGACAGCGGTTATGACACAACCATACGAACACACACACATACACACACCTACTCACACACACAACCTTATAAACACACACGGACACACACACATACTACACACACACTACACCCCGCAGTCTGCCCCTGACCACACTGCGAAGAGAGCAGTCATGACATTGGCCACTGCTCTTCTGACTGCCGTGCTCTCCCCAAACCAATTCGCTGCTCACTTGCTGCCCATTTTCCCTTCCTCCCTTCTCTTCTCTTCTTCTCTCTTCCTTTTCCCCTCCCCTCTTCTCTTCCCTTCCCTTCTCTTTTTCTGTCACTCCCTCTCCTTTGCCCTTCATCCCTTTTCTTCCTTTCCCTTTTTCTGTTCTCTTCTCTTCACCCTCATCCCTTCTTCTCTCATTCTTTTCTTTCCTCTATTCTCTCCCCCCTCCTCCCTTCTTTTTCTCTCACTCCCTCTTTTTTCTCTCACTCCCTCACCTTTTCCCTTTCTTCTCTTCTCCTGCTTCCCCCTTTCATCCCATCTCTCTCTCTCTCTCTCTCTCCCTCCCTCTCTCTCACTTCCACTTTTTCTCTCTCACTCCCTCTCTTTTTGCTCTCACTCTCTCTCCTTCTCCCCTCTTCTCTAATCTCCTCTCCTCCTCTCCTCCTCTCCCCTCCCCTCCCCTCCCCTCCCCATGCTCTGCTCCGGGTGGGTGGGGACTCTGAGCGTCGGGGCCCAAATGCGTGCTGACAGCTGGGCCCTCCGAGGGCCCCTTGTCCAGGCGCTGGGCAGGAGACCTTGAGTGAAGGGGAGCGCGCTGGGCCTAACCAGTAGCATATGGTGGAGGGTGCTCCCAGTGCCAGCCTGGGGTTGGGTGTCGACATGTGTTTGTGTGTGTGGTGGGGTCCGTGTGTGTGTGTATCTGTGTACATGTGAGAGTGTTTGTGTTTGTGTGTCAGTGTCACTGTGTATGTATGTGTGTGTCTGTGTGCTTTTGTTTGTGTGTGTGTGTTTGTTTGTGTGTGTGTCACTGTGTATGTGTGTGTGTGTGTTTGTTTATGTGTGTTTGTGTGTGAGTGTGTGTGTGTCGCTGTGTATGTATGTGTGTGTGTGTGTGTTTGTGTGTGTGTGTGTTAGTGTGTGACTGTATGTGTGAGTCTGTTGGTGTGTGATTGTGTGTATGAATATGGAGTATGCTTATGTGTGTGTGATGGCTGGAAGGGGGGGTGGTGTTGGTAGTGTAAGGTTATCGGGTACAGACGTCAGTTCTCGACATGGGCAGCGGCTCTGGTGTGACATGGCCCATGGTAGTTTTCCACGTGAGATGATGGAGCAGGGTCTGTGTTTGTTTTCAGGAGAGTAACTATGAGGGTGTTGCTAGTCTCTGAGCGACTGGCTCTAATTAAAAAAAGACCAATACTGAGACACACAGCCTTGCCCTGTACATCAGCCACCTTCTGTGTGAAAGTCTGGACTCTACAATGGGCCTCTCCATTGGCAGTACTACGCCTTTCAAAATAAAATAAATGTTAAAAAGGCGCTGTCAAATAGAGACACTGTACAAGTGGAAGTAGTGGAACCATGATTTATTAGTTTTTACCTTTGTATAACATCTTTTGAGTATTTATGTATTATTATTAGTTCAATGTATTATTATTATTATTATTATTATTATTATTATTATTATTATTATTATTATTATTATTATTATTATTATTATTATTAATAATAATATTATTATTATTATTATTGTTGTTGTTGTTGTTGTTGTTATTGTTATTATTGTTATTATGATGATGATGATGGTGATTATTATTATTATTATTATTATTATTATTATTATTATTATTATGTAAAAGGCATGTGAAAAACCACACCTTCTTCAGGCACAGACGCAGTGTCTTGTATCTGTGCGTACCTTCATATACCATTGACAAATATTAAGGGGTGGGGCCTGTTAATAATTTCCTTGTGTCCATTGTGGCCTCACATTTTATGACCAGGAGAGGGGAACCTGCCTACCGCAGCCTTAGCAGATAAAAAAACAACTCATTCCTGGTTTCTTCAAATGGTATAATGCCAGTCTACCAGGCTACCGTATATAAATATACCACAGGAATTTAGCGTTACTGTAAACCACCCACATAACTTACCCAAATGAATCACCATCACAGTGTGCAAAATTATGTCTAATCATGTCAACAAAAGGAAAAAATACTAGTAGTAGTAACAGAACATATTGGGGAATGACTGCTGACTGCTTTACTAAAATTAAAGCAATACTAAGTAGTCTTTTGTCTCTCATTCGAACTTTGAAGTGGATGAATCACTGAAATGATTTTGGCAACATCATTTTAAGGTTGAAAGAAATACTTAGTGTTGCTTTAACTTTTAACCCTTTCCTTAAAATGTTGTATCTCTGATGGATGACCAAACACACCCACACACATTCACACATCTTGCAGTTACCGTAACACAAAGTCTGATGAAACCAAAATACACACATGCCACACACACACACACACACACACACACACACACACACATACACACTTACCATCATAGTAGACGATGGCGCCGACCAGCTTGTCCTTCTTCAGCATGGGAAAGAACTCCAGTGCTTTGCTCTTGCTCAGGACGTAGCTGCTCTTCAGGCACTTGGATCCGGCCACCAGGTCGTACATCTTAATGCCCGCCCAGTAGTAGGGCAGCTGCCACCACCTGGGTCAACACACAGAGGCATACTGTAGTTCGAATTACAGGGGAAACTGGGGGTACGGTACCCCCTGATCAAGACCCAGTACCTTCCAAAGAGACAAAAATAGCAGGGTTGGGGGGTACAGACATATTAATGAAATTAATGTATGTATTAATTGAATTAATTGAATATGAATTAATTAATGTAATGTAAATGTAACAGGCAGTAACCCCCTCCCCCCCAAAAGGTAGTACCCCCCAATTATGCAAGGTTAATGCACACTCTTCACACGCTGAGTGTTTGCCGCTTTAGTATATTATGCCAACACAGCGCTGTGATGACTCAAGTTCCCTTCTCTCAATGTCATTCGATGACGACTCCAGTTCCCAACTCTCAATGTCACTTTATAGCTTTGGTTGCTAAAAGATCGGCTCTTCGCTCCTTATTTTCCAAGTGTTATGCCAATGTTTCTCAAAGTTTTTCAGACCGAGGACCACCACGCCCTTAAGAAAAAAACTCAAGGACCCGACCACCCCACCCCTGCATCTGAGGTTAACGGGGTTTTGTTAATGGCTTAATGCAGCATCACAGCCCTGATTGGGGTATGGCATAAAGATAATACACATGTTGTTTAAACACCCTGTGCATAGCACAGGAAAATGAATGAAAAATAAACATGAAAAATAATGTTTTAACACAACTGCTGGTGGACCATATGGGATTTCTTGCGGACCACTCTTTGAGAAACACTAGTTTATGCCAAAACAGAGCTGCAATGACTCAAATACCTCCGTAACTCTCAATGTCACTTTGTAGCTTTGGTTGATAAAAGATCATTTTTTCCAAATGTTATGTTGCCAATCTCTGAGGCTCCCATACAAACATTCCTCTGCAATTTTGCATTATGTCAAACTGTTGCAGAGTTGTTAATCCTCGCTCTGTAATCCTCTCTGTAATGCACTTGGCAATGAAATGAAGTACGGAGGGGCTGGTTTACCAGGGTAATAGCTGCCACCATTTGAGAAAAAAAAACATATACAGTTTCTAGAAAAAGTTCACACAGGCAAGATAAGTTGATACTTTGTAACATTAGCCTGTAATTACCTGTTTGGAACAATTAACAGATCGCTGTTTGGAGGAAGTCTGGCTTAGTAGAAGAACAGGTTTCTGTGTTAACAGCTCTAGGGTCACAGATTAACCAAGACATATTAACCGTATGGGCCCTAAGTTATTTTCAGTGTATTTTTACTACCTTTACTTTTAAGCTCATATCTTGTTCATTGTAAGGCCCATACATACATGCTATATCTTGTTTTTTTTTCAGGACAGTCTATCCAGATCTGGTTTCATTTGGTGAGCTACTATTTGCACTGATTTTATAAAAAAAATAGTAAACCAATAAAAAATCATATTGCGTATAAAAAAATCTTGTATTCTTGCAAGTACCTGTTCATAGAATGCTGTCAGTAGGGGTATCTTTTCATATTTGAGTAGAGGAATTGTCTGGAATCTGGCAATATAAGAACCATGATGGTGGAATATTCAGTGGCTTATCAATGTTGATAAATATGTAGTCTGTGCCTGACGGAAATAAGGGCCTATTTTCCATGTAATGAAGGATGTTTTGTCAGGATTATGCAGGATTATGGATATTATGCAGAAATTTGCAGTAATTGCAAAACAGTACGAAACGTGTTTTGACAGAAATGCACGATAGCAGTGGAATCGGTAAGTTCCGCTATTCTTCACATTATGCATTGACTGATAACCGTGAGTGTAAAATGGGTGAAAGTAGAAATGTGTCAAATCATTATTTGGCAAACATTTTAACCCTGTTTTAACGTGATAAATTTAATGCAGAAGTATGTGCTTGCTGTCGTTGGAAAGCTGTACTTTATTCTGATATGCATGCCATGTCTATGTGATCACGGCTCGTGAGTAATTTCAACGAGAGTAATCCCTGTGCAGAGCTCTAATATGAGAGATTTTGGCTAATTGAAAAACATTAATATTTCGCCGATACTTGATGCTTCTGCTGTTTCGTTTGCTATAAGTGCCATCTCGCTACGATGTACCATTCCAGAGTAATTCAACAGAGAAGAATGGGTGCAAATTTCCACACACTTTGCAGGCGTTGGGCCCATAGGGTTAAACACCAAAACAAACGTGGGCCATTTATCTTTTTTAAAGTACTTTTTGGCCTTTCTATGGCTTTACTGAGACAGGACAGCAAAGATGGTGACAGGAAGTAAGTGGGAGATGGGGGTAGGGTTGGGAAATGACCGCAGACCGGATTCGAACCTGGGTCCCTATGGGCGATTGCCCATTCATGGTCAGGTGCTCTAGCCACTTTTCTGATAAGCACCGTGCATTGTATATACGACCATCTTCTAAAGAATGAATTGTGCTGTGAACATTGTAATGACATAGAGCACTGCAAAGTATAGACCCTTTCAACGGAAAAAAGCAAAAACAATGCTTGAACGATCTATTTTGTTCCCAAACTACTTTGTTGGGAATGTTAAAACGGAAACTGTGTGGGAACAGTTATGCTAATATTCAAACTCTATTAAAACGGTAGAGTTCAGTTCTCAAAAGTCAGATAAGCTAAAGTTTGTGTGAATGACCAGAGACCACTCTAGAGGTATGGCAAAGCCGGAGGTGGTCCGTAATGAGACCCCCACGTCTCGCCTTTTTTAAATATCATTATGGAAGAATAAATGCCATGGCTAATTAACAATGATGATGTGGGGGGGGGGGGGGGGGGGGGGCGCTCATCTCGTAACCTGGACCTCACTGCTAGCGTGAGCGGAAGAGAACGAAGAGGAGAAAGTAGAGGAGGAGGAGGAGGAAGGAAAAAGGGAAGGGTTAAGGGGGTCCAAGCAGGCCACCGCTCCCCTCGGCTCCCTACTCACGCCTGCTGCCAATCACAGGCACGCGGTGCTATTTAAATGATCTTTTCGTGGCGGCACAGGGGGTTGCCTTATGACTCGTGACATACAGGGAGATACAGTGTGGGCTACACCCTGATTCCCTCATATGAAGACACACTGTCACACAAATATATAATTCAGCATATAACTACCTGGTACCCGGAGGGATTGACCAGGTATTGCAATGACCCTGTCCATCTGTGTATGTGCCTGTCTGTCTGTCCATATGGGGCGGCCAGGTTGCCATGTCTGATTGCGCTTGTTTAGTTGGCAAAAAGAAAGAAAAACTCAGACATACACAGGTGGTTGGGAACACCAAGACACATCTACATGCACTGATACACAACAGTGTGAACACACACACACACACAGTGGTCGATGAAGCACAATATGTGTGTCTATACACCTTGAGGTTTTACTGGGTGTGTCTGGGACTGGATACTGCTCAGTCACCTGTCTTGTAGTTACCATAACACAAAGTCTGGTGAAACCAAAATACACACATGTCAACATGCAGCCACACGAACACACACACCCACATATATACACACACACACACACACACACACACAGACACTGACGTCCGTGCCATGCCATGCTCCATCTACAACCTGGCCTCTCCGCACCGTTGTTCCCGTACGGAGGCGTGACGCGAGGCTCTTACTTGTAAACAGGCAGCATGATGGGGAGTGGAGCTGACAGGTGAGGGGCGATGTCCAGCAGGTTGGCGCGCTCCTCCAGGGCCTCTTTCACCATCATGTACTGCAGAGAGGATCACCAGACATGACACAACGAGCCATGATATTATTATACTATATGATAAAACAGTATTCATTTATATAGAATTGTGACCCGATCTGGCCAAAGTGTGTCTGAAGTCACTGATTCTAATTTGAAGTTACAGGCCAATTTTGGTAGAAAACGTTCAAGATATCAATTTGTACTTTGTATTCTTTTATGAAACAAAAGCTGCTCAAAAAACATCTCCCCACATTTCAATGCCAAGATAACTATGTTACACTTGAAAATGCAATATCTGTTCAATTGCACTATTGAAATATTACTAAAATGTCCAAAATAAATGTGATTTTTTCATTTTAAACAGATGGTGGGATGTCATATTTTAAACAACTGTGTCTTCACAACTGTTTAAGGTGTGTTGTTGACCAAGAAATCATCTACCAAAATCTCAATTTTGAATTTTTGTTCACTGTGACTCATTTTGTCAGATCTGGTCACAATTATCGGTCTGTATGAAATGTTATGAAATCGTTCATGTGGGTGCATGTGAGAAGACTTCAGGCCCTCTTTCACCATCATGTACTGACGAGAGCATCACAGACACCAGACATGACACAACAAGCCAATGATACAATACAGTAATAAAACCAAATGCATGTGCTTTTTCATGATTGCTAATGCTGACGGATCTCGGACAGCTTGCAAACCCTTTTTTGACACTGCACTTAGTGGTCCATACTAATGTAGTTCAGAGATTTTAGAGTTAGAGATTTTCGTGGAACAGTCGGACTTGGGCTCGAACTTCCGTTGTACTTCAGTAGTTTAATGCTAACACCCATCGTGTTTTTAGAAAACGGACCCCTGAATCACTTTTACAGACACAAAACGCACACAAACACGCACACACGTAGCCCACATGCTGGCAAACACAAACACACAGACACACACAAACACACACACACATACACACATACACACACACCCATGTGAAAAGAGGGGGTGCAGTGAGTGAGTGTGTGTGTGGTGGCGGGCTGGGTAGAGAGGAAGGATGGGTAAATATATGGGGGCGAGGAGGGGAAGAGTTCACCTGCTCATAATCCACATTCATGATGGCCTTCTGCAGATAGCGCACACCGCCGTGGATCAGCTTAGTGCTCCTGCTGCTCGTGCCCGATGAGAAATCACTTCGCTCCACCAGCGCTGTCTTCAGATCTGACCGAGAGAGAGAGAGACAGAGAGAGACAGAGGGAGAGAGAGTGGGAGAGAGAGAGAGAGACAGAGATGGGGGGGGGGGGGGGTGAGTGCAAAGAGAGGGAACAATATCATGAAAAAAAGAGAGTGAGAGAACAACAAACAGAGATAGAAAGCAAGAGGAGAAATGGGGAAGTTGGGGAATAAAAGGGAAGAGAAATGGGGAAATTAAAGGCAATAAAAACAGCAGAAGACAGCAGGGGAAAAGGAAGGAAGAAAGAAAGAAAGAAAGTAAGACAGAAAGAAAGAAAGAAATGCAAAAAGAAGTAAAGAAAGAAAGAAAGACGGAAGAAAGAGAGAAAGGATGGAAGAAGACAGTGGAGATGAGAGTGAGCGAGTGAGGCGGTAGTGATGGCATTTGGACTCCTCCTCAACCCAAATATTTAGACTGCATCCGCTGTCATCTCCAGCCCAATCTCCCCGCCTGTAATATGCATGAGGCCAAATACCAGGCCATGCATACTGCATCGGGCACCAGGGCCCCTTATTGTGTGTGCCAAAGCCAAGAGCCAGGAGGCACGAGCCAAACACGTTTATGAGAGTGGATGGGGCTGGGCTGGGCTGGGTGACTAGACTACGTACAGGAGGGTTTTGAGAAATACAGTGGTCCCTCGTTATTCGTGGGAGTTACGTTCTAAAAATAACCTGCGACAGGCGAAATCTGCAAAGAAGTCAGCTTTATTTTTTTACAATTATTACAGATGTTTTAAGACTGTAAAATCCCTCACTACATACTTTATACACTTTTCTCAGACAGGCATTGACATTTTCTCACATTTCTCTCTTCTACTCTCAAAGTTAAAACTTGAAAACATACAGCACTTCAGTCACACAGCTAGCGATGGAAGATTTTAAATTTTACAAGCTGAGCCCATTCTGTACCCCAATACAGCTATGCTAATCTTAGCTGTGCTACTCCAAGTCTTATTAGTTATTAGTGATCAATGGATGTATTTATTGAAAGGTGAGCTCAACTGGTGAAAGAACTGGTGGTTTTGTAGAAACAGTAAAGTTTAGCTACTACTGGATGAACAGTTGAACATTTTTAAATTTAATGAAAAACAGAGTACATCTCACTTGCCTGTTGAGAACGCATATAGGAAAACTGTACAGCACAGTATATTAAACTGAGAAGAGCAAGATTGAGAAAGAGAGAGAGAGAGAGAAAGAGAGATACAGGGAAAGAGAGACAGAGACAGACACAGAGACAGGAATAGAGACAGAGAAAGAGTGATGAAGAGAAAGAAAGGAGTAGACTCACTGCGTGTGACAGCGTCTAAGGCACAGCCCGCGCCAGTGGCCCCTCCACCCACCACCAGGACATCAAACTCGGGGGTGTCTCGTAGCCGGCTTAGCTGCTCCTGACGTGTGGGCAGGGCGTCCCCAAACGGCACCTTCAGTTCACCCTGAGCCTCCACATATGCCAGCCGACTCTGACGGATGTCACATGACAAGATTCACATTCATGCTACTATTGTACAAAGTATGACTGTGAAATGACAATAAAGATTTTTCAGACATTTTCTTTTTATAATTAATAACAATTATAAACAGTGGATCAGGGATGTGAATAAGGAAATCAGATTTAGTGGCTGTATTTTGATTTTGTTTAGTTTCTATCTTTGTTTACTGGACATGGTTTGCTAAAGGGTTAAAAGCAAATAAGGAATCAAAATGGAGTGACAAAGTAAATGCCTACCATTCCAAACTACAATATTAGTATGTCATGTGGTAACTGTTATAACATGACAATTGTGGAGATGGCAGTAAATTAATTATTAGATTACAGAATTATATTCAGTGTGAATTTTATTGATCAGTTATGGCCTCAAACTGAGGAAAACAACAGAGAGAGAAAGAAAGGGAGAGAGAGGGAGAAAGAGAGACATGGGGCAGTGGTGACCTAGCGTTTAAGGTATTGGACCTGTGACCGCAGGATCGCAGGTTCGAATCCCGGGTCGCTAGTGGCGCCACTGAGGTGCCCTGAGCATGGTACCGTCCCCACGCACTGCTCCCCGGGTGGCAGTGTCATGGCTGCCCCCCTGCTCATGTGTGTGATGGGTTAAATGCAGAGGTGAATTTTGTTGTGTTCACTGTGTGCTGTGCCGTGCGATCACAATGTCAAAAATGGGGCTTTCAAAAAGACTTTCTCTCAAAAGATAAGATGAGAGAAGGGGGGGGGGGGTGAGATAGACAGAGAGAAAAAGAGAGAGGGAGAGAAAAGTAGGGGGGAGAAAGAAAGACAAGATCAAAAGATAGGAGAGAGAGAGGGGGAGAGATAGACAGAGAGAGAGAGGGGAGGAAAGATAGACAGAGAGAGAGAGAGAGGGGGAGAGATAGACAGGGAGAAAAAGAGAGAGAGAGAAAAGTAGGGGGGGAGAAGGAGAGGGAGGAGAGATATAGACAGATAGACAGAGAGAGAGACAGATAGAATAAGAGAGACACAGAGGGAGAGAGGCAGAGAGAGAGGGGCAGTAAATGATAAAATTTCACACTGGCTCATGCTGTACTCTCAAACAAAGACATAAACTCCCAAACAAATATATCAACAAAGCGACGACCGGCCACACACCAAAATGACAGTGACAAACCAACCGCAGACGAGCGGATGGCACGAGAGCCATGCCAAAAGATTTTCTTTTTTTTTGGCCCTAATGAAATGCATTTAGCATTCAGACCCTAAATGATTACATCAATCTGCAGTGAAGTCAGGTTGGAGGCCATTTGACTTGCAAATCTCGTGGGGCAGATTCAGACGTTTGCAATTGGGCCAGTAACGGCAAACAAGATGTCATAATTAGTGTCTATTTCCAAGGATGTGCATATTTAAACTGTCCACAGACAATTAAGAGCCAGGCTGCCCCGCAATCACATCGAGTGTGCGAGAAGAATAGTGGCGGTGAGTCTCAATGCAAATGGGCAATCGGCCACCGTCGAGAAACAGAAGTTTTTGTGTGTGCCTGTCCGTGCGCTTGCTGAGAGGAATTGCAAGTACACATACACACGCACACACACACACATCACACACACATACACACACACACACACACATGCTCATACACACATATCACAAACTCACACGCATACACAGCGACACACACACACAAACTCACTCACATTTACACATCGCACACTCACATACATTAGATTTCCAAGAATGGCCAAGAATTAGTATGGCAATGTTGTCTCAGATTTGAGGCGGTAACATGCACGATTGGAGATAAGATTTTCTATAACCTATGGGTTGAAGTTGATTAATTTTTCCCCAAAACTTTTTCTTACCACTTTTGGCTTGTGAGTGGATGAATGACGAGAAACATGATCCACCAAAAACACAAGGCAGAAAAATGACATTAATTCAAAAGCCTGTACATACAGACAATTGTAAAAAAAATAAAAATAAAAACCTTAAATGTCAGTGACAATCATTTTAAATGACACTCCATCGGGATGTACAACACACAAAAAGTAGTCAAAACACCAAACCGACAGTCAGGCCTGATGTTCAAGGAAAACAGTATATTTGCCAAATTATCAAGTAATGATGGAGTGATGCGTTTCCTAGGCAACCACATCCTTAGTGAGATTTTTTTTTTTTTGCACTCCCTGGAGTTCACATGCAGATGCGGGCGCGGAAGATGAAGGATAATGGATGAAATGGGCTTCGGCTGGATTTGAATAAATGATGAAAATGAAATCAGGCTTCCTGTTGTCTTCAGAGCATTTTCTTTCCCCTGGTTCCTCATCATTTGTCTTTCCGAAAGGCGCGTTGATTATCTTAATCTACTTGACCTTAAACTTATTTGAAGTAAAATCCAAACAAGGGTGGCAGGCAAGTCTCCGGGGTCCTTACCTGCTTAAATACAAGTAAAATCCATAGCAAGATGGCCTGTCTTAGGTGGAAATATGAGATCTCCTCTAATTGCAGTTTGATATGATCTCTTTATATGACCCTGCGTTGTTAAGCTCCTAGGCGGCTTCTGTGACATAGTCAGTGAGTGTGTCTGATGCAAGAGGCCAGAGGGGTATCTGATCCCCTCTGATGTGTTTTGTGTAATTCGGAAACATGGTGACAATGCTGACCTCTTTATACGCAATGGAAAGCTGTCAGGTTTGTCGAGACATTCAAAAAGCATGGCTGCTTGAATGAACAAAGAAACAAATTTGTCTTCCTCTTAGCAAATACAGAAACCTGATGTCTCCAATGGGAAAAACAGCTCCAACTGGAAAAACGATAGTAATAAGCATAGTATAAATGATCATTAAAAATAATGGTTTCTTTCTTTGTTCTATGGTGAGAGCAACAACTCTGTGTAAAACTTGGCACTGGTTCAGTAATATGTCTGCTGATTCAACAGATAGCCTATAATGCTATCTGAAGCTGGGACCATTTTGAATATTAGCACAATTTTTATTTTATTTTTTTACTCTTTAATAGTGAAAGAACTTTTTAATAGTGAAAAGCCAATATGTCTGCTCAATGCTAACACACTTCCCATTGAAGCAGTACTGTGAGGCATTTTTAATTGAATAGTAGAAGAGGTGTTCACTACAGCAAACACAGAGGATAAAAAAACACATTCCATAGTCAGGATAGGGCATGCACCTTAGGGAGAGGTCCTTACTGACTGAAAGTAAGAAGTATTTCTACTTGAAAACAAGACTTTCACGTTGTAGGCTACCACTTCTAAAGTTAATGTACCGCCATTATTATTTTAATGATTGTCACTTACATTATTGTTTTACCATGTTTTTAACATTCTTGTGGTTTAAAACTGTAAAAACGGTTACATCATGTTCGTAGACCACACCATTTTAAACAACAGCTTCAGAACATCCAGCTCCTTGCTTGTTTAGAAGCTTTCACGTCCACACTGAAGAAGTACCTGACTGTCAAACCAATACATTTCCTACCCTGCTATCTGTAATTTGAGAAACAGATTAATTACAGATCATTCCCTAAACAACAACTAGAGTCAAACCAAACAAGTACACAAACAAGCGAATGTTGGGGCACATACTGGGTTGTCAAAAGATCTTCAGTCCTGTCTAGTTCTGCTTTTTGATAGGCACTTCTTGATTTCTTGGAGGTCTCACTTACCTACTCTATAAAGTGTTTCTTGTCTTGCTGCTCTCTTTCGTGTAGTGGTTACTTCTGGAAACCCTTTCAACATTCACAACAGCTCTGTTGCCATTTCTTTCTACAGTTGTTTTTTAAACAAATATACACGCACGCGCACTTGTGTTTCCACACACGCACGCACTCTCTATCTCTCTCTGTCTCACACACACCCACACACACACTATCGCACACACACACACACCATTAGTGTGCCATTTCATCTTACCTGATTTTTTCTGTACTCCAGAAGCTGTGACACCCCATACACGGCCGCCACCGCGCCGCCTCCTATTACGGTCCCCTTCACCACTTTTCTGAAGGCCATTGGTTCCTACGGGGCAGGAGTATACTATCAAGTCAGAATAGACTACAGTAGATGCTAAACAACAAAGTCACACACTAGTTCACATACAGGTGCCACAAACGACTGTAGAGTGATCATGAGTCGCTCTGACTTTATAACTGTCCACTGCTTACACACGGAGGGTGGGGGTGTAGGGGTGGCCTGAAAATAGAAATGCTTTACTTGGCAATATGCATAGTGCTTTGGGTCTCAGGGAATTCCTGAATGGCTGACCCTGACGCTGGGGTGCTCTTTGGCTAGAGGTCTGTCTTTATTTAGGCACTGACTGCTTGTGATGTTTCTGCTTGTGAACTTCTCAGACCCTGCTCACGGGGCCAGCTGGGGGAAAAGAAGGCGGGAGAGATAACGAGAGAGGCAAAAGGGACGAGATTAATTTTCTAGGGTTTTTTTTTTCTTCTTTCCTTTTTCTTGATCTTGATCATGTTGTTCCGACAGGCCAACTGATTGCATCAAGGTGGCATCACGGGCCACCTGCGGTTTTAGAATACATTTGAATCAAGAAACTGAAGGCAGAAATATGCAGAGAAACTCTACACACACACACACACACACACACACACACACACATACACCTTTAATCACCCCCACATGCAAGTATGAACTACCCCCACCCTCACCGCCACCCACCATCAGACAAGCACACATGCACACACACACACACACACACTGACACACACAGAGGTCCCACTAGAAATGTTGGGCTCTATGAGAGAATACAATTTGGCACATACACCCTAATAATAATAACACTATCAATAGTCTTCAAAGTGCCTCTTGTTAATGCACACAAACACACACACACACATATAGTCATGGAATACAGGTTCTGAGATCAGTTGCATGGCCAGAAGCATGTAACACATTCAAAACAGAGGGCACTGTGGTTGCTGATTAGCTCAAATTGACTAAGGGCCACACCTGCGTAAGGATGTATCTGGTGACGTGATAATATGAAAAGCTCTCAGACAATTTCCAGGTCAAAGGTTAACTTGTCCACACCTCTGCCATGTAGGCTATTGGTTGCCTGGGGAATGACCAGTGACACTGTGAGTCACTCTTACAATGCAGATCGAAAGCATGTGCTTCACGTGCCATATGTGTAAAGAAGGGTTCCGTTAAAAATGCATTACCATTACAGTGGCTAGTTACAGCCAGTTATAGCCTACTCCGACGACTAGTCCTTTAAGATACTGCTTCCTTTTGCTTTTATTATTATCTGAATAAAATTCGCTGGAAAGAGCTGTGTATTTGCGAGACAGTGGTGTGCTTCGCCTCCTGTGCGCCCCAGACCTTTGATAGTTAGGCTACCTCCAGGTTACACCCTTATTTACAGGTTCTTCAACACCCAACATAAAAAAACATCAGCATGGCATAATTATATATAATATTTCGCATGGATGCTGTGGCCTATCTAGCATATGATTTCTATTACTTTTAACACTCAAACTGTCAGCTCCTTTAACAGGTATGATGTAAGGACTGAGTTACATGGTTGATGGTTGCTTTTCTCCACAATTATCTGCTCTCCCTGTTCCCTTACATATCACCTCAGAGATTAAATCAGCTGAACCGTGACCTGAAATAGTCCAATCCTATGCTATAACAATTCTGTTACCACGGTGGGATACACGATAACCGTGTTGGCTCTCGTCCAAAAAGGTATCTTTTACTGTCTGAATGTTATCTCCATGGCAAGCCGATGTAGTATTACGCCTAATCGGACCTAAGGACATATTACCATCTTTACTTACTTTTTCACCTGTGACTGCCGATGAGTTTAATAGCTTAAGTTGGATCCTGTGCGTTATAGGTTACATGTAATGTCAAAACCGTATCGATGTTTCCCCACCCTAGTACCAGGAAGTAAGACAGGAAGTGAGAGACGGACACGGTTTTGAGCAAATCAGATTACACGAGAATCCCGACATTGTCCAATCATAAGTAGCCTATGCGTTATCCCATGGAACCGAACGTTGACGCACTTGAGGAAAAACTGGCGAGATTGTTTCCAATGCCACACTTTAGTGGACAGTCCGACCAAGGAAAGTCCCACGAAATGGTCAAATACTGTAGGGCATAGTATATTGTTGGCAATAGGCTACTGGGCTTGCAGCAACCAGCTGTTTACAGAATGTGACAGAATACATTTACATCTAGCCTAAAGTTGGGTTCAGTTATGGACGTGCTGATTAATTTAACTGTGTTCCGTGTTAATTCTTAAACTAATTATTTTCCAGAGTTGGTGATTGTCCACCAATCCTGTTCTATCCCATGAGTCAACAAAGGGAAACACTTGAAATAGACAGAAACGAAAAAGAATACTTAGACTAGGCCTACATGAAAAAAGAGTAAATCTATTTTGTAAATTCAAAACGGCAACACTAATCTAACTTTCATGGGGTATTCAAAAATACTTTGTCTTTCTTATGCGTAGTTGTCGTGAATAGTGTAGTTGGGGTCAGTGGAAAATGGAAATGGGTATTTGAACACATGGTCGTCTAGAGACGATGTAGCTAGAAGTTGGACCGAGCAGTGCGTCTAGCGTCATGGAGCTGAATACTGCTGACGTTGATACTGACGCAACTCGCTAGCCCTTAAACAATATGCCACTGTTGCTGTGGGATTCCCTGTCTACAATTGCAAGCAACCGATGCCCCAGTGTAATGGGGAAATGAGCTTCAGAAGACTACAACTTTCCAAAAAAGAGGAAAGGGTCTAATAGTGGGTTTCATTGTTTGAGCTGTGCACTAAAGCATTTCCCTCCGTATGTATGATATGGAAGTGTGCATATGATACATGCAGTCTGACAAGCAAAACGTAGCTTTAAAGTACAAATAAGCAAAAAAGGGGAAAATAAAAAAATGTTGTTTAAGCGCTGAAGACAGGAC
The DNA here is from genome assembly GCA_027475355.1 of Coilia nasus. NCBI lineage: Eukaryota > Metazoa > Chordata > Actinopteri > Clupeiformes > Engraulidae > Coilia > Coilia nasus. Next base: position 29,457,330 of record CM050199.1, read on the forward strand.
GTATATTTGAAAACCGTGGTAGTAGTAGGCTACATAGTGGTAAAAAAGTAACTTTGAAGTCAGACTGAGTGATGTGAGTTTTTTTTTTTTTGCAATGTATGAATTAAAGATGTATTTGAATTAATAGTGCACCATGTAATTTCAGTGTTAATGTAAAACAGTTAACAAAGTAAAGGTGTCTTTCCCTTTCAACGTGATGAATGGGACACACGGAGGCTTTAAATGCCTTAGTTCAGACAATCTATGCACAAAGTGAGTTTTCGCTCACTTCCTCTGTTTGGCGAGCATCTGTAGTTTGCTATAAGAGCAGAGCGCAAAGAGGAACACGCGGTCGGTCAGTTGGAGGGGTGGCGTCATGGACGTCAGATGACGTCCAGCCTCTTGGCACGTGGGCTGCAGCATTCCAAGCGCTGATAAACAAAGGCGCACATTGCGCTCACTCGCCAGTACTCCCTCAGAGCGCACTGAGAGAAAGTCTCTAGCAACGGAGTTATCTCTGCTTTTTCACGTCTCACAGGGCTCAGGACTTACCGCCAGATTGTCCGCTGACTAGGATACAAACATACATATTTAACCACTCATCTGTATGGATAAAGAGCGGTGCTGACACCTGAAGGTACCGATTTGACTATATATATTGATTGTTTAATATTCAAGTTGAATGTGTGCGCGTATTCTTGCAACTGCATTGGCGTGTTATGTGTACGCAGGTTTGTGTATTAAAAGAGCAAGCATCTGTTTACAGGGTCTGAAACTTATTTGAAGCTGCATACTATCCATAAGAGTTGCATAATTTTGCTTTTAAAAGACAGACTTGTTGTTATTTAATAACAAAGTTTTTTTTTAAATACATGTGTTGCTGCAATTAGCCAGACATGGGGAATGACATGGTGATTAAAACAATTATTTATTTGCCGTAGAATTTGGAGACACATAGTGCATTCATGGAGACAGATGCAGGTAGTCCAAAGTCAGTGACTGCTTCGCTCTTCATACAAGGGGATCCTAGGAGTTCCAGATTCGAAACTAAACTGCTGGAATTATAATAAACACCGAGGGACCAAAGTGTGCATGAATTAACTTTATTTGCTGATTAATGCTCAAATTATAAAACCCACGAGAGATAAAGCAGGCGTTCTGCACTGCACAATCGTGCTGACAACTGCGTCACTATGTTTTTGCTACAAGTATGCTTTGTTTACTCCAATCACTTAAGGTCTGTTTGTACTTCAAACAATGAATTGCGCACGGACACATGCGTGTTATTATGGTAGCAGTAGGCGACTCAGTAAGGTAGTCGGGTGCATGCAAGGTGTTGTTCACGTCTTTCTATTTGCACAAAGTCCAGTTACCAGACTGCTCAGACGTCTCCCCTACTCTCGTTGGCAGCCATGCCCTGCGTCCAGGCACAGTATGGGTCTTCACCGCAAGGAGCAAGTCCAGCATCCCAGACCTACAGCTACACGCCGACCAGAGAGTACAGCTGCGACTTCCTGACGCCCGAGTTTGTGAAGTTTAGCATGGACTTGACTAACGCTGAGATCTCAGCCACCACGTCCCTCCCGAGTTTCAGCACTTTCGTGGACACCTACAGTTCCAGCTACGAAGTCAAACCCCCTTGCCTCTATCAAATGTCACACGCTGGAGACCACCTGTCCATAAAAGTCGAAGACATGTCCACGCATGGATATCACCCCCAGCCTCATCTTTCGCATCAGTCCGAGGAGATGATTCCTCACTCGGGGTCCATGTACTACAAATCATCCTCTCCCAGCCTCTCTGCACCGCCACCAAACTTTTCAGTCACAAGCAATCACGGCTGGGACGAAACGGGGTCCCTCCACACGTTTCATCCAAACTATGTGGCGACCTCACATATGATGGATCCACAGCGCAAAAGCGCCGTGTCCCGGTTGTTTTCATTCAAGCAGGCATCGCCCTGTGCGCCAGTGTCTGGCTGCTCGATGCGATTCGACAGCTCCCCCGCAGGCCACCGCGTAATGGAGGGACAGAACTTTTCCATTCCCGGCGCCCTCCGAAAACAGCATGGAATTGGCCTCCACCACTCCCTACCGCTCGGACATGGACACCATCTGATGGAACAAGTCCCTTCGCCTCCACCCAGGGGATCCCCGTCCACCGAGGGCTTGTGTGCTGTGTGCGGGGACAACGCAGCCTGCCAGCACTATGGGGTGCGCACCTGCGAGGGTTGTAAGGGATTTTTTAAGGTAGGTTTTTACCTGTCTCCCGTGCTAAACTCTTATCATAACCTCCAATTTTGTATGTCAGAGATTTTCTTTAAAATATACGTAAATGTTTAATTGCAACATTATTTAACGAGGAGGATTTGGGCGCGCAATGGAAAAGAGTAGATAATTCAGTAAATATTTTAAGTGGCCCACCATCAAGTCATTAATTTGCAACAGTTTTTTATCATAAGGATGCACGCACTAGTTTGCAAATGAATGTGCAGACAGGAGGTGCTCTCGGTCGAGACTTTATTCATTTTTAACAAAACCTTCATCTGGGGAGAAATTGGTTCGGGCTGAGCACAGTGACTAGGTCAACCGAGCGGAAATCCCTGGGGTCAAATTAAACGCCCTCTTTATTTCACCATCCTGATAGAATAATCTCAGCGCTCCGATGGGGGGAGAGCTGGAGAGAGCGCCAGGGGAGCAGAAATTATGACTGGCCACGTATTTGTATTTACTGAATGTCTGCCCTGTCCGCTGCTTGAATGCATTACGCAGCTTTAGATTGGGGGATCAGAATCTGAAGTGCTAACACTATCCATTTGGAAGCGTGTCTCACTAATTGGCCCGAACAAGTGTATGAGTGTTTTACTTTTTTTTAATATCCACGCTGGCATTGCGTTTGATTTCATATTAAGCCACACACTTGGTCTTATTTGCAGAGAACTGTTCAGAAAAACGCCAAGTACGTCTGCCTTGCCAACAAAAACTGCCCTGTTGATAAACGGCGGAGGAACCGGTGCCAGTATTGTCGTTTCCAGAAGTGCCTTGTTGTGGGGATGGTTAAAGAAGGTTGGCTTACTTTCTACTCTGCATAAAAGGCAGGCTACAAGATAATAATTCATGATGGTGGTAATTGCAGTGAGCTCATTGACATGTATAACTTTTACAGCTCAAAATTAACTGACTTGCCAAATGTTTTCTTTTTTACCAGTTGTGAGGACGGCTAATTTGAAGGGTCGCAGAGGTCGTCTGCCGTCCAAGCTAAAGACTCCACAGGATCAGTCAACATCGCCACCTGTCAGTATGGCTACAGCGCTTGTCAGGGCCCACGTGGATTCAAACCCGCCCATGTCCCGACTTGACTACTCAAGAGTGAGTCGAAATATGCTATGCAGCGGAAACGCCCTAAAAAAATATGTCTGATGTAAATCAAATTACTCTTAGTCGTGTAAAAATACACATAAAAATATATGACGCACAATTATGAATTGGTGAAAAGGGTCACATTTTTTATAACAATTTGTTGAGCAGCATTTCTCTATGTGGTCTAACTTGTGAGTGCAATATTAAGCACAGAGGTGTGTAACTGTCCTACAAATCTGGTCCCTTTGCAAATAGCCCAGGTCGTATATTTTAAGAGCCTGTTTAACGCACTTTAATTAAATTCCAGTTTCAAGCCAACCCCGACTACCATGTCACTGGAGATGACACGGAGCACATCCAGCAGTTCTACGACCTGCTCACCGGCTCCATGGGCATCATACGAGGCTGGGCAGAAAAGCTACCGGGATTCTGTGATCTTCCCAAACCGGACCAAGACTTGCTGTTTGAATCGGCCTTTTTGGAGCTCTTCGTTCTTCGGCTAGCTTACAGGTATGCAGTAATCTTCTAACAAAACAAAAAAAAACAATAAAAGGAAAAGAAGAAAAAATAGTTACGCAAATCTAGCAGATGTTATCCATGTCCTCCCCTTCCCATCCACAGATCTAACCCCATGGAGGGCAAGCTTATCTTCTGTAACGGGGTGGTCCTGCATAGGCTACAATGTGTGCGGGGTTTTGGAGACTGGATAGACTCCATAGTAGAGTTTTCGGCCAACCTGCAGAGTCTGAATCTGGACGTTTCATCGTTCTCCTGCATCGCTGGGCTCACCATGGTAACAGGTGTGGCAAATAAACTATCTGACCTTACAGACTCTTGAATCCACCCTCTTTTACAGTCTGTGTACTATCCTTGCTCTGGCTTGAGATCATAGTTAAATGCATGTCCTTTAATGAATCATTTTATTTTTCTTATAGAACGACACGGGCTGAAAGAGCCGAGAAAAGTGGAGGAACTTCAGAACAGAATTTTAACCTGCTTGAAAGATCAAGTTACCTTCAACGGCACAAGTCCCCACAGTCAAAACCACCTGTCCAAACTTTTGGGAAAACTCCCAGAATTGCGCACGCTGTGCACACAAGGACTGCAGCGAATTTTCTATTTAAAACTTGAAGACTTGGTTCCCCCGCCTGCAATCATCGATAAGTTGTTCCTGGACACACTACCTTTCTGAATATTTCAAGTGGATTAAAAAAAACTTTCGGACTTATGTGGGACATAAAGATTCATACTGGAAAACATGTCTAATTTTAATGCATCAGATTTATAAGGCATTTGCTCTCATATTGTTGGTTAGAGGCAAAAAACAGAGCGAAAGGAAACATAAATCAAGAGGAGTTTAAGTATCATCACTTTATCAGTTGGTTTAATGTTCTAAACCGGGCATGTGAGATGATTTAAAAAGAAGAACCCGAATTACTCCCTGACATCTGAGCGGATTCGGCCGGGATCTGTTTGTCCACTGTCAAGATTCGTAGAGTGGTCAGATGCAGTCTGCAATGACTTTTACATATAGCTATTAATAGTGCTACAAGTCTTAAGTTGTACAATCAGATGTATATTATGAGGTCTTACTTGCGGTAATTTCTAATTTTTCAGACTTCAGTTAACAAATGATTGACTTGTCTCTATCTTTGCCTATGTGTATATGGGTTTGGTGCGGGGTGGGGAGGGGGCTTTAATAAAATAGCTTATGTATATTTTATAAATGGTCTATAACCACTAACCACCAGGTTTTACACACGGTATGGTTACATACAGATTTTATGAAATATGACTCGCCGAGAATATACGTGTTTGGCTCACCTTTGAGCAGAATGTGGAGTCCAGCTTAAAAAAGTGGATTAGTATTTTGTGAGTTTGTTCGACATTTCTGGTTTTCGGTGGATATGAGTTCATCGTAATGTTGTTGTGATACAGGTTTTATGATAAAAATGCCTTTGCATGGAATTTCATAATCCATAAACACGCTGTCTTAATTTCTTACCTGAACTAAATAACTGACATTGAGACGTGTAAAGCCGGAGAGACTAAATCAAATCACACTGCATTTTCTACGTTTTGATCATTTTAGAAATGCAGTATGTGTTGATGAGGTACCCTGTATGAAATAAAAATATTTGTTTTGCTAATAAAGCTGTCAAGTAATAAAGAATTTTCTACTCGTTTATGGAGTAATTCTATGCTCTGAATAAAATAAATTAATTTCAATGCAGGACTAAGCCATGCACATATTTATTTACTTTTGTTAAGAAATCACCTTGATTCGTTTTTAAAATTTCATCAACACTGTCGGGACAAAACGAGTTTGTAACTCTGCACGATTTTGGGATTCCAACGTATGAAAAAGCTTCCATTAAAATAGAACATTAAAAGTCCTACATAACACCATCACTGATTCATTTAACATTGTCAATTATACTTAAATCGAATAATTGGTCACAAACATGCATTCTCTCCCATGGAGGGTGGAAGGTGAATTTTAAGATAGAGCCTATAGAAGTGGTCCTAGAGATATTTTTACAATGTTTGCGATATATGAGATGGCCAAAACAGGCACGGTTTAACCATTAATGCACACTTAGATATCTTCATTTACGCTAACTTGTTTAATGCGTCAAAGTGGTATCCTCTTCCCATGCACCGATGCACCGTGGATAGGACAGCGTACAGTATACCAACACAGATAATAAGAGAAAGGGTTGCGCAGTCATTCATTCACCTATGCCACTTGAAAACGAATTATTAACACGTGTTAGACTGCAATTAATCGTCAGTAACACATTGTGAAGTATATAAGGCTACTCAATCTGACGCTTTTGAGTAAATTTCATATCATTCAAGCAGCTGATGATGCAAACGACCAATCATTATTCCCCAAACATAGGATATTTCCCTGCTTCGCTATATATCGCCTAACGTTTGCAAATCCACAGCCTTTGCTCTGCCCGGGAACATTGTTTTATGAGTGCTTTCACAGATCCCTTATCATAAGGCTGTTTGTTGGCATTAATCTTAAATGTACTTTTAAAGTTCAAAACGGACACAAAGAAAGGTCACGCAGGCGCACATGGATAACCCTTTGTTAATTGCTAGGATAAGAGTTCGGACAGGCTCGTTTGGCTGGTCAGTGAATGCTGGTGCAGCTGCTTTCTAACACTTCAGCAGTGTTGTTAAAAAATTGTAATGCAGCATCATGGGAAAGTTCTAATGAAGTGACTAAATAAGAGAAGTAAGCCAAAGGAAACAAAAGAAGTGTTTATATATTCCATAAGAGATAAACCACACACACACATTTGTTAACATTTAATTCTCATAGATTATCTCTCTCTCTCTCTCTCTCTCTCTCTCTCTCTCTCTCTCTCTCTCTCTCTCTCTCTCTCTCTCTCTCACACACACACACACACACACAAACACACACACACACATGCACACACACACACACACACACACACACACACACACACACACACACACACACACACACACACACCAAAGGTAAGACCAGTTAGAACCTATATAGATTCATAACACCAAAAGTTATCTAGTGAGCAGTCACCTTAACTGCCAAGACAGTCTGTACTGTATTGCCCTACTCAGGGAGATGTATATTTAGGGAGAGCATAATTTCAGCCAGTAGTTTTTAGCGTATGAGGGCTACAGAGCACTCCAGACCTCACTTAGCCACCCATTTCATTGGAAAGGGAATTTCGTAACTTTTCTCATTGGCATTACATGCATAATACATCAAAAAGGCGCGTTTGCCCATTGATTCTTCTCATATTCCACTGGTGCGGAGTGCCTCTCTGTTTCATTATGGCGGGGGCCTTTCAAACATCTCTGGAAGCCTCCACAATGGCGGGGTGAATTGCCACTTGACAGTTTCATTACAGGTGTATCTCACTGAGTTCACTACTGCACCACACCTTCTGCTGCCTCTCTCTCTCTCTCTCTCTTTCTCTCTCTCTCTCTTTCTCTGTCTCTCTCCCTCCCTCTCTCTCTCTCTGTCTTTCTCTCTGTCTCTGTCTCTCTCTCTCTCTCTTTCTCTCTGTCTATCTCTCTCTCTCTATCTCTTTCTCTCTATCTCTCTCTCTCTCTCTCTCTCTCTCTCTCTCTCTCTCTCTCTCTCTCTCTCTCTCTCTCTCTCTCTCTCTCTCTCTCTCTTTGTATCTCTCTCTGCCCACAAGCCATTTTCCTCAAACAAAACAGGAGGAGAGATTTGAGGTAGCGGTGTCAGTTTCAGAAGCTCTGCTTTCAGGTGTTTCAAACTGTTCAAAATGTAATAACAAGCTGTGACAATAACAGTAATAGATGATTTATAGCAGATTTTGCTGGGCAAGGAAACAACAGGATTAAAAGATTTTCCCAACATAATAGAATGTTCACCTAATCGCACCAGTTCATGACAGAATGTTGGCAATTACTCAAGTGGTCATGTTAGATACAGAGGAAAGCCTTCTGCAGTGTTACATGGGGGAATATGGTTGAACGTTGAGTTTATTTTGAAGAGAGGGCATAGAAAAGCCAACATCTAACTATAGGGAAAGGTGCAGGAGTTTGAAGACAGAGGAATAACTTTGATAGTGCTACATTAACCTGAAGTGTCCCAATTATATTTTAATTTGTAGACGTTCTCTCCTATTCTTTTTTATTTGCATACATTAAGTCATATACTACAAAAATGTCATATATATGGGATAAAGCAATGTGTTGAACTCATTTAGTTTAAAAAACATATTTTTTCCACATATTATTGTTTCATGTGCATCAGTGTTAAAACCCTTTATTTAATTTCCCATACTAAAATGCAGCATTCAAATAACTGCTTATTTTGTCCCTACCTTGATGGACAAAGCATGTCGCAGCACTATTACAGCCAAGAAACCATGAAAGCTGTTCACACTCTGATTTTGCATTATTTTTAACCAAATGCTGTCTCCTACTCGGTGATCTGTAACCATGGGTTTTCTGTACGAGAACAATCATTTGCTTTCCAGGTAAAATTCGATTGTTAAAGGTCAGGTTTTGTAATAGAATTAAAAATGCGACAACTCATTGTCCGGTTGGACATTTGTGGCAAATGTGGCGACTCAAGGGAAACAAAACGCAAAACACAAAGCAACAACTCCCCTGGCACAGTAACGACACGTCACAAAAACTTTAGCTGATGAATAATTTGCCAAAGGTCATTAAATATGTATCATTAATCCATCGCAATGCACAATGTTGCTCCAAACATAACTAAGTCTGAATAAGATATTGTGTTTTGGGCCACCCGATAGCTAACTCTCCCTCTCCCCCCGTCTTTCTCCTCTTCCCCATCGCTCTCTCTCTCTCTCTCTCTCTCTCTCTCTGCTTCTTTCTCTCTTGTTGTCCTTCTGTCTGTGGCTGAAGAAGGGATTGCAGGTGTCAGCTCTCTC
>CM050199.1:29471105-29488605 GCA_027475355.1 Coilia nasus
AATAGTTCTGACGGGCTGTCTGCTCATGTCATTGCGTGCATTTTTTTTTGCACGCAATGTGTGCATATGAAAACCTCAAGTACCATTCAGGAAGGGTGTATTTGTTGTCTAAAAGTTACAACTCTTCAGATTCAGCTACTAAATAAGTGGTTCATTTCCATAGATGTCAGGGAAGCAAGGATGCTGGTACTAGACTGGTACTAGGATGGACTGTGTTCCCAAGACTGCGCCTGCAGTTTCCAGACACATTTGATGCTTGTCATGTCCTTATTTTTGTCCCAGCTTGGGTTTCATTCATTGCTTTCTCTACTTTGGGTAAGGACAGACAATTACATTTTTAATTTCTAGGTGCAAAAATATGATTTTATTAATTATTTTATTAATTATTTTATTAATGATAATTATAATTAAATATATTATTTAAGTTTTAAATTAAAGTTTTGTTTTCTTCAGTAAAAGAAATGAACCACTGTTGTTGTAAGTATTTCTCCTGTAATAAGTTGTATTCCTTGCTTATAGTACATGTCAGGCTGCTAATAAACTGTTTATTAGCCAACTCATTAGGAAAGGTTTTTTTCAGCTGATCTGTTCATTAAATACAGTACACTTAAAGGGAGATGTACTGTAGGCTTGACTGAAATGGTGTGAGGGCAGTGAAGACCACACTGCTGGCTCTTTAACGGAGATTAAGGCAGACCATTAAGGCACTAAACTGTCAGCTCGCTGGGCTGGTGGAGAATTGAAGAGCATTTAAATACGATCAATAAACAGGTCCAAAAGGAGGTAGGCTTGCGGTAACAGTTTATAATGTCATCCTGTGTGGAAAAATCTTTAAATACAGTAGATAGTCCATGGGAAGGCACAATTGATGCATCTAATTACGAGAGTTTAGTCAAAACACCCCTCGTCTCGTGGGAAATGACAGTGAACTATGTATTTAGTGTGAACGTGAAACGGCCGTGCACAAAGGTCCAGGCCTTCGCCCTCAATTTGCGTTTTTCAAGCTGAGTTTCAGCACCAATAACCAGTGTGCTAATTTACACCCCAGTTCACCACCACTCGGCCTCAAATCAGCATTCAGAAGCGGAAATCACTGACCTGCACCTGGGAAATGTCAAAGAGAAGACTGAGACACTCACTGGCACTGGCAGGGCATTAATTATTAATGAGACGACTTGTTTAATATTTGTTTGTTGGTTTGTTTACACTGTTGTGCGTTTATTTATGTGCTTGTTTTCAGTTTTTTTGTTGTTGTTGTTTTGGTCATGGACCCACATGATGTCATTTCTGCTCAGCAGATGCTCAGAAATGATCATTTGCATGTGACCTTTCGGCTTCCACTGTCTCCAAAGACTGAGCCACTGCAGGCTTGCAGCCATTTCAGGGAAATATGGGCATTTCGAACGATCCCCACCAACCCCTGACCCACCCCACCCCACCTCACCCCTACCCCCACCCCCAACCTTCCAGAGAATTTTGACAGAGATTTCGACAGCTCTATTGATGCTGCTTGTTTTGGTGTGTTGCCAATGCTAAGCAGGTTAGTGGACAAGCAAAGGGGAATTCTTCCAAATTTGAAAATGTTCTGTGCTGGCACAATAATACAGAACTGGGTTGAGGGAATTGGCTGCAAATGTTGGAAGTTAAGGAAAGTCATAGGTCTAACTAGCCTAATGTACATGTACATAGGTGTAAACCAAATATGAAAGGTCTAAATGTTTTGTTTGACTTGAAAGATTGCTCAGGACAAAAATAAAGCTTTGAGCAGAAGAATAGATTTTTATTTCCAATTTAAAAACATAACATAATCGGTATGATAAAATGCAATATTCAATTATACTTAGAAGATTAACTCTGTTTGGCTCAAAATTGATTAACTATGGATTATACGCACTATCCTGTTCAAATGTTTATAAACAAGGTGATAGACTTGTGGGTAATAATGTTAATTGATTAGTTTCCTCATGTTTTAATCATCCAGTAAAGGTTGGGATGATTTAATCCCTGCTAAGCAGCTGTATAGGTTCTCTCTGGTGGTTAGCCATAATCCCTGTTTTATGAGAGGATTGTCAAGGATGCAGGAGGGGAGAAGTCTGAAATGAGCTGAGAACCAAAATGTACGTTTTGAAAGAATGATTGAACAGAACCACCCACTCTGTAAGGGTTCGATAAACAACCAAATGATTGAAGCAGTAGATGTACAAAGAAAAGGGAAGCTTAATTACACCCGATTACATCAAATTAAAGCAAGCTTTATAATGTTTTCTATTGAAACTACAGAAATAAAGAAGTATGCTAAAAGGGTTTGCTATTAGCACAGACATGTTGGTTAACAAGGAGTCTTCACACAGGTACTACAATCATCTTACTCAGTCCACACACATTCGGCCAAGTTCACAAGCACGCACACACTGACGCGCAGACACACACACACACACAGACACACACACACGCACGCACGCACGCACACACACACACACACACACACACACACACACACACACACACACATACACAGATTATATAGATATATAGAGATACACACACCTCTACATAGACAAATACATATGTAAACTCATTTGTAGTAATTCCGTATATGCTCCATCACCGAATAGCTATTGCGGATTGATGGCAGTATTCATCACTGTCTCAGTGGACTGATGTGGTTATTTACTTAATTTCGTCTTTGGAGGAAGGAGGGTCCCCAAGATGTGGGCTTGTATCAGTTGAATAGGACACACACACACACACACACACACACACACACACACACACACACACACACACACACACACACACACACACACACACACACAATATACACACTTCCCCCGCCCCTTGTCCTTTCTATGTGCATCTTATCTTCATCCTCCATCCATACCATTTGCATTCTCCCATCTTCCCTCTCTCTTAAACACACACACACACACACACACACACACACACACACACACACACACACACACACACACACACACACACATACACACATACACAGAGAGAGAGAGAGAGAGAGAGAGAGAGAGAGACAGAGAGACAGAGAGACAGAGAGACAGAGAGACAGAGAGAGAGACAGAGGTTTTGCATTGTATTCATTTCTCTGTTCAGTATCCTTGCCTTGCAATTTTCCTTCCCAATAATTGTGTTATTTCGTTTATTTAAAAAAAAAAAATCACTGATGTCATTGATAACCCATTTTCATAGCTCACGTTGGACACAGTTTACTGTGGAAAAATTGTGATGGATTTATTGTTACACTTGAACTTGAAGCTCATTTATGTAAAGAACTGTTGGATTTAATGTATAGGATAGATTTGAAGCTCTTTCTGAGGAACCACTTTGGTGGCTCTCTAATGCACGGGACAAAGAGAGGCTTTTGATGGCCTTATAGTGCATAGGACAAAGTGTTGGAGTTGGAGACTTACTGAAGGCCCATTCAAAGACCTTTATAAGATGGAATACACTTATATTTTGGTAGGAACTATTTTGGTATGTTCTAATGTATAGGGTAGGGTGGAAGCAGCTCAATTAAGAACTATTTTGATGCCTTATTGCATAGAACAGGGGAGTGGAGGAACCATCTTGATGGCTTTATAGTGCATTGGACAGAGTAGAGTATGAGGGTTAATAAGGATCCCTGCTGATAGCTATATAGTGCATGGGACAAAATGGAGTATGAGGTTTTGGTAAGGAACATTCTGGTAGCTCTACAGAGCATGAGACAGAGTGTAATTTAAGGGTTTGCTAAGGAACCCTTTTTGTAACCGTATAAAGCATGGGACAAGGTGGAGTATAGGGAAGGAACCATTTTGGTAGGTGTATAGAGCATAGGACAGAGTGTAATTTAAGGGTTTGCTGATAAACCAAGGAACCATTATGATAGCTTTACAAAGCATGGGACTAGGTGGAGTATGAGGTTTTGCTAAGGAACAATTTGGTAGCTGTATAGAACATTAGTGAGGGTGGACTATGAGGTTTCCTAGGAACCATTTTGGTAGGTGTATAGAGCATGGGACTGGGTGGAGTATGAGGTTTGCTAAGGAACCGTTTTGGTAGTTGTGGGACAGGGTGGAGTATGAGGTTTGCTAAGGAACCGTTTTGGTAGCTGTAAAGAGCATGGGACAGTGTGGAGTATGATGCTCCTAAGGTTCCTCTCCTTCCTCATTAGTGCGGCACTTGATTGACACCATAAATCTACAGCTCAGCTCCGCCCCCCACCGCGGCCAGCCATACAAACGCAGTGGCGGTTTAATGAGGCATTCACCAACACGGCGAATAGCCTTCTGTCAGACTCAAATATCCACCTCATATTTTACCGGCCCCAGCCAGGGAGTGGTGTGCAGGAAAAGGGTTTGTGTGAAATACGATGGTGCGGACTGTGTTAATTACCCCAAGACAAAATTAATTGGGAGGGGGGGGGGTAAACCCGAGTATGGCAAATGGAATGTGAGTGGTCAGGGGTTTTTGGTGAGAAGGTCATCTTGTCTCACAGGACCTCCAGAGTTTCTGCCCTCCGAGCTCCATTGTTTGCGTGTTTATTTTTATTTTGGCTGTAACTGCTGGATAGTTAGACCAAGCATTTACAGGTCATCCTGTGGTAAATGCAAAGCTAATGGTGAAGTTGTCAACATCTTTGTGAGACTTGTGAAGACAAACAGAACGAGACCTTAGTAGCTGTGTGAAACATTCTTGCTGTAAAACAAATGCATTTTTTTTCAGTAATGCATTTTTTAACGCAGCAGACATCTTACACAAGCTACAGTTACAAAATCTCTTATTTAGATACAAGCTCTCTTCATTTCTCTTCAACCAATTGTTCTAAGCTCCCAAACTGATTTGTTGCATCCATGTCAAAGAAAATTGATATTCTGTAAATCTGACAGTGTAAATAAAGGTGTAAAAAAAACAACAACATTATCAGATCAGCAAATCCAGCATGAGCAGGTGATTTCATTATAAAACTGAAGCAAATTAACTTCACTTCCACATTATCCCTAGCCTGGTAAACCAGCCACTTATACTTCATTTCATTTTGTACAGAGGGTCTGGCCTTGCTGCACTGATAAACGATGTCTTGCTGGAGGTGTGGACTCTGCTGAAGTTTAAAACAAGGGGCTCTGCCTTTACCCAATCGCTAATTCTTGGTCATCACGTATGCAATTAGCCTACCTACACACTCCAATTCAAATGTAGCACACAACGTCAACATAATCACTTATGAACACTCCCTCTGTTCACTGATTGGGCGGATTTGCTTGGTCTGAATACATGAATGTCAACGGCAGCAAGGCCAGACCCTCTGTACAAAATGAAATGAAGTATGAGGGGCTGGTTTACTCTTCAACTGTTCCACACTCACATATGAAACAATCCCATGATTCTATGTTCTTACTTGTGTGATGTCAGAACATGTACTTGGCTGTTGCAGGCTGCCAGCAGTATTCCAAGAGCAAAAATCATGAGATTTTTCAGGGGCCTTTGCACTTTGGGCACTTTGATGTCCATATTGATTCTGCTACAAAGGCAGTCAAACCCTTATCAGTGCTCAGCCAGAGAGATTGTGTGTGCGAGGAGATGGCAATAACTCCATCTGTAGCTAGCCAGGAGGGTGAGAGAGTGAGAGAGAGAGAGAGAGAAAGAAAGAGAGAGAAAGAGAGACAGAGACAGAGAGAGAGAGAGAGAGAGAGAGAGAGAGAAAGAAAAAGAGAGAGAAAAAAGAGAGACAGAGACAGACAGATAGAGAGACAGAGAGAGAGAGAGAGAGAGCATTAAATCTTAGCCGGTACAAATCTGAAATTGGCGTTTTGACACATGAAACAAGAGGGGAGGTCACACATTAACAGGACCGAGGGGGCCAAAAGTCTCAGCCACATGCTGAGAGTTTTTTACTGCGACTCATCCCCGATTTCTCACCTGTCTAGCAGACACTGAGTGAGGAGGAGAAGACCCACTGCGCTTGATAAGTGTCTGAGGATGATGTGCTCCACCAGCCCCTTATACGGCAAAGTGCAGTGTAACTGAACACAGAGAGTGAGAAAAAATGCCTTTAACATTGTCATACTGCCCAGTCAAACATGTTGTACGTATAGTAGCAGCGATGCTTTTATGAACTTTCTCAGTAGCAAGAAGCAAGAGATTTAGTCATTTAGTTCATTTCCAGTCTAAACTCAGTTTGACAAAACATGCCGTCACTGCCTTTTGGCTTTGTAGGGCAGTACGTCTCCATTCACCGTAAGTGTAGAACGATTTATTTACATACTTGAACATTTTTCCATAGGGCACAAGATACCCATCTCACATCTTACTACTATTAAACCATGTTGATTTCCCTACGATTCACAGCCATTCATATTTGTAGACATGTCATATAAATACATAAGTGTATATGTAATATATAGTAGTATATGTAATTTACTTACATATGACTTAGTATAAAAATGTAATCTAATACAAAACATGTATCATATATCAATAAATGACGTTTTATAACAAAGTATGTTAATGAACTTATTATGTTCATACACACACATACTGTACACACACTTGCTGTTATTGCTGTAGTTCCTAATGTCCTTGTGGTATACTGACGTATTTATTTATTTAAACATTTATGAAAGACAGTAGGTTGTGCGTGTAAACACAGGCATTAGTAATCCATACGGCAGAGATGCCATTATTCTCCCATGGTCCTCTGGGAGAGGGTGGTTAAATGTCAACATAGACATGAGTGAGTGAGTATGTGTGTCAGTGTGTGTGTGTGTGTGTGTGTGTGTGTGAATGTGTGTGTGTGTGTGTGTGTGTAAAAGAGAGCGAGAGAAAGAAAAAGAGAGAGAGATTAAAAGTGTGTGTGTGTGTGTGTGTGTGTGTGTGTGTGTGTGTGTGTGTGTGTGTGTGTGTGTGTGTGTGTGTGTGTGTGTGTGTGTGTGTGTGTGTGTGTGTGTGTGTGTGCATCTGAGTGTGAATCACAGGATCATCTTATAATCAAAGCCCTTAGTGCCAGTGAGAATCTATAGTATATTCATTTGAATACAAAAGCTTGCTTGCTGGCTATACAACAATTTCAAGTCCAGACAGCACCATTAAAAAAAAAACAAGAAGTAAGGAATTCACTGAAATGTGTTATTTGTGCTGTCACTTACAAACATTCCAAAACTTTAGAGGGGCTACCTATTCTTTCATTCAGGTAGGCCCTTATTTAAATATTTCTCTCATGGTTGTACCCCCACCACCCAAAAGTCATTATGAATTTTACATTACATTGAAATTGCCCACTGGGATTAATAAGATCCCGTGAAGGCTCACACCAATACCCTTTGGACCCCTGACATCCAGGAAGGTAGGAAAAAAAACTCTTTTCTTTCTTTATATGTGAGAAACTTTCCTAGTGCGAAAACCGCAATTCAGTCTAATGAGATTTAGAACAAGTTGCCTGGCCTTCGCAATGGCTATCCATGAAATTATCTTCACGTCACCTGTGTGCAGATCAATTTCCTCTGACCCCCGTGGGTGCCCCTACTGTAGTTTGCATGGTCATTGCCTAAGGTTAGATGACCCCTGTGTAACGCCTGAGGTGTGAAGCCCACAAGCGTCCTTCATGTTCCATCTGATTTTCATCTGTCTGGGATGCCATGGAAGCTGACCTTTTACAAACTCAGTTTCCTAGAACACAGAGTAAAAGAAGTACTTCCTGTAATTCGAACTCTGGCCAGTATCGTGCCCTCATCAAGCATAACCTGGGTGAGGCTTGACCCAAACCTTTCCGTTAAAATCCACCAGGTTACTCATTTCAACTCAACTCGACTCGACTCGGCTCGACTAAACTCAACTCAGCTTTGTGTAACCAACTCTCCTGCAGCTGTAGATATGTTTACAAAAATGGCCACATTTTTCTCCTCAGTGTCAAAACACCCAGTGAATTCTTGGAGGGCTTCACGGACGTAATGAGCCATTGTTGTATCTGACATAACCTAGATGTGACACGGAGAAGCTGTGGTGAGGAACGGATCTCGTCAGGATATTCCGGAGGGATTTTGTGTAGTGGACTGATAACCCAGCACTAACATTCATTAATTTTTTTTCCCTGCGCAGCCACCTCTAAATGATTTATTGATTATTGGGTCAGGTGGTTATCGTGCGGCAGGTAGCCTAGCTGGGTAATCTCTCTGGATTAATCTGTCTTTTCATGGGAGGGTTTTAGAGTGGCAGATAGTCCATATGAACCATATTGCTTTTGTGACCGTTGCTTAGACATGTCCGATGAAATATTCCAAATAGAGTTAAACACACAGGAGGACATATAGGTTTAAAACTGGATCACGTCACGAGTGGCGTCTTCAACATGGTTAGTTATTATGTTTTTACCTCGAGTTGGTTAATTGTGGTAATCAAGAGCATTTCTGTCCCATATTGCCACCTCCCATGATGCACTGGTCCTGTGTATTCAGTCTATCAATCTTAAGTGTGTTTTATATGAGATCAGACATAAACATCATAAGAGAACAGAACTGAAAATGGTCTTGTCCTCCACATTACTCTATACACTGATACACAGCATATGTGATGTGGAAAATTGTTCTCACTCTCTCTCTCTCTCTTACTCTCTCTCACTCTCTCTCAATATCTCTCACTCTCTCTCTCTCCCACACACACGTGAACTCTAGGTTCAACATTGGGAAAGACTAGATTAAAACACATGCACAGAATTAATGATATTCTATAGCCCATATATGGTAAAGAGAAAGTATAAAAATAAACAACTGTTTTTTATAAACCATACCACAAAGCTAAGCATTTAAGGATTTAAGTGAAAAAAATTAATCGGAAGATTTTGCCAGAGGAAATCAAAAGCCAAAAGAGCACAAAAACAGTTGTCTGGACAATGTGTTGTCTACTGTAGCCTGTATCAAGACAGAGGCATTTGCAGACCTCCAAATGTGTGTGTTCTCTGGAAGACATCATCAAATATGTGCACAGTGTGCATTAATGCAGGCCCACAGCCGGCCCATTCATCTGGATTCATCTTAACAGAGGCGTCCGGCGTGGCAGAGCAAACTGGGACCGGCATGGCGCACCTTTGCGCTGTCCAATCACCACAGGCCCTTGGGGAGACAGGGCTCGTGTTTGCCTAGCCGGGGGGGTCAGTGCTGACCACACACCTGCAGGCCACACAGCTGAAAGGATGTATGGACACAGGCCTGTATGGTCATGGCTATAGCAGTATAAGAACAGGAACAAGACAGATTTATTTTTCACATACAAAGTTATAACGTGTACCGTTCGCAGTGAAATGTAGACTGGTTAACTCCATAACTGCGCAGAAAGAAAACATAGATTAAAAAATAGTAATTGAACAACTACACTTAAGTATATAGCATGCAATTATTTGTTGTTTTCCTTAAAATCATGTCAAAGTCTTTAATTGATGGCTGTCTGAATTTGATTTATAAGAATAATTATGGAATCATTTGTGAGGTATTGTAAATGATTCCAGTTAAATTGACTCGTTTTTGAAAAGGCTAATTTCTTTTTTTACCAGCCAATCAATCAGAATTACAAATTGGTGCCATTATCGTTTTGGATGGCAAACCTAATAGCAAACATTAACTAAAAGAAGAGATAGTCTATAATACACTTATGAGGGCCCACTGGTGAGTGTTGATGGCTTGCAGTGGAAACATTTGTCTTTTGTAGAATGAATGGCACTTAGCTCCAACACCATACTGTATGTATTTACGTTGCTGTCCACTGGCATGTCTGTTATTAGTGTAAATAATAATAATAATAATAATAATAATAATAATAATAATAATACGAAGAAGAAGAAGAAAAAGAAGAAGAAGAAATATGTTTTATATAGCGCTCTTCTCGACACTCAAAGACGCTTTACAGGCAATACACACACACACACCCACACACACACACACACACACACACACACACACAGTACACACACGCAAACACACACAGACAAAAAAAAAACTGATTTGGAGGGAGAGAGGGTGGGTGGTGCTGGAAGATAAAGTATCAGTTGCTTTATGTGGTCTTGAAGAGGTGGGCTTTGAGCTCGTGTTTGAAAGACAGCGGTGTATTGGAATTTCGGATGGCCACAGGGAGGGAGCTCCAGAGGGTGTGGGTGGCAAAGGCGAAGGCTTTATTACCAAATGCGAAGCTAATGCAGATGCATCAGCCGCACACTACTGTGAGATGATGCTGGATCCAACTTCCTTCACAAACAAAAGAAGAATCAGTGACTCGCAGATCGACACTCTGTAGGCTACTGCTACCAGTTTCACTCCCAGCTGCGCACTCTTCTGTACAACTCTACAGGGGTAAAATGAAGTCTCTAAGGGGCCAGCATTAACACAGTACCCTTTGAGGACAATAGTATTAACAGTATTAATGTGATGTATTAATTTAGTTTATTATTATAAGGGGAGAAGGAGTGCAAGAGTCAACACTACTCTTTCATTCTTAGTTTAAGACTCATTACCACTCTATTTCTTCTCATTTTATTCTTAAGATTTAACACAGCTCAACTCTCTTTTTATTTCCATTCCAAGACTCACTGCTTCTCCACTCCCCTGATATTCCCACACTGCCACAATCTCTCTTATTCACAGTTTAAGACTCAATACTGCACCTCCACAATCCCATTTGTTGCAAATTCAAGAGTCAGTGCTGTGCTATTCTCAGCTCAAGTCCGGACATTGTTCTGCACCAATACTACTACTACTACCACTACTACTACTACTACTAATAATAATATTAATAATAATAATCATCATCATAATAATCATCATCATCATCATCATATCTTATTATTATTATTACTATTATTATTATTATTATTATTACTATTATAAGAAGAACAATCTTTTTTCTATAGCACATTTCATGCAAAAGATGTAGCTCAAAGTGACTGAACAGTTCGGCAAAGGAACACAGGACAGAGATACACATGGGAAGCATTGCTATACTCCACTAGCACTTAGGCTAGTCCAGCTCAGTTCGGAGCCCCGTGCAGGAGAGTTGGAAATCTTACTACGGGCAAGTGGATGGTTCAGGAGGATTCCCCGTCCGGAGGTCCATTTTTCACGGGGGCCGTTTAATTAAAGAGTGCTGTTGTGTCAGTGACGGATGCCGCAGTGGGGAGGGAGGCCAGACCACTGTGACGACTGGCCTTTTCCCTGAGCCTTTCATGAGTGGCAAAAATATGAGCCTTGGAGCTGAGAGAGAGGCCCTAACGAAGATTTAGAGACCTGACAGCATCGTCTGTGTGTGGACCTCATTTTTTTTTACCAAAGACACTGCTCTGCTAAATGGAACTAGGTTTTGGAAATGTTTGTTTTTTAAATAATGTGGTTTAAGGTTTTTAGATTTAAATGTTTCTATGCTATAGTAAGACAATAGTTTTATTCACACATACTTTCTCTCTCTCTCTCTCTCTCTCTCTCTCTCTCTCTCTCTCTCTCTCTCTCTCTCTCTCTCTGTCTCTCTCTTGCACACATGCACACATACACACACAGACAACAATGGTACAATCATTGCTATTTAGATGAGAGTTTTAATTAAATAAAAACAAGTGCAAATGCCTTTACATACCTGTATAAATTGTGATCATGTTCTAAAAGTAGCCTAAGCAGACCCCCTGAGCAATTACAAAAGAAATATCCAGCTTATCTCCCTCCTTCCATCTAACCACAAGTCTCTCTCTCTCTCTCTCTCTCTCTCTCTCTCTCTCTCTCTCTGTCTTTCTCTCATGCATCTTACTCTCTCATGCATCTCTCTCTCCCTCATGCATCTCTCTCATGCATTTCTCTCTCTCTCTGCCTCTGTCTCTCTCTCTCTCTCTCTCTCTCTCTCTCTTATGCATCTCTCTCATGTATTTCTCTCTCTCTCTCTCTCTCTCTCTCTCTCATGCGTCTCACTCTCCCCCTCCATCATATCCCATTACTCAGTGGAGGTGACTGCATCCTCCACCATGGTCAGCTTTCATTACACGAGCTAATTAAACACTTCAGGGTTTCCTCTGGTAAGCCGTGATCGTTAATGGCGGGGAGAGATGCTAGGCCCTCGCTGCCTGCCAACTGTGATTCATTGCATTGTACTGCCGCATGGCATTCACTGATACAGGGCAGCTTTTTGTCACGCCGCGCTTTGCAACACGAACACACACACACAGATACACACACATACAGACTTACAAACACATAAACAAAAATGCCCCCACACTACGAAAAGTGGACACCGGGATACACATGCATACACACACACACACACACACACACATGTACACAATCATACAAACACACACCACATCTCCTCTCTCTTACTCTCTCTCTCTCTCACACACACACACGTACACGAAGACACACAGACACACAGACACACTCACTCACACACACACACACACACACACACATACACACACACACACCCACACACACACACACACACACACACAAACACACACACAAAAAACACACACACACACACACACACACACACACACACACACAAAGCCGATTATTCTTTGGTAAATTGTATTACTGTTTCAATTACAGCCTGCTTTGAGATACAATGAAACTGCTCTTTTGGTCTGTCTGCTAAGTATCCAAAAAGAGTTGGCATTTGTATAAACATATTAAGCACAGAGATTACTATTTGTAATTTAATTAATTAATTGAATGAAAGCAATTTTTCTTTGAAAATCTTTGTCTTTCCCCGACACTGGTGAACGACACAGGGTGCTTAATCTACCATATTATAGATAACATACAGTACATTAGATGTAAAAGAAAAAAATGAATGAATCAATGAAAGAATTGTCAGACACTGACAGTTGAAAACCCCCTCATCAGTCATTCTCTGACATACTATAGAACCATCACAGGCCAACCTCCATTACACAGCCTGGACAGGACTAGACTTGGACTGGATGGGGTCATGGATCCCCTCGCTGCAGGGGGTGTCTGAACATAGCATAGTGCAGGTATCAAAGGGAACAGAGTTCACTGCCCAATACACCCCCTGGGCTCTCCTATGTTTTTTAATGTTTAGTGTAATATATATCACAATCATGGTGCCCCAAACATCAGAGTCTTGTATGTGCCTGACTGTCTGTCTGTTTTTTTTCTGTATGATGTTGTAATCTAGAGAATCAAAATCCTGTCCTTCTGTTTTGCCATATAAAGTGGAAGCTGTTTGTTCTTTTATTTAAAAAGACTTCAGAGAATTCCCTCCTGACCTTATTGTAATGATAATGTAGCAACCTTACTTTGTGTCAGACATCATACCTAGAAACAGTCAACTGAAACATTCAAACCTCAAGATGTCTTTTTTACGTGGAATAGTTAAATAAACACAACAATTATGGGCTATCATTTGCCAACATCGGATGGACACCTTGCCATGTACTGGAACCCTGTCACACACACTTATCCCCTCACCCCCTAACATACCTAGTGTAAGACATCCTACAAGCAATCTTACTCTGAGACAGCACGTGACACTGGGTCCCCATTTAAAAGGGACCAGGGTGCCCCCTATCATAAAACCCATCCAGGTATCCACCACAAAAGTTCTCTTGAAGACAAGAGCTTACAAAGGTGACTTTTGACCCCGGAGTCGAACACCTCCCTGTTCTTTTGTCTTTTGTCCTCCCCCTTTGATGTGGAAAGGCATGGACAGTCCTGTCGCTGGTTCTAGGCTATGGGATGGTAGGCTTTGTGCCAGTGCTCTTCCCTATCCTGTCAGCCAATTTTTCATGCCAACATGTTTTTGTCACTGTCAAGAATCATTCACAAAATGAACGTCTGGGGAAAAAAAAAAAAAAAAAAAGCAGGTCTGGGCTTTCTTTAAATTTCACATTCAGCACCATTGTAATCTCCATATCAAATAGTATCAAATGGAATCCATGAACCAGTTCAGTGCAATAACACCGCTAATGTTACCATCTAACTTTCAAGAGGGTAGCTTACACATTCAATATTGTAATTACCACCTCAAAGCAGTATCAAATAGAATCTATGAACCAGTTTGCTGCAATATGACCACGTTGCTAGCTAACTTTCAGTTTAAAAAAAAAAAAAGGTTCTCCATTCAACTGCTCCCTGGAGAATATCCTGAGAATATCAAATGTTGGGGGTGTCTGTTCTCAAAAACGTCTTTGTTTCAGTGCTTTTGTATCGTCTTGGCCAGCACAATGTAAAAATCGATGCTCAAACGGTCTTTAACAGTTGGTACACAAACAAACAAGAAAACAAACATTTGTTGATGAATAAAATAACTTGCAAGTAATTACAATGTCTGAGAGTGTATCTGGTTCTGGGTGCATCTCTCATTATCTTGAGACATCGTCGTTTGGAGATGTATAAAGTCTTACACACAGCTAGTGCTGCAAATTCATTCTCTACAGTGAGGCTATTAGTTTAAATTAAAAATTTCACTCTCTCTCACACACACACACACGCACACACACACAAACTGACCTGTCACATGTGTTCTACGAAAGAAAAGAGCAAACAGCGTTTCTGATCTGCAGCCTGTATCCGATAAGTGCCTATAAAACTGAGCACAGGGCTCCAGGGAAACCTGAGAAAACAGAGATGCTATGTTGCGATGGATATGACACTCTCACCTAAGCCAAAACAAATCTTAAGAGAGCGGGAAACAGAGACCAGAAAAGGAAGAGAATTTCAGAGACAGACAGAATGAAATGGAGAGAAAAAAAGAATCCCACAGATAGACAGACTGACAGACTGACAGACTGACAGACTGACAGACAGACAGACAGACTTACAGACAGACAGACAGACAGACAGACAGACAGACAGACAGACAGACAGACAGAGAAAGCAAGAGAGGGGAAATGAGAGAGAGTAAGAGAGAGAAATTAGATATTTTAGAAATGGAGAAATTGAGATTGAGAGTAGGAGAGGAGATGAGTAAGAGAGACAGGGCGTGCAAGGTGACAAAACGTATTGGAGACGGAGTAGATTCTGATCCTTCATCGCCCGTCCCATCCATCCATCCATCCATCCATCAGAGGAATATCTGGCCACTTTGGATGGCCTGGTGGCCGGGTGGCCGTCTGAAGAAAATTGAGCAGATTTAAGATGAAGAGGCACTCTGGAGGAATGTGAGGGGCCGTTTGAGGATTATGACGCCTCCACTCACAGCGCCTGCCGGTGTGCCCGATCGCAGCGGAGCTCACCCAGCCTCTAAAGGCACCACGCGGGCCGCACGGCTCAGCCCAGCCATACCTCCAAATGGAGAGATGACAGAGATATATAAGATGGACACACACAGCCGAGTTGAGCAAAGTTACGCTTAAGCCTCCAACTACTTTGCCTCATGGATCCATGAGAAATGCAAGGGCAATGTATGGCATACTCTAAAAAGAGGGGGAAAAACACATTATGGTTCAGGTAAAGAAATTGATTTTCTGAGGGGGATGTGCACAGGGGATTGGGAGCGGGGAGATTATTGGACTCCGCTATATTTTTATGCTACACTGCAGTTCAGTTCTATGTTCCTAAGCTTTACTTATTTACCACTATAATGTCTGTATGTGTTGTAATGTTGTCATCATCACAAATTAAATGTAGGATTATGGCTTGTGTTTTAAGTTGGGGTCAGTGAAATCAAGTAATACACAGGCCTACCAAATATTCTTAATTTTGTTTTCAAGTAATGTTTGTATCTCTGCCTTTGTGTAAGGCATTAGTGTGTGTAAGATTTTATCTGATGATTTAGCTTTGTGTAGTAGTCTCATGTTATAGGCCTATGTACAATTGATCTTTGGTGTGAATGTTAAATTTCACTCACATTATTGGTGCTGAGAAAGCAATGTCACCTGTGTTGATCATATCAGGGGAAGTGGTGGGGGAAAGCCCAATGCATATTTCACACTCTTAAAGACAAAATATGACCTAATCTCCATTCCCTAATATCAACACACAATACACACTTAAACAAATGCATACAACAATCACTTGCATAGTTAACTGAACACTGCTGGCACTGTGCTGTCTGAATTTACTGCCAGCTACATTTGTTGAAGTGGTGAGTAACTTGTGCAAGGGCGCCATCTTGAGTTCTAGAAAAGTAGATCAGTTCCTTCAATTTTGACATTCTTATGCAATTGGATTTTACATGAATGAATGTAACTGACACATCAAGAAAGCCGGGTTAAATAAAACTGAAATTACAAACCACACACACACACACACACACACACACACACACACACACACACACACACACAATGGACCACAAGAATTGCTGATGTGCACACAGACATTTTTTTGTAAATTATTTATTTGTTGATTTGTTTGTGTAAGCTTTTTAAAGTGACTTTTTGCCAATACTGGGCATGCTACATTCTAATAGTCTACTGCTTGACAAGTGCATTTGTGAGGCACGAGCTAACACCCATCCTTCTTAGACTTCTCATCCCACATACTGCAGGTTATGAACATTAAAATCACAGTATCCACACACCATGACTTACTGTCTGAAGGATCGCCTGGCCAAGTAGGTTACAACGCTATGCGCTTAGCCATGACATTGTTTGTCACTTTGTACTGTATTGTATATAACCTTTATAACATTTCAGTGCAGCCTGCAGTGAGCCACAAACTTGAATTTAACATCTTTAATCATTTAACACCAAACAAACAAAAACAATGTCCTTGTCAAGGAAATGTAGCCTAGTTTATTTGCACAGGCTGCCGTTGTCTACAAATATATGTATTGCATGATAAAGGTCTATTCAATCTTACATTTTTTTGAACATCAGAGATGTGACACACTGCTATGTGTCATCCGTGCACTACAAACTGCAGACCCAAGGCAGAATACGCTCTGACAGCATGCAGGTTTATTTTTGATAGACTATGCATTAACAGAAGGGGGTTACTGTCTTTGCTATACACAAACAAGCAAACAAACTGGCTGGCCATTCATACATATATGAATGAATGATGTGCTTCTGTTGGTAACCAGCAGTTCTTCTTCTTCTTCTTTATCATCATCGTCACTGAGAAGGATGTTCTGTCTTTTTCACTTGGAAACCTGCCCGTTCAAATGCCTGTTCAGTCTGTGGTGACTGACCAAAGGAATGTATGGAGATTGTAATTAAAACATGTCCAACATTGCAATATTGTTATCTTGGCCATAGACGGATCTTGACCTGATATGTAAGTAAATGTGAGGTGCGTAAAAAGTCCTGCATCAATAGGCCTAATTGGCGGTAAAGACTAGAATTTTCCTCCCTGTTTTTTGAACCAGTTGCTCCCCCTGCAGTGCGAGGCGTGCCATGCCGCGTCCGGATCCGCCCTGATGCCCGAGTGACAGCGTTGACAAGATGGCGGAAAGCAAGGGAGAGAAATGAGGATGACAACACATTCTTATTAGTTGCGACCAGTGGCTGAACGCTTGTTTTGGTAGCTTATAATCGTAAAGTAGCAGAGTGCAGGCCAATATAATCTATCTTGGC
>CM050199.1:29493605-29541105 GCA_027475355.1 Coilia nasus
TTGAGATATTTCTTTGCCTCTCCGCTGATTCAGTAAACATTGGAATAACAAGGGGGAAATCATGACCGACCTTCTGTCAGTAGGAATTCAGCCACATGACGTGATGTGACATGACGCTACCTTGGCTCTGAGACAGGAGCGCGGCGCTGCAGTGTTTCCGTGGGTTCAGTCCTTTGAAGTGGCCTAGGGCCGTGTGCTACCTTGGCTCACCTTTCGCCCTGTCTGTCAAGGGCAGCGCTCCCAGAAGACCTGCAGTGCTGAGGAAAGTCCTTCCCTGGCCCACACCTGCCTGCGCCTCCCCCAGGGGTCACTTTCACAGCCAGCCAGCACAACACAGGTTGAAATGTTTTGTGCTTTCAGTGCAACTTCGCATGGGTGCTGCAGTCTAGCGTTTTTTTTTTCTTTATTTCTTTTTTTTTTTTTTTTAGGCATCGAATTGAGTTGCAGAACTGCACAATGATGCAGGGGCGCCGCTAAGGGGGGGGTAGGTCGGGATGATTCAGGGGGCCCAGAGCTTCACAGGGCCCACAGAGGACTATGATATGGTTGGGGTGGGGGCCCAAAATTATTTTCTTTCAGGGGGCCCACGATTTGTAGCGGCAACCCTGCAATGATGTATTTTTCTTGCGTGCCTACGTTCAAAGATAAGCATTTATGCAGTTTCTTCTCCTCAACCAGTAGACCTAATGTAGCTCACATGATGTCTTCTTACACCTACCTACACACACTCTCTCTCTCTTACACTCACGCACACACACACAAACACACACACACTCTCTCTCTCTTACACTCACACACGCACACACACATTCTCTTACACTCACACACACTCTCTCTCTTACACTCACACACACCTACACACACCTACACACACCTACACACACCTACACACACACACACACACACACACACACATTAACATGTAGATCAGAAACAAGCCCCTGGTGGAATTATTTTGGTTGTTCCACCTGTCTGGGTCCATAGGCTTCAGTGCAGAGGAGGTCAGCACAGCGCTCCCCTTTAGAGCGCATGGAGCACCTGGGGCTCGTGGACCTCACATGATGTCTTCTTACACCTACCTACACACACACACACACACACACACACACGCACAGACACACACACACGAGGTCAGTGCTCCCGTTCAGAGCACATGGAGCATTAAAGGGCCTTAAGGCCTCGTGCAGCACCTGGGGCTTTATGCTTAGCTTGATGGCTAGAGAAGGGGACAGGCTATAATAAATCTCCTTAAGTGAAATATTCATGGTCTGCCCTCTTTCTCTTTCCTGCGCTCATTGTGTGTGTGTGTGTGTGTGTGTGAGAGAGAGAGAGAGAGAGAGAGAGTGTGTGTGTGTTACAGGGAAAGAATAAATGTGTGTGTGAAAGAGAGGAAGAGGGAGAGATGGGTCAGTTCATCTCCAGTTGACGGGGCAGAGATTGGCAATCAGGCCCCTATAGGTTCGCCAGACACACCCCATTCGTCACACACACTTCCTCGACCCCCCCCCCCCCCACACACACACACACACTCTCAGTGCTACAAATGTCCACATAATTCTTTATGCTAGGCTGTGCGTTTCCCAGCACATGAGATATTAGTGTCACTGACCGCTAAGCTGACATTCCAAAGGAGAGTTTTTAAAGATGGTGGACTTTGCTGTTTATATTGTACGTGCTTCTCAGACGGTCTGTTAAGCATTCTTGTCAGGACGTGGCCTTGCCTGTATGCTCTCAGAAAAACTTGTTTGCTTTTAGTGGGCAAAGGGTGAATCCATCGTGGCTGGAGCTTTTTGTCTTGCTTTAATAATGTAATATTTCAGAGTACCTTACCTCCCTCCTTTCTCAAGGCCATTCAGCTGCAGTGGCATATTTATGGAGAGCATCTCTGTAGGCAGTTTTTGCTATCGCTCATCTCTTGTTTGGTCTCCCCTCAGGGGTGGATGGGGGGTCTGATTAGTCCACCTCACACATTCCCGAAGCTTTGAAGTATCAGTGTGAAAAAATTAGAGCTGTTTGCGTCACACTGCTGAGCTGTTACCCCCTAGTGTTTCCAGTGTTTTATCTTGGATGTTGGCCCAGCTTTTACACTCCTCTTTTGCCCTCTCTCTCTCTCTCTCTCTCTCCCTCTCCCTCTCCCTCGCTGTCTCTCTCTGGTTTCTTTGTGTTCTCTCTACTGCTTTCTCTCACTCTCTCTCTCTCTCCTCTTTCACTTTCTCTTGCTTGTTCTCATTCTCTTCCTCCTATGTTCTGTCTCTTTTTCTCTCTCTGTCATGTCATGTCTTTGATTGCAATCCCACTCTTGGGACCTGCATGTTTGAAAAGGAAGTTCTGTTTCCCACAACTCCCTGGGGCCAGTAGAGTGCTAGACATTAGCGTTGTGTAGGCCAGCCGGTCGAGCATGCCTCCTAGCAATGTTGAGGTCACGGGGTCATCCCCCACGATGCACCAGTGCCGATAAACCGTATTCCCCCGAAAGTCTGATCAGCTAAAAGCATCTGGTATACGACGTCAGCTAATGATGGTGTAAGGATGACTAGAACACAGACAGACATGCAGAAAAAAATGCATAAACCTGTTAACTGCAATTTAGGAGTTCATTAAAGCTATTTATTTATTTGATTGTTGTATATACATTTTACCTGCTTTGGCCATTAAATAGCCATAGTTGCTCAAAATGGCAATAAACTAAGCAAACAAACACATCTTTGAATCCTCCAAGCTTTAAAAACATCTAGCGTTTGTCAAAAATGTAAGCCACTGCACTTCACTCAGACCCCCATAGGGAGTTGAGGGGGGGTCAACGTCCTCAGTGTTTTGGCAGCACGCCGCCTCCCTCTCCAGATGTGCCGCTGTCTGCGCATCCACTCGTCTGCACAATCCTGTCCTAGGAGACCACTTCTGGCACTTCCTGCTATTTAATAGTATATATATAACAATATAATTATGTTGTTTATAAATGCTTATGTCAAAGAGCCGTGGGTCCGAGACGGGGGCTCTCAGAATGGACCATGGTGAAGGACCAAGATGTACAAATGAACACTAGCAGCCAATGAAAACGCATCAACGGCGACGAGATGAGACAGGAAAAACACATGATTTTGTAACAGCTGATCACCAATTCACTGAAGCGGAAATTGTAAACATCCGAGTGGTCATCCCACTCTCTAATGACCAAACAAGTGCATTTGTACTCGTTTATATGGTTGGAATCAATTCTCGGTAAAAAAGTAC
This sequence comes from Coilia nasus, assembly GCA_027475355.1. Classification (NCBI taxonomy): domain Eukaryota; kingdom Metazoa; phylum Chordata; class Actinopteri; order Clupeiformes; family Engraulidae; genus Coilia; species Coilia nasus. The sequence continues at coordinate 29,496,837 of CM050199.1, forward strand.
AAGAAAGTTGTCTGATGCGTTTTCATTGACTGTCAGTATACATGAGTCATGAGTCTTTGAGAACATGTGATATTCAGTACTGCCCTACAAAGCCAAAAGCCAGTGACTACATATTTTGTCAGAACTGAGTTTAGACTGGAAATTGGTTTTATAACACCTCCTTTGTCTTGTGACTAAATCTCTTGCTTCTTCCTGTTACAAAAGTACATCAAAGCATCACCACTGTTATGACTACTACATGTATGACTGGGCATTATGACAACTTTGAAGGCATTTTTCTCACTTTCAGTGTTCATATAATTACTGCACTTTGCCTTTGTAGGGCAGAGTACGAAAACCTAATTTTCCAGACACTGAGCGTATACTTATCAAGGGCTTCAAAATGTATATTCTTAAATTCTAAAATATTCTTTAAAAGATATTGTGTAATTTTGTTATTGTCACAGTAATCTGGTATTGAGATATCAGCCCTTGCATATATTTAGTTAAGGCTAGCAAGCATCCTAGTTATGCCTTTATGATTTTGTTGCAAAGTCTAATTGTCATCGTGAGGTTTAGGTTTGTCCCCAGAAGGTGGACGAGGTTCATTTGTGTCCACTCAACCACAAGTGGGGAGATTGTTACAAATGACTTGATGCCATTAGGTACTTAATAAACTCTCTCTGTCTCTTCCTCTCTCTCGGGCACCTACTATCTCTCGCCTGTCTCTCTCTCTCTCTTCCTCTCCTTCTGTCTGTTTCGCTCCCCCTCTCTTTCTCTGTATTTCTCTGTCTGTCTGTCTTTCTCTTTCTCTCCCTCTCCCTGTCTCTCTCTCTCTCTCTCCCTCTCCTTCTCTCTTTCTGTCCCCCTCTCTTTCTCTGTGGTTTCTCTGTTTGTCTCTCTCTCTCTCTCTCTCTCTCTCTCTCTCTCTCTCTCCCTCTCCTTCTCTCTTTCTGTCCCCCTCTCTTTCTCTGTGGTTTCTCTATCTGTCTCTCTCCCTCTCTCTCTCTCTCTCTCCCTGTCTCTCTCTCTCTCTCTCTCTCTCTCCCTCTCCTTCTCTCTTTCTGTCCCCCTCTCTTTCTCTGTGGTTTCTCTATCTGTCTCTCTTTCTCTCTCTCCCTGTCTCTCTCTCTCTCCCCCTCTCCCCCAGAGTCTGAGGGCAGACCCAGAGGAGCTCTTCACCAAGCTGGAGCGCATCGGGAAGGGCTCGTTCGGCGAGGTCTTCAAAGGCATCGACAATCGCACCCAGAAGGTGGTGGCCATCAAGATCATTGACCTGGAGGAGGCCGAGGACGAGATCGAGGACATCCAGCAGGAGATCACCGTGCTCAGCCAGTGCGACAGCCCCTTTGTCACCAAATACTACGGCTCCTACCTAAAAGTGAGTGACATAATGTCCCGGCCATCGGTGTCATGTTCTCTGTTTAATTGATAGGTTTGAATTGAAACAGTGTGGTTCCGTCCTGTGCTCGCGGCCCCCCGGTTGAGAACCGCTGACTCTAAGCCAAAGACTAGTTTCAACACACAGTAGTTATAGACACTGGTAATGATGTCCTTACACAGTTCATTGCTTCCTCTGTATTGATGTATTGATTTGAGTTGTCCATCGCATCGGAGACTACAGAGCACAGGCTTCCGTCATGTTTGGGGCAGTGGTGGCCAGGCGGTTAAGAACGGAGGCCCGCTGGTTCAAATCCACCAACTGCCAGAACTGCCACTGAGGTACCCTGAGCATGGTACCATCCACACACACACACACACACACACTTTTCACTTTTCATTTGCACATTTTAACTGTATTGCACACATTTCTGTCATTTTCAGATGTAGTCTCGTCATTTTGTCTGCCTTAAAAACATACCATTACCTGCCATCAACAACAGATGGCACATGGCTGAAATGGCACTCTTCCTGCTGCGGGACACCAGAATGACATGTTGCACTATTCGCACTTCCACATACGTATTTTTTAAGGATCTGTGAAATTACTGTGCAGTATTTTCCCTACTGTTGGATGACATCTTGTTAGCTAAACCTTTAACGTTTGTGATTCTGCAATGTCTGTTAGACTGTCTGTAATGTAACGGCATAATTCCGTTCTGTCATGGACACTACGGCAAACTACGGCAAGTGAGAGGCGATGTGTGTAGATGTAGTCAGCTACAGAAGCAGTACATTCAACATAAGGCTGTTTGATTATGGAAAAAATCTGAATCACGATTATTTGGGCCAAAACTGAAATCACGATTATTCAAACGATTATTTTGTTTTCCTCAGTAACATGCTTCATTTATTGAAAATGTATTCAAAAACATTTCGAAAAAACATTCTTGTACCTTTGGATTTTCCGTAATACCTTTCTTCATAAACATTAGTAAGTCTCCTTTGATGTCTAATGTACAAACAGTAGAAATGTCTAATGTACACATCGGACAAACAGTACAAACAGGACAAAAATTGTTGCCCTCGATTTTATTTGTTTTGAGATTGTTTGGCCCTGAAATCGTTATCACGATTAGAATTCGATTAATTGAGCAGCCCTAATTCAACACAACCCAGAATGTACACACTTTCTGGGCTGTGCTTCTGTCACGTGTGTCCATGCGATGAGCCATTTTAAGGAAAGCCTGAATATTTAAAGTGACATTAACATGCAAAGGCCGGCCACCCTGACACCGGTCATCTCGCAACCCCCCCCCCCCCCCCCCCCCCCCACATTGCAGACACTGACTCATACTGACCACAGATATATCGTCATGCATGCTCAATCTTTCCCACATGCACACACACACACACACACACACACGCACACACACACACACGTAATACTGAGTCTCTCTTTCCTCTCCCTCTTACACATACAAACACATGACAAACACTCAGTCATGTGTAACACAGATGGACTGTCTCCACCCCGAACACACACATGTAAATGCACAAAGTCTCATGTACTAACAGTGCACGTGTACATACTGTATTCATACGTATTTACACACACACACACACCCACCCACAGTCTGTCTCTGACACATACACACGCACACACACACACACATACACACAAGCACACATGCATCCAACAGGTCACAACACATGCACTCCCTCCCACTTTCAAACACATACAGGGAAATGACCACATGACACTCCACACTGGTTGAGTGCTGTCACATACAAACACACCCATTTCCTCTTAACATCTGCGATAACATCCCTTTTGCCTGTAATCTCTCTCTCCCCTCTGACTCCCTCCATCTCTCCCTCCCTCCCTCCATCTCTCACTCCCTCTGTCTCCTTTGTTCCTGCATCTCAGATAGACCCATTATAATGCATCTGTGCAGCAGGCAGCATACCCAAATGGCACCAGATAAAGCCCCATCAGACAGCACTGTTCGCCGCTCGGCGCTCAGAGGCTGACAGGGCACATGGCTCTGAAGAAGAGTTCTTCCGGCTCCTTTATAGGCCAGCTACAGTGTTGCTGTAGAAACAGCCATTTATTGTTGTTGTTGTTCCTGCTGCTGCTTGTTTGTTTATTGTTATTTATTTATTTATTCTGCCCTACAAAGCCGAAAAGAAGTGATTACATATTTTGTCAAAACTGAATTTAGACTGGAAATTGACTTCATAACACCTCTTGTCTTGTGACCAAGTCTTCTACATGTAAGCAACACCACTATTATACCTACAGCATGCTTGACTGGACAGTATGACAACTTTGAAGGTATTTTTCTTAGGTTTAATGTTTGTGTAGTTACTGCACTTTGCCTTTGTAGGGCAGTATGGCTAGATAACATAAATCTAGCCAAGCTAGTAGCGCTGCCATAGTAGCTTCAACTTCAATTTCAGCTTTGCATTTCGCAAGCTTCAGCTTGCCTCAACCACTTTAGCCGTGTTAGCCATGATGGGTTCAATGTAGACCCAATGGTTTTAAAAATTTCCCCAAAGAACCCATACACCAGAAGCTAAATGTCTGTCTGTGGAGTGTAGTCAGACTCTTTACACCAAACGATAGGAGGTGAAAGGGTCTGGTCCACAAGCCTAGCAAAAATCCACATTATTTGGTCAAGTTTAGGGTAAGCGAGTTGAGTTTGAAAAATACCCATACTCAGTTATACTAGGGTCATTCCGGGTCAAATCAACAAATAGCCGACAGTCACCCTCTCCAAAAAATCTGAAAAAAAAAATCACAGCTGTTTGCACATCCAACCTATGTATAAATCTTAAATATTAAGTCTGTATCACTAATAGCTCCAAAACTACAGCCCTTTGAAATTTCAGGTCATTTTGGGAATTCTGGTGAACAAGCCTTTTGCTCAACTTCCGACATTGCTGGCTCTTTTAGTATTCCACACACATTAGTGTAACTATGTGAAAAGAAATGCATTTTCCTGTAGAATTCAAAGATCAAATCAGATCAGATGTACCTTGTGTAATTCTTCCTCTCCAAAGCTGTGAAAATGGCTATAGATTCAATATGTGAAATGACACCACCACTTTTGAGGGTTTCTCGTTCAAGTTACATAGTTACACTAATGTGTGTGGAATACTAAAATGCCAGCAATGTCGGAAGTTGAGCAAAAGGCTTGTTCACCGGAATTTCCAAAATGACCTGAAATTTCAAAGGGCTGTAGTTTTGGAGCTATTAGTGATACAGACTTAATATTTAAGATTTATACATAGGTTGGATGTGCAAACAGCTGTGTTTTTTTTTTTTTTTTCAGATTTTTTGGAGAGGGTGACTGTCGGCCATTTGTTGATTTGACCCGGAATGACCCACTACCACTGTTATTGCCAGTGTCCCCAACAATACTGCATATCCACATCAGCAAGTATTTGAATAATCAGACTCAAAAGATAAGATTCTGACATTTTGTCATGTGGATGAAATACTTACTTACATTACACTTAGCTGACGCTCTTATCCAGAGCGACTTACAGATATTTACAGGGTTTCAGTCCCTGGAGCAGTGTGGGGTTAGATGCCTGTTAGATGTCTTCGAACCAGCAACCTTCTGATTGCAAGAACAGCTCCCTAACCCCTAGGCCACAGCTGCCCCACAACTTCGCTGTTCCTTCGCTGTTGAAATGAATGGATGTATTTCATATTCTCCCTGTGTATGTGTGTAATGTGTGTAGTGTTGATGATGAAGCAGCGTTTTGTGTTCTCACCACCGCAGCGTTTCTCTGTAATCCCTTTTGATGTTCAGTTTGGGTTGGTGATCACTTGGGCTTTGACTCACAGCACCACTGCGGGTAAGCAGATGGCATCTGCAGAGAGTAAGAACTGGGGGGTCATACACTACAAACACTACACACACTACACACCACACACACACACACACACACACACACACACACACACACACACACACACACACACACACACACACACACACAGGCAGACAGACACACACACAAGCAGACAGACACGCACACATACACAGATCGCACACACACACACGTCGTGATGTGATTGTCCAGGCTACTTTCACTGCTTACTCACTATCTGTACACACGCTCTTGGAGAAGCAGACGGTGCTGGTCCGTGGATGGCTGGGGCCTTTGGGCTGCCGTAGAGAGTTAGGAAAGGGAAAGATAAAAGCCAAGAGCCCTTACCTAATTTATATTTGCTACTTGTATATATTGTGGTATATTGTGTAATCTTTATTCTGTTTAACTGCTTTTATCTACTGTTTTCTACTCTGTGAATCTGTTGGCTTGCTCTGAATGATGTCGCTGTGCTCGTGTAGTGACAATAAAAGAGTTCTAGTTCTACCCAGTACTGCTCACACTTAGCTCTCATTCGCCCCAGTGTCCCACAGGAGGCATGTACAGCACTGTCTGTTGCAGTGACACCAGCTGCTTATACACACACACACACACACACACACACACACACACACACACACACACACACACACACACACACACACGTTGTCTTTGGGCCTTTCCCAGCGGTTTTCTTGTCAGTAACGTGTCGGTTGTGGTGAGACGCTCACACGTGTATATGGTTACTATGGTTACTGCTGCTTGTGGTACAACAGGGCGTGTCACGGGTGTCAGGATGGAGTGAAGAAGTTTTCTTTTTTTTCAACCATTCAAAAAAAAAAAAACAGAAAAGAAACAGTGTTTCAGAGAAAAATCAGAAACAAAGCATACGCACAGACACACACGTTCTCTTTAGTGTTTCCCTGGGCATATTTTGTGGTGACTGTTGGCACACAGCATTAGCAGAAGAGGCCCAGCTGTAAATTGCACGAGCACAGAGATGAGGCGTGGAGTGTGAATTGGAAATATTGGTTCTGCTGAGATGGTGTGTGTGTGTGTGTGTGTGGGAGAGAGTGTGTGTGTGTGTATGTGTGTGTATGTGTGTGTGTATGTGTATGTCTGTGTGTGTTTCACAGACAGAGTCTGTGTGTGTCTGGGTAAGTGTGTTTGTGTGTGTATGCAAGTGTGTGTGTGTGTGTGTTTCACAGACAGAGTCTGTGTGTGTGTGGGTAAGTGTGTTTGTGTGTGTATGCAAGTGTGTGTGTGTGTGTGTTTCACAGACAGAGTCTGTGTGTGTGTGGGTAAGTGTGTTTGTGTGTGTGTATGCAAGTGTGTGTGTGTGTGTGTGTGTGTTTCACAGACAGAGTCTGTGTGTGTGTGGGTAAGTGTGTTTGTGTGTGTGTGCATGCAAGTGTGTGTGTGTGTGTGTGTGTTTCACAGACAGAGTCTGTGTGTGTGTGGGTAAGTGTGTTTGTGTGTGTATGCTGTAGCGTGCTGTGGCTGCTGCTGTAGTTGCAGGGAACTATTTGTGGTAACTGGTGGGGGTCTGCTCTGCTGTATGCAGGTCAGAGAATGAATCATTCATATGTGAGAGTGTGTGTGTGTAGCGTTATAGTCCTTATGGGGCTGTGGTTGACTGAGACAGAAAGCATGACGAAAATACTGGAGTATCTCAAGTGTCTATGTACGTGTGGTGGGTTATTTGGAAAGAATGTCAAAGTAAACCACACACAACAAACACACACACACACACACACACACACACACACACTGCCCCTTTAAGCGCGTCATGTGAGAGGAAGTATGTAACCCGATTTTCAGTTTCCCACCCTGTGCACTGATGTTAATCCCAAATTAAACTGGGATTATGCGCCCCTCACGACACCTACACCCAAGCACTCTGTGCCAAACTTAAAAAGTTCTCATCACTCTTTCGTCTCAAATCCCTCTTACATGTTTTTTTTTTTTTTCAGTCCTGTGCTGTCATATCTCTCTCTTTTTTTTGCCCTCCTTTCCATTCATCTTGTTCTCTTCTCCTTCCCCCTGTCATTTCAGGACACCAAGCTATGGATCATTATGGAGTACCTGGGTGGCGGCTCTGCACTGGACCTGGTACGTCACATCACATCTACTGTCTCTTACACACACACACACACACACACACACACACACACACACACACAGGAATGAAAGAACCCAGGCATGGTGCCTGAAATCAGGCGTGCCACAGTAGGCCAAATTTAACATTTGCTAGTAGATAGTCATAATAACTTTTAAAACACTTCGATTATTTCAGGCATACAATCATTTCTTGCTTTGTGCCCTGCACACATATGCATGTACGCACACACACACACGCACGCACGCACACACACAGCCCAAAGTGCTTGAGGTCTTGAGACCTGTACTTTGACTGGCTAATTGGATGTGGGCTCCGAGTGTTGTTCAAGGAGCTGACACAGGAAAGGGGCGGACAAGGGGGTCACACAGGAAAATGCCGGACTTTTCAAGGGTTTCACACACGGATTTCTTTATTTTCTTTGCCAAAATCAACAACGTGGGCCTCAACAGCAAAGCGAATTGGATGACCAGAGCGAAAAAGAGAAGTTAAGTCAGTTAATTTTATGGTAATGAGCTATGACGTGGTTCGGCGAAAACCAACCAGAATACATAGCTTTACCAACGTCTGTTAATTACTGAGCTAAATCCAACATTCCAAATGATATGTCATGAGCGAACAAGGCAAATTCAACAGCGAAGCTTCTTCTTCTTCTTTTTTTTTTTTGTGAAGCACATTGAATTGCCGTTGTGTATGAAATGCGCTATACAAATAAACTTGCCTTGCCTTGCCTTCAGCGACCTGTTCGCTTTGGTCTCTCGTGATCTGTACGTACAGTTAAATTCTCCTTAAGCCTCTTTATTAGGGGGTTTACCACTTGCTCAGCCTTATCAAAGTCACCAAGTGACTTCAGCAATTTCCAGGGGTGGTGAGGTGGTGTTTTCCTTTCGCACTCCTAAGTCAGGCCTTGGCCATAGAGAGCTGCTTATGCAAGGCATCATACTGAAAATAACACAGCAACAGAATGCAGCACATCACAATGCTCAGGCCATAAGAATTCCTTTTGTTTAAAACGGAGTTCTGTCTCGTTGCTTGGTGATGTCAGTCGCTAATTTTGGTACATTGGGAAGATCGCACCGACTCATTATCCATTAGGAAATTAGCAGAAGTGATCCTATTATCGGCATAGCGCCTGTTATCAGCCATTTCTGCTGCTGTGCCACTTAAAATTAGGCTTTAACCGTTGAAACAGAAGTTATCCCCATGAAAATAGACACATTCACCTCCCGTAAACCTTTGGTATGAGTACGTGAACTTAACGCTATAACGTTACTGAACGCTATAACGTTAATTTTAAACTGACTTTGCATCAAAATGTCTCAGCCGATAATAGAGTTGCTTACACTACTTGGATTGGTCATAATGTATAGAATGTTACTATAATGTACATGCGCCTAACTTCAGTTAATTCGTCACTTGTACATTTTGGAAGTGGCTCTCAATGCACTAACAGCAGCTATAGTAACCAATCAAAGAAGCTAGTACCACTGCCACCAATCACAGGTCAGAGTGGCCCCTGGCCTAAGACCGAAAGGTATGCGGCCACTAAACGGTCACTGACTGGGTGAATGTGTACACTGCCATGTCCAGGTCGGGAGGATTGTAATGTTTCAGGCTGTTGGGAAGGGAGAGTGTGTGTGTGTGCGCACCTGTGTGTATTGTGCACAAACAGTTTTTTTTTCCTCAGACACAACCAGAAAAGCCGATTAGCTTACACATACACACACACACACACACACACACACACAGTAATACACTGTTCATGTGCACAAAAGGGAATGTATGTGCGCATGCATGCAGGTTTTACTGTACTAAACGTGTGTGTGTGTGTGTGTGTGTGTGTGTGTGTGTGTTTAAGATGGAGCCAGGGGCACTGGACGAGACACAGATCGCCACAATCCTCAGAGAGATCCTAAAGGGGCTGGAGTACCTCCACTCTGAGAAGAAGATACACAGAGACATCAAAGGTGAGGCCCTTACACACAAACACTCTCTCTCTCTCTCTCTCTCTCTCTCTCTCTCTCTCTCTCTCTCTCTCTCTCTCTCTCTCTCTCTCTCTCTCTCTCTCTCTCTCTCTCTCTCTCTCTCTCTCTCTCTCTCTCTCTCTCTCTCTCTCTCTCTCTCTCTCTCTCTTTCTCTTTCTTTCTCTCTCTGTCTCCTTCTACTGACTTTGCCTTTCTGTCTTACTTTCTTTGTCTCTAACGCTTATTTATTCACTAACAGACTGAAGCAAGCACACACGCACAACAGATGCAAAAGCTGCCAAGACCTCCATTACAATGTTTCTTCACATTTTGGCCATGCCTTAGTGTATATTCTCTCTCTCTCTCTCTCTCTCTCTCTCTCTCTGTCTCTCTCTCTCTCTCTGTCTCTCTCTCTCTCTCACTCTTCCCTCTCTCACTTACTATCTCAGTCTTTCTCTTCCTTTTTCTGTCTCTCTTTCGCTATCTGTTCCCATACCTCTTCCTTTCTCTCTGTCTCCTTCCATTCACTTTGTCTCTCTCTCTCTCCTCTCTCCCTCCCTCTCTCTCCCTCTCTCTCTCTCTCTCTCTCTCACTATAAGCCTCTCCAGAGAGAGATGGCTAATGATGAATAACTGGCCGCTCTGTTCTGTGCTTCTCCAGCACTTGCTAGACAGCGGGCGAGGAGGAGGACGTGCATCGTCAAGATTTCCAAACAAACTGCTGTGTCACCCTAAGGGCTCATTCACACCAAACACTGTCCGTATACAGTGCGTGTCCGTTTTCTGTCCATACAATATGTTTGTATAGTGACAGAATACGCTCAGATCACGCGTGCAGTGTCAATAGTCTAATTTGTTAACATGCATTCTAAACGAATACGGACAGAAAACGGGGACGCGCTGAATACGGAGAGTGTTTGGTTCGAATGAGCCCTAAGGCCCTAGCAACACCGCACAAAACAAAGACTTCAGTTTACGGCCAATAGCTCACCGTTTCTCTCTCTCTGCATTTTAGTGCTCCCCCACACCACTGAAGTATACTGATGGATGGAGTAAACCTCTTTTACACTTAACGTTTAAGTGCCGAAAACTCGGCCAAAAAACGGTCTATGAGTTACAGACACAGCAGTTGGTTTGTATGGGGAGATACGGTCACAGATTTTGCGTTCTGTTTCTGGCACCCCCCGTGCAGTGATTTTCTGGGCTTAGCTGATCAAGCATAAGCTCACTCTTTCTCTTTCTCTGCATTTTAGTGCTGCCCCACACCACTGAAGTATACTGATGGATGGAATAAACCTCTTTTACACGTAACGTTTAAGTGCCGTCACTCGGCCAAAAAAATGCTCAATGAGTTACAGACACAGCAGTTGGTTTGTATGGGGAGATACGGTCACAGATTTTGCGTTCTGTTTCTGGCACCCCCCGTGCAGTGATTTTTCTGGGCTTAGCTGATCAAGCATAAGCAAAGTAGTGACTACAGCTTGTCCTTACTACTCTAAACACAAGGACATGATGATGCAGTCATGAGGGATAACTGAAGAGATTGCTGAGGCGTGTTAATGATGGAAGAGATGGCACAGTGATGGTGCTTTGGCCCCAAGCATTTGTAATTTCATGCTGCGGATGTAGGCATCTCTTTAGCTAAGTGACAAAAACATGTACATTTCCATAAGCTATGCTTTTGAGCTTACGTCATGAGATTATGTTTAGCGTAGCACATTATTGCCTGGATGGTGCCTCCGCATTGGGGGGGGGGGGCTTGAAAACAATATTATTTTAGATCTTCATTAGGTCTTTAAGACCTGCATTCAAGATTTTGTTCCATTTGATTCCCAATATCCCAAAGTAGTATTGCTCATTACCACTGCTTGTTATTTATGGTCCTTTGTCAGTCTTCTTAAGTCTTGGCTCTCTCATACTTTACACACTTTGGTCAACTTTTTTGTTGTTTTTGAAATGTGCTGTAAAAATAGACGACCTGTTTTGTAAAGATGGAGTGTGACCCTGACCCTGTGTCCCTGACCTTGACCCCGTGTCCTCTCGCCCCGTGTGTGTGTGTGTGTGTGTGTGTGTGTGTGTGTGTGTGTGTGTGTGTGTGTGTGTGTGTGTGTGTGTGTGTGTGTGTGTGTGTGTGTAGCGGCGAACGTGCTACTGTCGGAGCAGGGCGAGGTGAAGCTGGCGGACTTCGGCGTGGCGGGTCAGCTGACGGACACACAGATCAAGAGAAACACCTTCGTGGGCACGCCCTTCTGGATGGCCCCCGAGGTCATCAAGCAGTCTGCATACGACTCTAAGGTGAGGATCTGTCTGTGTGTGTGTGTGTGTGTGTGTGTGTGTGTGTGTGTAAAAGAAAGTGGGAGTGTGTGTGTTCTGTCATTTTTGATGCCATCTTGAGTTGCGTTAGCTTAATCATTGCTCATAGGTTTTCTTTGTAGTTTTCTGTGGCAGTGATGAATAGCCTTTTGTTTGTCTTTGTGACTGCATTGAAGGAACACTGTGCAGTTTTTCCAACCTTTAAACAACGTTTTTAAAAGGTATTGTGACACTCACAATAGGTTTAATGACACCTCCGTCTGCACCGCCTACACTGGCACTACGCAACTGTGGGGGTGGGGGGTGGGGGTAGGAGCACTGCCTCCACAAACAATGCCAAACTGACTGCTTTACAGCTGTCACATCCACCCCTGCCTGTCCAAGGGATGAGGCTAAAGTCCCTATGTAAAAACATATCTGGCGAGGCAAGCGAATGTGTGTGTGTGTGTGTGTGTGTGTGTGTGTATGTATGTATGTATATATATGTGTGTGTGGGTGTGTGTAGGGTGTGTGTGTGTGTGTGTATGTATATGTGTGTATATGTGTGTGTGTGTATGTGTGTGTGCGCGTGCGTGCGTGTGTCAGTTAGTGGGAGTCTCTGTCTATATCAGCGAGTGTGTGTGGGTGGGCGAATGCATAGCTGACGACCCTTATTGTCTGTCATGAACACAGGCAGACATCTGGTCCCTGGGCATCACGGCCATCGAGCTGGCCAAAGGGGAGCCCCCCCACTCAGACCTGCACCCCATGAAGGTGCTCTTCCTCATCCCAAAGAACAACCCGCCCACGCTGGAGGGCAACTACAGCAAGCCGCTCAAGGAGTTTGTGGAAGCCTGCCTGAACAAGGAGCCCAGCTTTGTGAGTGCTGCTGTTACTGTTGTAATACTTGGCACACGCTTTTCACACTCGTATACAGATGTGGGCGCAGGCACACACACACCTATGCACACACACGCACAAACACACACACCTACGCACACACACACACACATTTATACACAAACACACGCCTACACACACACACACACCTACACACACACAAATTCATACACAAACACACACACACACCTACACACACACAGCTACCAATACATACATGCACCTACACACACACACACACACACACACACACACACACACACACTTTCAGACGACTTTCAGACGCATTAGCATCACTCCCCACTTTTCTCTAAAGTGATGTACAGCGATATAAAACAGCACATTACAACCAAAAACACTCAACTAACTTATATTGAAAACAATATTTGTATTATATGACATTGTATGTAGATGTGTCCACAACACTTACACATACGGATAGATTAGCATGGTTAAAATAGTTCATCTAGTACACTTTGGCTGGTAATTAACCAGATACGAACTGAAAAGAAGCATTTTGCGCTGTGAAACGCCTCTGCAATAATAGACGTGGGAAATATAAATGTACATTCGTGTGTGTGTGTGTGTGTGTGTGTGTGTGTGTGTGTGTGTGTAATGGGTTTTATTTTGTCACGGCTCAACATAGCCTTATGCAGATGAAATGCTGTTATTTGCTGTTATATATAGGAAAGTGTCAGTCAACTGTTGACAGCCACTTCCCTTGTGAAATGTGAACCTTAATTTGAGCTCTGTCTCTCTCTCTTGCTCTCTCTCTCTTTCTAACCCCTCAACCCCCCTCTGAACCTCAGCGGCCCACAGCCAAAGAGCTTCTGAAACATAAGCTGATAGTTCGCCACGCCAAGAAGACCTCCTACCTGACGGAGCTGATCGACCGCTACAAGCGCTGGAAGGCCGAGCAGTCCCGAGAGGAGTCCAGCTCGGACGAGTCCGACTCGTACGTCTCACAAGCGCCTCCTCATCGCTTTACATTACATTACGTTACACTTAGCTGACGCTCTTATCCAGAGCGACTTACAGATATTTTTTTACATTACATTGTTACATTACACTTAGCTGACGCTCTTATCCAGAGCAACTTACAGATATTTTTTTACATTACATTATTACATTACATTACACTTAGCTGACGCTCTTATCCAGAGCGACTTACAGATATTTACATTTTTGCATGTGTGTGCTGATACAGGGAGCAGGATGGGCAGGCGTCAGGAGGTAGTGGCTTCGGGAGTGACGACTGGATCTTCACCATCCGGGAGAAGGACCCCAAAAAGCTGCAGAACGGGGCCAGCCAGGCCGAGGCGCCCGAGGAAGAGGTGAGAGGGAGAAGAGATGGAGAGAGATATAGATGGGGTAGAGATGGGGGGATGGAGAAGGGATGGGGGGGGGGGAGAGGTGAGCGAGAGGAGAATAGAGATGGAGAGAGATATAGATGGGGTAGAGATGGGGGGATGGAGAAGGGATGGGGGGGGGAAGAGGTGAGCGAGAGAAGAATAGAGATGGAGAGAGATGCGGATGGGGTAGAGATGGGGGGATGGAGAAGGGATAGAGAGAGATGGGGGAGAGAGGAAGAAGTGAGAGGGAGAAGAGATGGAGATGGGGTAGAGATGGGGGGATGGAGAAGGGATAGAGAGAGGCGCGGCGAGAGAGGAAGAGGTGAGCTAAGAGGGATGGAGAAAGGATATAGGGAGAGATGGAGAAGAGATAGAGAGATGGAGAAAGGATAGAGAGAGAGCTAGAGAAGGGATACAGGGAGGAGAGATGGAGAAGGAGGGGAGGTGGAGAAGGGATAGCGAGAGGCGGGGGGAGAGAGGAAGAGGTGAGAGAGAGAAGAGAGAGAGCGAGAGATGCAGATGGGAAAGAGATGGGGGGATGGAGAAAGGATAGACAGAGATGGAGAAGAGATGAAGGGATAGAGGGAGGAGAGATGGGGAAAGAGGGGAGGTGGAGAAGGGGTGGTGGGGGAGGGTATAAGCGCTGTTGTGGATGTAGGTTCGCGTATCTCCTTTGTATAATAGCTGATAATAGCTTCACATCAGTAGAACAAGATTTAGCCAGAATAAGATTTAATACTTGAAATAATTGTCAGGTTAACAGTGACTTCATGTTCCTGTTTGAAATGGACAGACTGTAAAGTGTGATGTAGACATATTTGAATCTGGTGCATTTTTTTTAAACATGACATAAGCCAATTTTTTTTCTCTTTCTCTCTCTTTCTCTATCCCTTCCTCTCTCCCTCTACCACCCCTTTCTTTTCCTCTCGTTCTCTTTCTCTCCAGGGTGTTCCCAAAAGGCCTTTATCTCAGAGCTTGTCCACCATCATATCTCCTGCTTTTGCTGAGGTAAGGCACCCTGCCCAGGTATGCGATTATGATGCCTCGCTCTAAAGCTGGCCACTCCCTTTTTACAAGCCTGATAGTCACAGGCTCAACAGCAACCGCAGCTGTACTTACACAGGCATACACAGACACACACACACAGGCATGCACACACACACACTTAAAACAAATGCATAAATGAAAACTCAAGTATTGTCCCACGTACGACCAATCTCAAGTTTAAGTAAAAAAAAAAAAAAAAGCAAAACAAATTTGGCTACATATATGGGAATACATTTCTTTTATTCCTAGTTAGACTTCCTCAGCTTTACACCATCCTATGTGTATGTGTGTTATTTATTAGACCGCATCAGCAGAGCCAGTGTTTTATAAGTGTGCACTGAAACTCACTCCATCACCCGAAACTCACTGTTACTCAGGCTCAAAGGGCAAGGTCATTCTCATACACTTAAAAGAATACCAAATCATTTCAGTGGCATTCTTTATACTGATAAACAGCTTTTATTATAGGCATCATAGATAATAGGACAGCAATTCGATATAAAGATGTAAACGGACAGTTGTGACTGTGATCAGTAAAACCGCAGTGGGCACATGTATGTAACTTAGAAGGGTCTACCTCCAGGCTTGTTTATATGGTCCCCAGCAGGAAAGACTCCGTATAGCACAGCTGGTGCTTCTCTAGAATGCATATGAGGAACCAATGGGAGAAACGGGCATAGTCACAAAATCTCATTTTTCAAATCAATCCCCCTGTCGGTAGTTGCAACCCAAGCTTTTTGAAAAGAGTAATCCTGTGAATAAACGAGTGTTGTCTCAAGCCAGAAGTTTTTTTTTTTTTTTTTAAATAGCATTTACTTATAAAATCAAATCAAAAATCAAACGTATGAACTCCATTTTGTCAGTTTTCTGACCATGCCTGTGGACTCCTCATATGCTATTAGGGGTCTCTAAAGCACCTACACTATTAGGCGTTACAAAGTCCCCACACCCACCCCCATCCCCCTAAGGTGGAACAGATCCGGTTTGGCGTGCAGCCCACTGGACCCGTGTGCCGGGCTGCTCGCAGTGGGGACCCCAGCTTTCAGGAGGCGCTTCTATCTTCAAAGCTTAAAGTAGGAGGCTGATGATGACAACCGGCAATCTTTTCAACCACACACACACACACACAGACACACAGACATGCGCGCACACACACACACACGTTAATCTGCCGTGAAGGATGGCAGTGTCGGAGGAGGAGTTTGATGGATGGAGAGATCGGTAGGTGGGGGAAATGGCCCGCAGAGAG
This sequence comes from Coilia nasus, assembly GCA_027475355.1. Classification (NCBI taxonomy): domain Eukaryota; kingdom Metazoa; phylum Chordata; class Actinopteri; order Clupeiformes; family Engraulidae; genus Coilia; species Coilia nasus. The sequence continues at coordinate 29,513,003 of CM050199.1, forward strand.
AAAGAGGAGGATGGCGAGAGAGAGAGACGAGGACAGAGAGAGGCACCCAGAGAAGAAGGAAATAGAGAGAGAGAGACATAGAAAGAGAGAGAACGGGGGAGGACAGAGAGAAAAAGAGAGATGGGGGGCTGATGCGAGTCATTCTCATCCTTCACTCAGAGTTGGCATCACTCTTCCTCATCCTCACCCTCCCCTCAAGGACACTCCTGCACCAGGCAGTGATGCGACTGAAGTGCGCCATTCTCCAGCTCCCCAGCACCAGGAGGTGAAACTCCAGTACAGACACGCTAGAACGCTTCACTTGTAGATTGGACGACTTTGGCACCCTTGAAGTCCCAGAAAACATTTGCAAAGTTTATCCCCTGTCTCTGATCTCCCAGGTAGAATAGAATACAATAGAATGCCTTTTATTGTCACTATACACATGTACAATAAGGTTCAGAACAGCTTCTTCTTCAGTGCAAACATGTTATATATTTTTTTTATTATTACTTATTTATTTATTTTAAGTATTTTTTTGCCTTTTTATGGCTTTATTTAGACAGGACAGTAAAGATATTGACAGGAAGTAAGTGGGAGAGAGAGATGGGGTTGGGTTGGGAAATGGCCGCAGGCCGAATTCAAACCTGGGGCCCCATGGGCAAATGCCCATTCATGGTCGGGTGCTCTAACCACTGCGCCACACACTGTTTCCCACAGACCAAGTAGCATTGTGTGCTGCTAGACCATGCACCAACCCGTTTCAGTATGAAACGTGTCTTGACAGAAATGCACGATAGCAGGAGAATGGTTAAGTTCTGCTATTGTTTACAGTATGCATTGACTGATAACCGTGAGTTTAAAATGGGTGAAGTAAAATTTTGTCAAATCATTACTTGGCAAATATTTGATCCCTTGTTTTAACATGATAAATTAAAGTGATGATATGTGCTTGGTATCGTTGGAAAGCTGAGATTCCGTATTTTCTTCTAATGTGCGTGACTTATCTATCCAATCACGGGTTTGCGAGTAATATCAACGAGAGTAATGGCTGTGCAAAGCGTTAATATGAGAGATTTTGGCAAATTGTAAAGTTGTAAAGCCTTGGTTCTGCTGTTTTGTGTGGTATATCTCTCTACGATGTACCCTCCCGGAGTAATTCAACAGAGAAGAATGGGTGTAAATTTGGATGCATTTTGCGTCAACCAGGCCCATAGGGTTAATAATAGCTTGAGTTGTGCTTGGGTTGGTTGAAAACGTCGGACCAGTGCAGGTGTTTTATAAATGTACCCCCATTGACATGTATGCGCGGATGTTGATCTCTCTCTCTCTCTCTCGCTCTCTCTCACTCTCTGTGCATGTGAGCGAGAATGACAGAATCGCGTTTGAAAAAAGAAACGGAATCAATTTGTGGCGCTCGGTTTTCATTCTGCGGCGCTGCGCTACAGAATGGTCTATGTATGGGAAACACTGCCACTATACACATGTACAATGAGGTTAAAAACAGCTTCTTCTTCAGTGCAGACATGTGATATATATTTTCTATTATTACTTATTTATTTATTTTAAGTATTTAAGTATTTTAAGTATTCTTTTGAAGATTGGGACAGGAAGTAAGTGGGAGAGAGAGATGGGGTTGGGTTGGGAAATGGCTGCAGGCTGAATTCAAACCTGGGCCCCCATGGGCCAATGCCCATTCATGGTCAGGTGCTCTAACCACTGCTCCACAGCACCCCCATATGTAGAATATTTACAATATACAATAAAAAGGGGAGTAGGGTGAACTGTTCTGAGGCACTATGTGCATATGCAAGAAAAATGAGCGGTTATATACAGTGTGATTTGCCGTGTAGGTTATTGCACAATAATAAAATTAGTGCACAGTATATTGATCAGCTGGTCTGAACAAGCTGCAAATAGGCTGTTCCCAAACGGCAGATTTAGCACTGTAGAGAGTATTAAAATATATATATTTTAACAATACCTATATGTGTTGGACGGAGAGATTCACATTCAGAACTCATAATTAAAGACTGGGCTGGCTGGGATTGTCTTGATGAATGGACTATTTCAGGCGCATCAAATGACAGTTTTATGATTTTAGACTATGCTGTTTGTACATGTGACTGATGCTTTCTTGAACTCTGTCTGTCTATTAGGCAGTCCTGGTCTGTCTGTCTTGCTCCCTCTTATTGATTCTGTCTCACAGGCAGACTGACTGACTGACACTCATATTTCAAAAGCCACAGCTGTTGTCTGTCACCCTTCTTTCTATCAGTCTCTTATCACCTTGTGTCCCTTGTACACACACTCAGAGAAATACACGCACGCACACACACATACATACACATGCACTCATGCGCAGACGTTTAACTCCCAGTCTGAGGAGGCACATCTGCCATTAAGCCCACACCTCTGTCTCTCTCTCGCTCTCTCTCTCTCACACACACACACACACACACACTGAAACACACACACCACACACTAAGTACTGTGTGTCTGTGTGTAGTGTGCATATGTGTGCTTTTACCCCAGCTGTAAGATAGGGGAGACGAGTCTGTGGTGACGCCCACACGTCTCCGTCTCACTCACACACACACACAGACACACACACACACACACACACACACACACTGTGTGTTGTGTATTTGTGTATGTGTTTTGTTTTACCACAGCTGTGGGACAGAGGGCACATCATGCCTCTAGTGAAGCCCGCACCTCGCGTACACAGACTGAGTACTCTTTATTTGACGTGTGTGTGTTGTTACCCTTGCTGCAGGACAGAGGGGACGCCTTTGCGAAGCCCACACCTCTCTCTGTCTCTCACACACACACACACACACACACCCAGTATTCTTAATTTGACGTGTGTGTGTGTTTTCCCCCAGCTGCAGGACAGAGGGGACGCCTCTGCGAAGCCCACACCTCTCTATCTCTCACACACACACAGTACTATTTATTTGACGTGTGTGTGTGTGTGTGTGTGTGTGTGTGTGTGTGTGTGTGTGTGTGTTTTCCCACAGCTGCAGGACAGAGGGGACGCCTCTGCGAAGCCGGAGTCGCTGGAGGAGCTGAGGGCCGCCATCTTCCTGGCCGAGGAGGCGTGTCCCGGAATCTCAGACGCCATGGTGACACAGCTCATTCAGAGGCTGCAGAGGTGACAGCCACATGAGCGCACACACACACACGGAAATATACCTATAATCATAAACACAAATAGACACACATACATACAAACACACACACACACACACACACACACACACACGTACACACCTACACAAAAATATACCTAGAACCTTAGGCAGAAAAACACCTCCACACGCATACAAACCATAAATGGAATTACACACACCCTTACACATACGGTATGTTTTTGCCTGCCTTCATGTCCTTATCAACTACTAAAATATACCTATAAGCATAGACACAAATAGACACACATACATACAAACACACACACACATACACCCCAACACAAAAATATACCTATAACCATGAACACAAATAGAAACACAAACATAAAAACACACATTATATATATGATTTTTGCCTGCCTTCATGTCCTTATCAACTGTTTTGCTGCAGATTTTCAAGGCCAAGAACATCATCATCTTCTCGCCCCTGATTGGTGTTCCCTGATGGATCTGTCCATCACCGCACCACACAGGGTCCCCCCTCACAAATGTAACCAATAAGATGCCAGAGAGGACAGTCAGTCGAGCATTTCCGGGGAGACCACAGGTGTTTCTCAGTCGCTGAAAGAGAACGTCAGACCCTCACAAGCTTTTCCATTTCATTGTCATCCTTTTTATTTCAAAATGTGGGCGCTGTGTGTGTGTGTGTGTGTGTGTGTGTGTGTGAGAGAGAGAGTGAGTGAGTGATGGTTAGCAAGCTGGAAAGTTTTGTGATTGCCCACATGGCTTGTGTTACAGTACCTATAGAGAGAGAGAGTAAGAGAGTGTGTGTGTGTGTGTGTGTGTCTAGAGCTTAGCTGGGGCAAAGTGTATTGAGGACAAAGAATGCATGCCTGTTACTTATGTGTGATGCTGTCACACTAGAGAATCACATGATGTGACACTCCGATTCAGGACACAAAACGCTCTATATCTCACACACGCACACACGCTTGCACAGACATACACTTCCAGACATAGACACACACACACACACACACACACCATCAAGCCTTTGAGAGCATGCCTGGTTAAGAGAGAGTAGAGCTGCATGGGTGTGTGTCCCTTTGAGAGTGTGCTTGTGTGCGTGAGTGCATGGGCTAGGCACTTAGACAAGGCTAACCCCCCTATGCTACAGAGGATTGCAGCATTCTCACTGAAAACTCAGGTAACCTGCATTGAGCGGACAAGTCATCCAGGGGGACAGGGGGCGCTGTGTTTTTGGATTTGTGTATAAATCTGTATATAGGCTCAGTTTTACAGAGGTTTAAAAGACAAATGATGGATTTTGTTTTGTTTTCTTTTTTTTTTTTTGCATAAATGAGTCACTGTGTACAGATGGTCCAGTGCTTCTGTAGATATTGTTAGTAAGAGAAGTAAGAGAAAGATGAATATTTAAAAACAATTACGTCACTTGAATGGCCATTACTGAAATTGCCTTGCCTTTTTATCAAAATGTACATTTTTTTGGTGTTCATTTAATTTTAATAAAAATTTTAAATGAGACTGGAATTTGTTTGTCTCTTGGAAAAACAATGAGCCTGAATAGTCTGGGCTGTTGCTTTACCTGTGTAAGGGATAATGGCCGACGAGGTGAAGGCCAAGAACTGCACGCCGCGAAGCAGAAAAGAGAATCAGAAAAGAGAATCCCATTGTTAAGGGAGATAATGCAGAAATAACAACTAACTCATAAAACAAGGTTTACTGTGGCGTGACTCTGTGACAGTCATTTCCCAAGGCTTAGCTGGAACACTAGCAATTTCATATTGTCTAATTCAATATTTCTGTGAAATTGCAGTGGAAAAATATATTACATTTTGTTTTATTTTCTACCATGATAAAGCGCACAGTACATTCACAGGATAGGACTGTAGGTAAAATTGTATAGCCTAATTTCATGATGTTAACTAGTCTATTCAAACTAATGTTGCACATGCAACACAAATCCACATGGTGTTGGATAAGATACACAATGTACAGTATATTCAGCATTTTTTTTTCCAAAGCACGCACTAGTGAACTGCTGGTGTAAAATCAAATGTACAGTCTAAAAAAGCAGTGGAAGACCCGGTCCTGTAGTTCTCACAGTCTTGAAAAGTGAAAGGTATGTCATTCCCAAAACGTAATCATTTAGGGTTCATCCGTGTTCTCTGGTTCTGCCCTGCGAGGTCATTCAGCTCTCCCATTCTCGTGTATGAACCTTAAGGCCTGGCTTCATTTCAATGGGGTTTGTCCTAGAATAGTTATATGTTTGTAGTTCTGTGCTTGTGGTTTGAATCAGATTTGTTCACTTGATGGAGAGAGGTAATGAATGATGAGACACATCTTGAATGCAAAGAGGGCGTAGCTTAGTTGTCATCTTTATTTGAAGCATTGCTCATAAACATTAGTTTCACTTCTTTCAGAAATGTGTTTCAAGTACACAGTTTAGTGACACAATTAACTTGAAGTTAATAATACCTCCACATAGAAGAGCCCTGTGGTTTTACAATACTAGCAAAGAAAAAGTTGTAGGGCCCAGGTTTTCTACTAAACCATGTACCTGAAACAGGCCCAGCTGTTTTTTTTTGGGTTTGTTGAAGAATACAAAAACACTTATAACACTGCAAAATAATAACCAGCCAATGACGTTGCTAAATACATACAGCATTTAGGAACGGTTATTGTCCATGTTGGAACGGTTATTGTTAATGCCCATTAGAAAAAATATACAATTAAGAAACAGAAAGAGACAAAAGCAGAATGATCATACAAAGGTAATTATTATTACAAAATATTTACAATATTAAATTCAAAAATTACTAACCCACAGTAGTGGGCACTGGAGATACTGGTTGTTTTCCCAACAATAGAAATAAAACCCATCGCTGTTAAATTCACCAAGCATGTTGTCCTCCTTTCAAAAAAAAAACACCAAATCTACCAGAGATTTTCACCATGTCCGTTTCACAAACTGACCTTCAGTACTACTGATTTGACGGTTCACATCAGCTTATCATCGTTCTATCAAACTAAATCCATAGCTCTTGTCCCTCGTGTGCCAGACATACTGGGAATACTTTTTAGCTTAAAGGCCCAGGCAGTGTCTGACCGTACCCCAACACCAGGATGTTGACCTGCTGCTCCTTTTCACAGATCTAACTCCAGCATGACTGGCACAGTCCAGACCACCCTGGCAAACCACAGACCACAACATGTGCTCAAGAGCAGAGGGAGAGGAGGATGGTGAAGAGCAGGAAGATAGTAAGGCAGAGGAGGAGAAGGAGGGAGGGATGTAGACGGAGAGAAAATGGAGGAAGTGAAAAGGAGAGAAGGGATGTTTACATCTTGCTCTGTTTGATGTCGTCATGATCTTTACCACCCTCACTGCCGCTACTGCTGCTGCTGCTACTGCTGCTGCTGAGCGATGCTCTCTTCTTTTTCTCGTCCTTGTCCTCCGGTTCCTTCTCGGCGAACTGGGCCTCGATCTCGGCCGGGTCCACGTACTCGTAGAAGTAGGCCATGACGGCAAAGATAATGCAGACCGCCACCAGGAGAGAGGCAAACAGGATGTACTCAGCCCACTGTCAAGGGAGAAACGCCCACCAAAGGTTGGATGTTAGGACATTCAGAAGTGGCCCGTGAATCGGTAGTAGGCCTAGTACCAATATTAGTGGGCCCCCTTCCTTTCTATATTTCCAATGCTTTAGGCTTGCTGGGGCTCCTACTGCTATTGTCCTACTTTTCCCTAGTTTGACGCCCCTGCATGTACCTTCAGAGGGCTTGGGATAAGTCCATGGCAGGGGCGTAGCCAGAAATCATAAAGTGGGTGGGCCCAGAAAAATATCAGCTTGGCCTAGCCTAAAACACATAATTTATTTTTATTACTAAAACAGTCCATCAAACTTATATAGCCTTCTGATTGGGTGGGCTTGATTGACAAGTGAGTGGGCACAGGCCCACCCCAGCCCACCCGTGGCTACGCCTACGGCCCATGGGACAAATATGTTTTAAACAGAGTTATAGCTTCAGTATAACTTCAGTGTACATTTACTATACAATTCCATATCTTTTGACTTTAACTAAAGAAGTTATGGTTCTTGGAAGGGTCATGTTTGCCATTTAGCAGCTAATTGAAATAAAACAACACAATGTAGAGTTACTGGTCTGTGATGGTCTGGCATTTAATACCACATTTTGTCCTTATTGGGCAAGTCAGAGAACGACCACAGCTATCAGATGTGGCAGACATGACAGAGCGAAGAGGGGGAGAGAATTACGTCTGTTTGCCTCAGCAGACATTACCTTCTCTGAGAGCTGTGCTGCCTCAGCTATGATCAACACAATGATGTTGCCCACGGCAACAGTCAAAAGCCAGCCAGCCTGGAGAACGGACTTCATGTTGCTTGGCGCCTAAAGGAAGGATGAAAGTCAACTTTTAAATAATCTGATCAAAGTATTATGGTACAGTAGTAGCTTACTGAAATGTTAACTTATACTGTATAGTGTACAATGTAGAGAAAAAGACAACATAACTGACACACAATATAATGCATTATGTAGTGAACAAGTGGTTATTTCAGACACAACAAAACACATCGAACATTTTAAACCAGAGACATCAGGACAGTGCTGTCAAACTAACTGGAAACTCCTTCAAAAAACCTTGTTAGTTTTCTCCTAAATTATATTCAATTGTCTTTATTTACAGGCATCCTCTAGTGAGTAGAATAATTTGTGTAATTTGTCCAGCTCTGTACTTTCCTTAAATCTTGACTCAACACATTGGTTATGCAGGAAATGTATGACAGTGTGTGAAGAACTGGAGCAAAGCATGAAGTGAACTCAGTCGCCCCCTACCTGTGAATAAGAGAACTCCAGGCCAGTGACTGAGAACACAACCTCTCCGCAGGTCATGAGGAAATACTGGGGCAGCTGCCATGCCATGTGAATGCTGTTCGGCTGAATCTCCATGTTCGCCACGATTGAACTTCCACAGTTCTGAAGCAGATTTGGAGGTAAGTCTTGTAAGTCTTGACTTAATTGTCTTGTATACATTTTGTTTACTAGTTTGGTGTGTCCAGCCTTCATTTTAAACTTCTTCTTTTATATACATTGTTTCCAAAACATGCTTCGCAAACAATAGCCTGTAATTGCTGTCAGTTAGACAGAAGCATTACACAAGGATAGCTGTGATGAGTTGGGGCGTTTATCGCTGAGATTAGGGGATTTGGGGAAGCTGAGCAGTATTTACGGAATAGTTTTCAGCAGAACTTACTTTTGATCCACCTTCTGATGCCTGAGTGGTTTCCTATGCCAACATGATCAGGGCCAGATTATGGACACAAGCCTCCCTACAGTAGGCACATAATTGTCTTGTGCTCCTTGCCACCCAAAATTGATACCCAGGTGGATAGGAAATTTTAATTGCAATTTTAGGGGTATAGGTGTAGATTGTTTTTTTTGTGGGGGGGGGGGGCTTTGGAATTGCATGTTTCCATAAATGATACACGCACACTAAGACATTTGACCCACTACGCTATTTACCTACACAGTACTTCCACGAGAAACCGTTTAGTACTTGCTCTTTTGAAATACGTCAGGCCACCCCGAGTTGCATATGCATGCTGCACGTGAAAATGTTCTTCTAACCCGACTGCCTCCATTAGTCAGTAAAAGAATGTAGGCGGAAAAACGAGTGAATAAGAAAAAGACCAACAAAGTGACGTAGGTTTGTAAATTAGAAAAACCTATGCCACAGTTGTGATTACTGGAGAAGTTTTGTTGCAGCACACATTCACTTAGCGAAGTATACGTAAGTATGTGTGTTTGTGTCGAACGTTTAGATCTTCTATTTGGTTAGCTATGACCGAATGGGCTTCGAATGATTGTAGCCTGTGACTAGCATAGCTAGTCTGCCTAATCTCTTCAACCAAACTAGAACAGCCTGAAACAGAAGCACTAAAGCATTTTTTCACCAAAACCGGCTCGCAGGGCCTTCATTAATACTAGAGACCACCGCAAAATTAATGAAAACACGATGGAAGTACACCTTTAAGGGCTCCTGCTCTGCTCCCCTCAAACCGCCTCGGCCAGGGCCCGTTTGTCCGTGCGCTAATTCGGCCCTGAACGTGATCATTATACCTGCAGCACTTGCTTACCTCAGCTGCAATGTTGAATGTAATGGGGATGACATAGGTGTAGGAGCTGCCAAAGCTCAGGTCTTTGCTCATTTTGCACTCTTGGTTGGTCGTGACGTCCTTTATGGAGAACATTGCCCTGGCAGGACAGAGAGATACACAGCTCGTGTGAATGACCTCCTTCCTCTGGAAACATGCACATGAACATTAAGGGACGAAAGCTAATGTTCCAGCGCCACAACCAAATTTCCCTTCAAATTTACTTTTACATTACATTACATTACATTACATTACACTTAGCAGACGCTTTTATCCAAAGCGACTTACAAAAGGAGGACATAATATCAAACAGATGTGTAGAGAACATCGAAGGTACCTATGTAAAGAGATGGTTAGTAGAATTTGGTTTTGTTAAGCAGTCTCGGAAAAGGAGGGTCTTCACAAGCTTTTTGAAGGTCGAGAGGGAAGTTGCTGCTCTTGTAGGGACTGGTAGGTTGTTCCACAACTGAGGGACAACAACCGAGAAAAGTTTGAAGTGACCTCGCTTTGTCTTGGGAGAGGGTACGGCCAGGCGGTTCGTATTGGAGGATCGCAGCATTCTGGACGGGATGTAAGCATTCAGTATGACATTGAGATAGGTGGGGGCAGATCCAGAAGGGACTTTGTAGGCTAGAGTCAAAGCTTTGTGTTGAATTCTGGCAGCCACCGGGAGCCAATGCAGGTTGATGAAGAGAGGAGTGACATGCGACCTTTTGGGTTGATTGAAAACCAGTCGTGCTGCTGCATTCTGAACCATTTGCAATGGTTTGATTGCACAAGCAGGAAGGCCAACCAGAAGGGCGTTGCAATAGTCGAGGCGAGAGATGACCATAGCCTGAACCAGGAGCTGAGTAGCATACTGGGTCAGGTACGGTCTGATTTTTCTAATGTTATATAGCGCATAACGGCATGACCGCGCTACGGAGGCAATGTGGTCAGAAAAAGATAACCGGTCATCAATCACGACGCCGAGGTTTTTAGCAACCTTGTTCGGAGCAATTGTGACAGTGTCCATATTCAGGCTGATATCATGGTGGATTGACTCCTGGGCTGGGATCACCAGGAGTTCAGTCTTAGACAGATTGAGCTGGAGGTGGTGTTCCTTCATCCATGTGGAGAGTGCCGAGAGACAGGCAGAGATGCGTGCAGAGACCGTGGTGTCATCTGGTCGAAACGACAAATACAGCTGTGTATTATCAGCATAGCAGTGATAGGAGAAGCCGTGTGAGCGGATGACGCGGCTCAGCGAGGTGGTGTAGATGGCGAAGAGAAGGGGGCCCAGCACCGACCCTTGGGGCACCGCTGTGGAGAGGGTGTGAGTTGATGACAGTTGTCCTTGCCATGACACTTCAAAGGAGCGTCCAGTGAGGTAGGATTCAAACCAGGAGTGTGCTATGCCTGTGATGCCTATGTTTGAGAGTGTAGTTAGCAGTATGCTGTGGTTGACTGTATCGAAGGCTGCCGATAAGTCGAGTAGGATAAGTACTGATGATTGTCCTTCAGTTCTGGCTACTCTAAGGGCTTCTGTGACGGAAAGCAGTGCTGTTTCAGTGGCGTGGCCGCTTCTAAAGCCAGACTGCTTCGGGTCAAGTAGGTCGTTCTGGGTGAGGAAATTAACAACCTGATTAGAGACCGCCCTCTCAATGGCTTTCGAAAGGAAGGGAAGCAGTGAGACCGGCCGATAGTTCTCCACCTGGGCGGGGTGGAGTGTGGTCTTTTTTAACAGTGGTGTGACCCTAGCCTGTTTGAAGGCGGCTGGAACTATACCTGATGATAGCGAAGCATTCATCACGGACGTGATCGATGGGACTACTGTTGGGGCGATGGCTTGCAGCAGATTCAAGGGGACAGGGTCTAGTGGGCAGGTGGTAGGACGGCTGCCAGTGATGAGTTTGAAGACGTCGCTTTCGGAGAGAGAGGTGAATGAGGAGAGTGTTGCATCGTAGACCGTGGGAGGTTGCAGGTTGAGGCCGGGTGGATCGCAGAATTGATTGCTGATAGCCGCTACTTTTTAGACTTCTTGTTCACTCCACACACCCTGTGTGCTTGTTACTTTGATGACCTAGTGGTGTTTTGTAATTGCATTTACAGTAATGAAGCTCAGCTTCAAAGCCACGACAGGAAATACAAACACAGCAACAAAATGGATGAATGTGACTAAGCAACTAAGAGAGAGTAATTGACAGACTTGGTGAACAATTAAATGAGTGACTGAGTGAATGAGTAAATGAAAGGGTGAGTGTGTGAGCAAGTGAGGGAGTAACGTAATGTTTTGTAATTTATTGTATTTAAAAGGGACCATGTACAAATAATAACATTAATGTCACCATTTAATGCACTGTACCAGAGTTATCCTCAGGCTAATTTTCATCTGCAGTCCCCAGATGTACACAGTGAGTGAATGAGAGAGTGAGTGAATGGAAGAGAGTGTGTGACTCAGTGTGATTAAGTGCATCTGATGGGTGAAAGAGATAAAGGAGATGAGTGGCAGGTTGCATGCTTACTTTCCCTGTGGCACCAACGTGTATGCGGACACAGCGTTAGGATCGACGCCCCCCAGGGCATCTCCACTCCAGGACACATTAAGGGTTTTGCTAAAGCCATTCACAAACCTGAACAAATAGAGAACAATAGTGGTTAGTGACATACTGTAGGCTACTGTGCCCGATGTAAGACTTCAAGACCTTTATTGTCGTTGAACAGTTGCCTGTACAACAAAACAAAACTAAACAGCAAGGCCACAGAGGTGCAAGATGAGAGTATCAAACCATCAAAGTGTCAAGTACAAAAAGAGCAAAGAAGAGGGGAGTATGTAGAAATGATACAGATACAATACAAGTGATACAAATAATAATATGTGGTGAATGAGCTATGTATGGACTAGTGTAGTAGTAGTAGTAGTAGTAGTAGTAGTATTGCACTGTGAGGTAGGTATTGCACATTATGCTGTGGGTACCGCACAGCTCGAACATAGACAGCAGAAGCAGCAGTGGGGTAACAAACCCAAATTGCAAACGCACACATGTGAACACACACACACACACACACACACACACACACACAGCTACAGCTAACAGCTCTCAATCAGACAAGGGATAGACATACAGATGCTACTGTATCTAAGTCTGGACCCATAGCAAGCCTATTGGACCCAGACTTATGGGACAGCCAGTATGGCAGAAACTGTTTCAGTGACATTAAGAGTGGTGACAACTCCTGACCTGATGGCATTCTTTCCTTCAGCAGGCTTGGACATTGTGTCATTCTCCTAAAAAAAAGACAACATGGGGTTATCTTTATGTTTTTTTCTTTTTTTGGGGTTGTTTTTTGTGTACTTTTTTTTACAAATGTTTTTTTTTTTTTTTACGTTTAAATGTTTAATGTTTCTTTATTATCTTACTATTACTGTCTTAAGATACTATCTGTGATGCAAAGTGCCAATGGCTACATACCTCTACTTTTCCAGTGGTTAAGAGGAAAACAGTCTCTCGCATTTGTTTGTACAAGCCAATGTTGTATTTCGTTGAGCCAACCGTCACTGTGACATTGCTATTCTCTGTTGTCAGGTAGTCTGGCATGGCCTGAAGAGGACAGAGTGGTGTTAGTATACTTTCAGGGTACTTTGCAGTTACGAGCATAGTCACTGTAAGGGCTCATTCACACCAAACACTCTCCTTATACAGAGCGTAGACAGCAAGTGCCCGTTTTCTGTCCGTATTTGTTTACATCAGTAGCTTATCCCCATGTGGTAACTCTATTTAACGGGCCCTGTTGCAGTGTGTCTACTTGTAACAGCATGTACCTTTCGGAACTTACACTGCACATACGTAACACTAACATGTTGGTACACACTTTGTCACACTGTACCTCATGATGTGGATACACTGTAAGAGGCACAGAAAAATAAAGTGCAACCAGTGTTAGAAATGGAGGTTTGCTAACATACTTACTGGAACAGCACCTGCTGGATATTGCTACACTTGAACATAAACTCTAAATATGATTATGATTATCATTCTGAATAAAAATATAATTATAAATGTAAAACTCGGACACTGTAATTATGTTCTTTTTGTTTCTATTTTTATACCTGCATCTGTGAAACACAGGTAGATATTTTTTTGCTGGTGTTTGCTTGATAGAGCAAGGGTAGCTGAAGAACCCGTCAGCAGTGTTGGGGTCGTTACTCAAAAAAAGTAATCCATTACACATTACTCACTAGTGCTAAAACATTTAATGCATTACTTTACTTCTTTACTCCTTATGGAAAGTAACTCATTACATTACTTTGCCAAAAGTCTAAAACAGGCTAACTTGATAACAGCACTCATTAAAAATAAAATGATTGGAAGGATGAGGAAGTGGGTGTAAATAGCAGGAAGTAAGATTGTCAGGATGAGGAAGTGGGTGTCAGTACCAGGAAGTAAGATTGTCAGGATGAGCAAGTGAGAGTAGCAGGAAGTAAGATTGTCAGGATGAGGAAGTGGGTGTTAATAGCAGGAGGTGAGATTATTAGGATGAGGAAGTAAGTGTCAGGATGAAGATGTGAGAGTCAGTAGAAGGAAGTGAGATTGTCAGGAAGTGTTGGTTCCACCTGCGTCATGTATGCGAGCACCTCTAATAATGTAAGGACAAGCAGGAAACACACAAACATCTCAGCTCGTCTCCACACCTTTGCAGTAAGTAAGTAAGTAAGTAAGTAAGTAGCCCTTTATTGTCACTGTTTTTTTAGGCCAGTGAAATTAGCCATCAACCCATCCACATAAAAACAAACATACATGAAATGACCGGGGGGTAGACAGGATGGGAAGACAGGGGTGTAAGATATGCAGCATCACATGAGGAGAGGGGAGGAGAGAAAAAAACCAACCCCCAGACCATGCTCTTAAGGGAGCATGATGTGGGACAGGAAAAAACACCTCAGCAACAGAGCACATAATCAAACATTTAACAACATGCAAGACAAGTCCTGAGCTGTCAACCATATTTATGCATTATATGTACATTTGCTTCATCATGTCATCAATTCAGGGATTCATTTACTATGCAACTAGAAGCAGCAGCTTTGCCAAGTTAAAGAATGTTATATATACTAGCGAAGGGGAGGAGAAGTCCCCCCACCTGGTTTCGAGTCCCAGTCTCCAGGGTACCAAACGTGTGCTTTGCCCACAACGCCAAAGAGTCAGGCTTGTTGTTGTGGCAGTCAGAGCACACCCACAACTCTAGTGATGGTCACTCCATCACACTGCCTTCCCCTTCGGGAGGCGCGCCCGTGCGCTTCACACACTCAGGTGTTCCTCACGCATTCCCCACCATACTTCTCCCATCCAGGGTGACCCAAATACTGATGCTTCAACCATCACTGGGGTCCCTCACACCGGGGTCAACCTAACCTGGGAGTGCCTCATACCGCTCACACAATGGGTGCACCTCCGATGGCCTCACAGCAAGAAATCCCACTTCTGACACCATTTGTAGCAAAGGGGAGGGGAAGTCACCCTACCTGGCTTCGAACCTGGGTCTCCGGGGAACTAAACATGTGCTTTGAGTGCAAGACCAAAGAGACAGTCTCCTTGGCATTGTGGAAAATGTGGTACCCTGGTACCCTGGAGACCTGGGTTCAAGGCTGGGTGGAGAGACATCTCCTCCCCCTTGCTACAATTTTAAAACATCAGACCCAACACCATATGTAAAATATAACAATTGCAGAGGTGTCTTCAGCCAGCAGGCAGACCAGTGGTTACCCCACTCTGCTGTGCTCTCAAAGCAAGCCATCTCAGTTCTGACACCATTTGTAGTAAAAGGGAGGGGAAGTCACCCCAACTGGCTTTGAACCTGGGTTTTCAGGGAAGTAAACATGTGCTTTGAGTGCAGCACCAGAAAGCCAGGCTCCTTGGTGTTGTGGAAAAAGTGCACGCTTGGTACCCTGGAGACCTGGGTTCAAGGCCAGATGGGGTGACTTCTCCTCCCCTTTGCTACAATTTGAAAACATCGGACCCAAGACCATATGTTAAATATAACAATTGCAGAGGTGTCTTCAGCCAGCAGGCAGACCAGTGGTTACCCTGCTCTGCTGTGTTCTCAAAGCAAGCCATCTCACTTCTGACAGCATTTGTAGTAAGTCACCCCACCTGGCTTTGAACCTGGGTCTTCAGGGAAGTAAACATGTGCTTTGAGTGCAGCACCAGAAAGCCAGGTTCCTTGGTGTTGTGGAAAAAGTGCACGCTTAGTATCCTGGAGACCTGGGTTCAAGGCCAGATGGGGTGACTTCTCCTCCCCTTTGCTACAATTTGAAAACATCAGACCCAAGACAATATATTAAATATAACAATTGCAGAGGTGTCTTCAGCCAGCAGGCAGACCAGTGGTTACCTCGCTCTGCTGTGTTCTCACGCAAGCCATCTCACTTTTGACAGCATTTGTAGTAAGTCACCCCACCTGGCTTTGAACCTGGGTCTTCAGGGAAGTAAACATGTGCTTTGAGTGCAGCACCAGAAAGCCAGGCTCCTTGGTGTTGTGGAAAAAGTGCACGCTTAGTATCCTGGAGACCTGGGTTCAAGGCCAGATGGGGTGACTTCTCCTCCCCTTTGCTACAATTTGAAAACATCGGACCCAAGACAATATGTTAAATATAACAATTGCAGAGGTGTCTTCAGCCAGCAGGCAGACCAGTGGTTACCTCGCTCTGCTGAGCTGAGAAAGCTAAGCAGCTGTGGGGCTGGTCACAGCTTGGATGGGAGACCTCCTAGTTGCTGCAGGGAGGGTGGGTGGTGCAGCAGGTAGGGGGTGCTCTTCTCTCTAGCTCAAAAGAAAAAAAAAATGCACTCCTCCCAGCACAGTGATGGGATCCTGGGCTGGGAGATGTTGCTGCCTTAAATGAGGCCAGTTAGTGATTCCTCTGATGTGGCAAGTGTTGGAAAATGAGAGACTGTTTCCTGATGTCTTGGAGCATACTAACTTCAGTATGTAGGTTAATAGGTTGCGGTAAGGGATTAGTAGGTTGCCTTTGAAAATGATAGTTGTGATATTTGGTTGTTTCACATTGCAAACAATCTTAGGTAGGTAGGTAGGTAGGTAGGTAGGTAAGTAAGTAAGTAAGTAAGTAAGTACAACCTACAAAAAGAAGGTGGCAATGTTGCACTACATTCAAGTTTACTGGTTACGTTACGTTACGTTACGTTACGTTACGTTGAAAATGACAGTTGTGATTGCTATTTGAAGAGGTAACTAATTTATAACTAACTTACGTTACCGTAACGTAAATTAGTTACCTCTTCAAATAGCAATCACAACTGTCATTTTCAACATAACGTAACGTAACGTAACGTAACCAAACCAGTAAACTTGAATGTAGTGCAACATTGCCACCTTCTTTTTGTAGGTTGTACTTACTTACTTACCTACTTACCTACCTACCTACCTACCTACCGAAGATTGTTTGCAATGTGAAACAACCAAATATCACAACTATCATTTTCAAAGGCAACCTACTAATCCCTTACCGCAACCTATTAACCTACATACTGAAGTTAGTATGCTCCAAGACATCAGGAAACAGTCTCTCATTTTCCAACACTTGCCACATCAGAGGAATCACTAACTGGCCTCATTTAAGGCAGCAACATCTCCCAGCCCAGGATCCCATCACTGTGCTGGGAGGAGTGCATTTTTTTTTTCTTTTGAGCTAGAGAGAAGAGCACCCCCTACCTGCTGCACCACCCACCCTCCCTGCAGCAACTAGGAGGTCTCCCATCCAAGCTGTGACCAGCCCCACAGCTGCTTAGCTTTCTCAGCTCAGCAGAGCGAGGTAACCACTGGTCTGCCTGCTGGCTGAAGACACCTCTGCAATTGTTATATTTAATATATTGTCTTGGGTCTGATGTTTTCAAATTGTAGCAAAGGGGAGGAGAAGTCACCCCATCTGGCCTTGAACCCAGGTCTCCAGGGTACCAAGCGTGCACTTTTTCCACAACACCAAGGAGCCTGGCTTTCTAGTGCTGCACTCAAAGCACATGTTTACTTTCCTGAAGACCCCGGTTCAAAGCCAGGTGGGGTGACTTACTACAAATGGTGTCAGAAGTCAGATGGCTTGCTGGGGAAAGCCCACGTTTGGTACCCGGAGACTGGAGTTCAAAACCAGGTGGGGGGACTTCTTCCCACCTTTGCTACAAAAATGTAAAGCGGTTGCTGTGCACTGCATCAGACACACGTGTAATTTTGAGGGTAAACTAATTATAAAACAGGAAGTAGGCTTCTGTGATAATGGTCATGTGGTGACACAGACACAAGCACCGATGCCTGTTTCTGGATTGGACAGATCCTATGGCTATGTGATATTTTTTTTCTTTTTGAGCTAGAAAGAAGAGTGCCCCCTACCTGCTGCACCACCCACCCTCCCTGCAGGTCCACTAGGAGGTCTCCCATCGAAGCTGTGACCAGCCCCACAGCTGCTTAGCTTTCTGAGCTCAGCAGAGCAAGGTAACCACTGCTCTGCCTGCTGGCTGAAGACACCTCTGCAATTGTTATATTTAACATATGGTCTTGGATCCAATGTTTTCAAATTGTAGCAAAGGGAAGGAGAAGTCACCCCATCTGGCCTTGAACCCAGGTCTCCATGGTACTAAGCATGCACTTTTTCCACAACACCAAGGAGTCAGTGTCTTTCGTGTTGCACTCAAAGCACATGTTTAGCTCCCCGGAGACCAGGGTTCGAAGTCAGGTGGGGTGACTTGCCCTCCCCTTTGCTACAAAAGGTGTCAGAAGTGGGATGGCTTGCTGTTAGGTCATCGGAGGTGCACCCATTGTGTGAGCGGTATGAGGGACCCCCAGGTTAGGTTCACCCCGGTGTGAGGGACCCCAGTGATGGTTGAAGCATCAGTATGTGGGGCACCCTGGATGGGAGAAGTATGATGGGGGATGCATGAGGGACACCTGAGTGTGTGACGCACACGGGCGCACCTCCTGAATTGGAAGGCAGTGTGATGGAGTGACCATCACTACAGTTGTGGGTGTGCTCTGACTGCCACAACAATGAGCCTGACTCTTTGGCGTTGCTGGGGAAAGCGCACGTT
This sequence comes from Coilia nasus, assembly GCA_027475355.1. NCBI lineage: Eukaryota > Metazoa > Chordata > Actinopteri > Clupeiformes > Engraulidae > Coilia > Coilia nasus. The sequence goes on from CM050199.1 coordinate 29,531,387, forward strand.
TGGCACCCTGGAGACCGGGCCTCGAAACCAGATGTGGGGGACTTCTCTTCACCTAGTATGTTCTGTGGCACCATCAAACTCCAATGAGTGCCACAACAGAGGGATCATTCATTAATTTCCTAGTGTGAGGTAGCAACATTTCCTACAGCACAGGATCACATTTTTTTGTATTTTCGAGCTAGAGAGAAGAGCGCCCCCTACTTGCTGCACACCACCCACCCTCCCTGCAGCAACTAGGAGGTCTCCCATCCAAGCTGCGACCAGCCCCACAGCTGCTTATCTTTGAAAAGAAGGGTAACCACTGGTCTGCCTGCTGGCTGAGGACACCTGCGGCAATTGTTATTAGAAATATTTCACTTATGAGCCCTTAGTGTTGTTATTTTTAAAAATATACATCAGCAGCTGCACCCTGGATCAAACAAATGTAATGTTACGGTAATTAAAGACAACACGTGGGCTATTGACCTTGCTGGGATTTCAACTTTAAACCTTGAGGGTGGGGCTCTCCAGTGCTACCACTGCACTATCCCTCCTCCATTTCACACTCTCTGCTGGCGCTAATATTAATGTGAAAAACACACATTAGCAAACACAACCTTAGCCCTGTAGCTATGGTGGGACAGGAACCTGCAACCATGTAAACTAGCACTAGTGTCACTGCACAACTTTCAATGAGTTCACCCACTCCATTAGTCTTTATTCTATTGTTCTGCCTGGCACTAGCAACAAAGTGCAAAATTAGCATATTCAACAAGCTGGGATTTGAACTTTCAACCTTGCAAGTGGGGAATCACCAGTGCTACCACTGCACTATCCTCCCTGCACCCCACACCTTGGCTTTTCCCCTATTCGTTTATACTCTTTCCACTTCTATTAGTCACAATTATATTTTTCTACTTGACACTAGCAACAAAGTGCATAGTTGGCATCAACTTGAACATCATAACCAGGGCAGAAACCAACTATTAGAGATTATGGTCTATATTTAACAAGGACTGCACTGCCTTTCTACCATAATCTGAATGGACATGAACTAATAACCTTCTGCACAACACGTCAGCGTTCTCCCACTGGATCACCTCCCCACACTGAAGCTGAGCATGAGTTCAGTGCCTGAATCCAAGCGCGTGCACGCATACACACAAAGGGGGACAGGGCACACTAATTCAGGGGTTCCCAAACTTTACCATGACAAGGCCCCCCATAGACCAGTAGATTCCAGGTAAGGCCCCCCTGAGATGAAAAGTGTGTAAGCACCGTGCCAAAACGTAAATCGGCTCTGCTACCAGTAAGTAAGGTCAAGTTTGTTTACGTGATCACCCGGATGTGTTCTATACCAGCCAATTAGAAAGATGATGGATAATAAAAATAATAACGGTAATAGTAGTAATGTTAAGATATCCGGTAGATTATTATAATGCAGCTTTTAACAAATGGGAATATTTTTTGGTTTTATTTATTCAAGTATTTATTTCGGTTTGCTACTTTTCCCTCCAACTTGCCGCGGCCCCCTTAGCGCCCCCTCACGGCCCCTGGCCCCCACTTTGAAAACCCCTGCACTAATTAACTGATTGATAAATTGGTTGACCTTTCATCCAGACAAAAGTAGCCTAAACCTTACGAAGCCTCTCTTAATCACATCATACTATCATGCGTTGCCTTTATTTTCTTTGGGACAAAGTATTTCTACTCTACTATGTGATGTGCAGTGTTGGGGTTGTTACTCAAAAGAGCTAGCTGTGTTAAGTTTCATATACTTTTTATATGGGGGAAACAGTTAAGGACTTCCATGTCTGACTCCAACTTCAAATACTCAGTTTCTTTAGTGCCAGCGATGAAGGAAGCTGTAGCTCCCTCATTCTCATCAAAAGCAAACATCTCCTTCTCAGCGACAGTGCTGTATGGCGGCAGGTTTCTAATTCTGACGGTGCAAAACACGACACGAATTCCCCACTGCTTCTCTCTTCTCCTCTTCCCTAAACCATTGCACTTTAACTTCGGCAACGTCTCTCAACACATTAAAAACAAAGAGCATATCTCCCCCCCTGAACGTTATGGTAGACGGCTTAGCCATTTCCCTGAATTTAACAATCACCGACAGTTGAGTGTGGACATGTCATTGTGCAAGTGTGCACCTGAGGATTTTGGGGGAGGGTCAGGGAATCCGTCTCAGATATCTGTGGTCAGACTGTTCACTGGGGAAGTTTAGTAATCAGCATATATGCACTATTATGACCCTCTGGAACGTGGTGCTGCTTTCTGATTGGTTGCTAGGCATGCAGTAAAATCGTATATCATACACGCCTTGAAAGCAGTTCTGGCAAAAAAGTTTAAAACTTCAGCACCGTTCCATATCAATACCCAATAGAATGTACGTACCTACTGTAACCGTCTCTATCAAACTTCACACTTAATGGCAATGTCGAGTTCAATTTCCATGAACTTTAAAAAAATAGTAAACCGAAAATAACAACTAAATCAACGTTTTGGAATAAGTATTGCATGTGTCGCGTTGCTCAATCCAAGCTAGCTAACACCTGATGAGCAGTAGCAATCACCTTACCAAATGAAAAGTAACCTTGACAACCAATTTGGCTAGTGACTGAGGGCTGCGTAGCGCTCTACTTAATGTTACAAATATTAGGCTACATTGTAGGCCACATTGTAGGCCACATTGTAGCGAAACCGAGTCTAAGTTAACCCTCTAAGTTAATTGAGAATTATTTTAAATACATTCTACATAATTGAGTGGCATTAACCGGGTCATAAGCGGGGTAACATCCTCCGAGGCGTGCATTATACAGTTTTAAGTCAACTTGGTGAAGCAAAAGTTCTTAGGCTCCACCTCGTTGACTTGAAACTGTATAATGCACGCCTCGTCGGATGTTACCCCTTACTTAGTAACTGTAGTGTGATTAATGAACTTATAACAGTAACGCGTTACACTACTACGTTACCGACAAATGTAATGTAAGTACAGTAACGCGTTACACCCATCTCTGCTGGTCAGTGGGTGAGTGATGTGTTGTACGGGGTTAGCGGTGTATGTAACTGTGTGAAATTACCTCGTAAGGTTTCAGGGTGTAAATCTGCCCTTCCATTTGGGCCTCCACCTGTAAATTCTGCATATTAAGGAGCTTGACCTGGCTCTGGCTAGCACCGGGGAATTTAGGCAGGGTGTTCTGGAGAGGGAAAGAAAACGGGACGTGATTGGGATTGTGTGTGTGTGTGTTTGTGTGTGTGAGGATATATGAATGCATGAATGCCAGTGTCTAGTGTAATTTCATATATTACTGTGTAAATATTGTGTGTATTTATTTACGAGTAGAAGACAGCTCAAGAGCAGTCAATGAATGTGTGCATGCATGTGTGTATGTGAGTGTGGGTGTCTTTGTGTGCGTGCATAGTTTGTGTGTGTGTGTGTGTGTGTGTGTGTGTGTGTGTGTGTGTGTGTGTGTGTGTGTGTGTGTGTGTGTGTGTGTGTGTGTGTTTGTCTATGTCTTTGTAAGTGTATTTCTAAGTGTAGTGGGCATCTTACATCTATCTGGAGTTGAACAAAACCAGCAACTGCAAAGGCCAGTCCAGCCATCAGCATACCCACAGTCATCCTCTTCAGTGCCCTGTACACACACACACACACACACACACACACACACACACACACACACACACACACACACACACACACACACACATACACACATACACAGGCATCAGAGACTCAGAGTCTTGTCCTTTTGTTCTTTTCCCCAGTTTCCTGCTTCCTCTGCCTTTGCATTCTTTTTAGGTTTTATCTTTTTCTGTAAACTGTGAAAGCACTCTGAACTACAGTCTGTGTTCGAAAAGTGCATTTCAAGTTAAGTATATTATCATGATCAATTATTGTTATTGTTATCATCATTTTTATTATTATTATTATTAGTAGTAGTAGTAGTAGTAGTAGTAGTAGTAGTAGTAGTAGTAGTATTGTTGTTGTTGTTGTTGAGGTCTTTTAATAATGTCTGTACCAGGGCCATCATCATTGCTGTGATGGTGCCATGCATGGTGCCTTAGTGTAAATAGTGTTCTGTTCTGTAAGGCCTCTGTTGCCCCCTTTAGCCTTCTGTCTGCGCTTAAAGCAACAACAAGTAGTTCTTTCAAACTTAAAATAATGTTTCCAAAATCATTTCAGTGGTTCATCAACTTGTAACTGGCCGTCCATGGGCCATAACTGCATTAGTTAAGTCAGGAGGAGCGGGCTGTTTCTACTTAGTGCTGCTTTAAACGACAGTCACAGCTAACAACCGTAGCGGCTGTTGACACTCACGAGAAGTTGAGTCCACATTTCTTAATAAGTGGATAGAGCCCTTTGTCCACAATGGGAACCAAGGCCAAGATGAGGATAGGGTTCATCATCTGTAGAGAAAGATAGAGTGAAGCACAGACAGAGATAAAAAGAGAGAGGAAGGGAGGTAGGAGGCATCTCTTTATCATTCTGTTAAAGCTACCCTGAGTAAGATCGTCCCCATCTAGTGGTGAAGTTGTGTATCACAATGAGAAATACAAAAGTAGTATTTTCCTAGTGTTGTCCCCTGTTGGTGCCTATAGGCTCAATGGTGGCATTACATGGCAACCACTACTGTACACACCAACACTATGTATATATGAATTGCAAACTGAAAGCATATATAATACATAAGAACACTTTAGTTTGCTGGCAGGGGTATTGACTCATTAATGAGCTTATATCTATGAGTGGAAAAATGCAGTAAAAATGGCCCCATATGGCTTTAAAGCTGTCACATTCATGCAGTATAGTGTTCAGGTGCTTCTGTCTCACCTGCATCTGATCAGGCTGGATGACAAGTATACCCTGTACACAGGAGACAGAGAGGGGCAAACAAACAAAGAATTCAGACAGGGACAACTTATAGGATGCCATTATGATTATGATTATGATGATGATGATGATGATCGTGATTATTATTATGATTATGATTATGATTATGATTATGATTATTATTATTATTATTATTATTATAGAATGATGGGTTAAACTTTAGTTTACTGTCCCTGTTACATCAATTCAGTACAGTGTAACAAAGTGTGTAATGGTATGTAACATTATGTACTTAGGTTAGGGTTACTGTTAGGTATAGTTATGCACAGTGTAAGTACATAATATTACATGCTGTTACATGTAGATACACTATACAAGGAACCGTGAAATAAAGTGTTATCTAATTATATATATTATATACTTAGTATAGTATGAGTTTTGTACTATGTAAGTTTGTACTATGTATCTTTGTATAGGTGATGGGTGCTTTAAGGGTGTGTTTTTAGTAAGACTCACAAAGTTCCCATCCATAGTGGTGGCCTGCAGAGTCCATCTAGAACCCTGATGGAGAGAAAGAAGGATACAGCAAAACATTACCTTAATGCCACATGATTTCTTTCTATCTATATTTCTTTCTTTCCTTCTTTCTTTCTTTCTTTCTTTCTTTCTTTCTTTCTTTCTTTCTTTCTTTCTTTCTTTCTTTCTTTCTTTCTCCCAATCTCTTACATGCACACACACACACACACACACACACACACAAACACAAGCACAGATAAACAGACTGCAAACACACACACAAACACAGGCACACACACATACACAGGTACAAATAAACACTACACAAACACAAGCAAAAATAACCTCTGCACACACACACACACACACAGACACACACACACACACACACACTGACCTGCTGATCAAACAGTGCCCAGAACATTGGCAGTGGGATGTAGAGGAACAACACCTTCAGCACCATCTTGATTTGTGCAATCAGCAGTTTCTGGGAACAAACAAAGCAAACACATTCACACGTCCTGCTGCTACACTGTGACACTGAGGGAAAGAGTGTATGTTTGCTATGTTATGTCATTGTTACACAGTTGCAAATTCCTACTCTTCAAAATGTCCTCTCTGTGAATGTTAGTCTGTGTTGCTTAATGTACATAATACTGTATGTCTGTCTGTGTGTGTGTGTGTGTGTGTGTGTGTGTGTGTGTGTGTGTGTGTGTGTGTGTGTGTGTGTGTGTGTGTGTGTGTGTGTGTGTGTGTGTGTGTGTGACAGAGAGAGAGAGAGAGCTCTCATGTGTTGACCCTCTGCCAAGAGTGTACCTTGTATTTCTCCTCTGCCCAGTCCATCCAGTGCTCTCTCTTGGGGTAGCGACTGCTGCGGTGCCTGAAGCGGTTCTTGATGGCAAACTACACCAGAACACAGAACCACAACTCACTCAGCACACTACAACAGAACACAGGACCACAACTCATTCACCATACTACACCAGAATACAGGACCACAACTCATTCACCAGAACACAGGACCACAACTCATTCACCAGAACACAGGACCACAACTCATTCACCATACTACACCAGAACACAGGACCACAACTCATTCACCAGAACACAGGACCACAACTCATTCACCAGAATACAGGACCACAACTCATTCACCATACTACACCAGAACACAGAACCACAACTCACTCAGCACACTACACCAGAACACAGAACCACAACTCATTCACCATACTACACCAGAACAAAGGACCACAACTCATTCACCAGAACACAGAACCACAACTCATTCACCAGAAAACAGGACCACAACTCATTCACCAGAATACAGAACCACAACTCATTCACCAGAATACAGAACCACAACTCACTCAGCACACTACACCAGAACACAGGACCACAACTCATTCACCATACTACACCAGAACACACAACCACAACTCATCCACCAGAATACAGAACCACAACTCACTCAGCACACTACACCAAAACACAGGACTACAACTCATTCACCATACTACACCAGAACATAGGACCACAACTCACTCAGCACACTACACCAGAACACAGGACCACAACTCATTCACCAGAATACAGAACCACAACTCACTCAGCACACTACGCCAGAACACAGGACCACAACTCATTCACCATACTACACCAGAACACACGACCACAACTCATCCACCAGAATACAGAACCACAACTCACTCAACACACTACACCAAAACACAGGACTACAACTCATTCACCATACTACACCAGAACATAGGACCACAACTCACTCAGCACACTACACCAGAACACACGACCACAACTCATTCATCATACTACACCAGAACAAAGGACCACAACTCATTCACCAGAACACAGAACCACAACTCATTCACCAGAAAACAGGACCACAACTCATTCACCAGAATACAGAACCACAACTCATTCACCAGAATACAGAACCACAACTCACTCAGCACACTACACCAGAACACAGGACCACAACTCATTCACCATACTACACCAGAACACACAACCACAACTCATCCACCAGAATACAGAACCACAACTCACTCAGCACACTACACCAAAACACAGGACTACAACTCATTCACCATACTACACCAGAACATAGGACCACAACTCACTCAGCACACTACACCAGAACACAGGACCACAACTCATTCACCAGAATACAGAACCACAACTCACTCAGCACACTACGCCAGAACACAGGACCACAACTCATTCACCATACTACACCAGAACACACGACCACAACTCATTCACCAGAATACAGAACCACAACTCACTCAACACACTACACCAAAACACAGGACTACAACTCATTCACCATACTACACCAGAACATAGGACCACAACTCACTCAGCACACTACACCAGAACACACGACCACAACTCATTCATCATACTACACCAGAACAAAGGACCACAACTCATTCACCAGAACACAGGACCACAACTCATTCACCAGAATACAGAACCACAACTCACTCAGCACACTACACCAGAACACAGGACCACAACTTATTCACCATACTACACCAGAACACAGGACCACAACTCATTCACCATACTACACCAGAACACAGGACCACAACTCATTCACCAGAATACAGAACCACAACTCACTCAGCACACTACACCAGAACACAGGACCACAACTCATTCACCATACTACACCAGAACACAGGACCACAACTCATTCACCAGAACACAGAACCACAACTCACTCAGCACACTACACCAGAACACAGGACCACAACTCATTCACCATACTACATCAGAACACAGAACCACAACTCATTCACCATACTACACCAGAACACAGGACCACAACTCATTCACCAGAACACAGGATCACAACTCATTCACCAGAACACAGGACCACAACTCATTCACTATACTACACCAGCACACAGGACCACAACTCATTCACCAGAACACAGGACCACAACTCATTCACCAGAACACAGGACCACAACTCATTCACCAGAACACAGGACCAGAACTCATTCACCATACTACATCAGAACACAGAACCACAACTCATTCACCATACTACACCAGAACACAGGACCACAACTCATTCACCAGAACACAGGATCACAACTCATTCACCAGAACACAGGACCACAACTCATTCACTATACTACACCAGAACACAGGACCACAACTCATTCACCAGAACACAGGACCACAATTCATTCACCAGAATACAGGACCACAACTCATTCACCAGAACACAGGACCAGAACTCATTCACCATACTACACCAGAACACAGGACCACAAGTCATTTACCAGAAAACAGGACCACAATTCACTCAGCACACTACACCAGAACACAGGACCACAACTCATTCACCATCCTACACCAGAACACAGGACCACAACTCATTCACCAGAATACAGAACCACAACTCACTCAGCACACTACACCAGAACACAGGACCACAACTCATTCACCATACTACACCAGAACACATGACCACAACTCATTCACCAGAATACAGAACAACAACTCACTCAGCACACTACACCAGAACACAGGACCACAACTCATTCACCATACTACACCAGAACACAGAACCCCAACTCATTCACCAGAATACAGAACCACAACTCACTCAGCACACTACACCAGAACACAGGACCACAACTCATTCACCATACTACACCAGAACACATGACCACAACTCATTCACCAGAATACAGAACAACAACTCACTCAGCACACTACACCAGAACACAGGACCACAACTCATTCACCATACTACACCAGAACACAGAACCCCAACTCATCCACCAGAATACAGAACCACAACTCACTCAGCACACTACACCAAAACACAGGACTCCAACTCATTCACCATACTACACCAGAACATAGGACCACAACTCACTCAGCACACTACACCAGAACACAGGACCACAACTCATTCACCAGAATACAGAACCACAACTCACTCAGCACACTACACCAGAACACAGGACCACAACTCATTCATCATACTACACCAGAACACAGGACTACAACTCATTCACCATACTACACCAGAACATAGGACCACAACTCACTCAGCACACTACACCAGAACACACGACCACAACTCATTCATCATACTACACCAGAACAAAGGACCACAACTCATTCACCAGAACACAGGACCACAACTCATTCACCAGAATACAGAACCACAACTCACTCAGCACACTACACCAGAACACAGGACCACAACTTATTCACCATACTACACCAGAACACAGGACCACAACTCATTCACCATACTACACCAGAACACAGGACCACAACTCATTCACCAGAATACAGAACCACAACTCACTCAGCACACTACACCAGAACACAG
>CM050199.1:29546105-29578605 GCA_027475355.1 Coilia nasus
AATACTTGCTACTGATATTAGGAGATTATTATGTTATTATTAAAAACAAGGGTGCCCAATATTGTATTGTGTTTAGTGTTACAGTAAAGACAAGACATGTTATCTACGCCCCCCCCCCCCCCCCCCCCCCCTCAAAAAACAAAAAAAGAAAAAAACAAATACATTGACTCAAGATATTTGGCCACATGATACAACTGATGTTTATTGTTCAAAAAATACAAAACAATAACTTACTTTTGCCCTAAATTGAAGTCAGTCTTTTCCCTTTGTAGGGCAGTATAGGGCTCAACATGTCTAGTGGCGCCTGCCAATGCTGAGCCTTAAAAATGATCCCAACTAACCCCCGGTGGCATGGAGTGTCAATTACCTCTCCATAATTGTGAGGTGCTACCTTTTTTCCCTGCTATTGCTGTCTCTTTGGGGGGTACTGGGTCTTGATCTTGATCTTAATCTGTACCCCTCAGTACCCCTCTGTAATTCGTACTGGTGGCACCCCTCCTATTCTGTGTGCAAGTAAAGAAAAACAGTCCTGGCTTTGTTTACGGGACACAAAAAGGCTCAAACAGAGCCAAACAATCTGCAGCCCATTGCAGCCCATCCATACATAACATAACGCCAGGAGAGCAGAAAGGCACTGCATTTTTTCACGGGCTAACGCACTCTAAAACTGACCACAGTCTGTTACCAAAGCATACCAAACATACGTACCAAAGCATATCAAACATACGTACCAAAGCATACCAAACATACGTACCAAACATAAAGAAAAGGTGCACTGTGTATGATTGCAGCATGGGACACTGAAGAGCTAAAGGAAAGAGTGTGAAGGGCAGCAGTGGTCAGGCACTCACTTGAACTTGCCCAGCCAGGAGTCGGCCACGATGGCACCCAGGATCGGCGTCAGGTAGCACAGAGCCACGAAGGTGTGGTAGATGGAGATGGCCGTGTTCTCGTCCCACCTCAAGAAGTACGTGAAGTACAACACCAGCACAGCTGAGAGAGAGAGAGAGAGAGAGAGAGAGAGAGAGAGAGAGAGAGAGAGAGAGAGAGAGAGAGAGAGAGAGAGAGAGAGAAAGATAGAGAGGTCAGCAAACAGAAGTCCACCAAGAAGAAAGACTAAAGGGAACAAGAACTGTGTGTGTGTGGTGTGTGGTGTGTGGTGTGTGGTGTGTGCGTGTGCGTGTGTGCGTGTGTGTGCGTGTGTGCGTGTGCGTGTGTGTGTGTGCGTGTGCGTGTGTGCGTGTGTGTGTGTGTGTTTGTGGTGTGTGTGTGTATGTGTAGGGGTATAGGTTTACCTCGCATGCCATAATAGGAAAATCTTTCACAGAACTCATTCACCACGATGAAGAAGATGCTGATAGGATAGCCACAGCAATCCGCCTGTCCACGAAACAGAGAGTAGGAAGACATGTATGATAACTGACTTATTCTGAGGCTACGAGAATAAAACAAAAGTACAACAAATCCTGATCTCAGCAATTCTATCCTTAGAATACTTCATGTTTGAATTTGATTGACAGTTTGATTACAAATTACCAATAATATAGTCAAATATCACTTTACTGTTTTCCACCTTGTTTCTAAGCCATGCTATCGCTTTCTGATGCCTTGTGTGTAGTGTTTTTTCCCCTATGGGATGAATAGTGTAGTCGTAGTTCAAATGATGTGGGAACTAAGGACAGCTCATTTCCCCTAAAAAGGCCAAACGACTCTAGTCTTATTGACCATTGCAGGATTTTATGATTTTATGGTGTGTCTCGTTTCCGATCTAAGACCCAACTCATCTGTTCTGCGTTGATGAGACTGACTCAATATACAGTAGGTTGGACCTGTGGTGCAGTTGCAAACAGGACTAACAAAGGTGTGATTGGCTGAGTAACACTGCATATTGTAGTGTAGTGTGGTGTAGTGTTGTGTAGTGTAGTGTACATAGTGGGAAGTACTGAAGTTTACTGTTGTATTTTGCACACACAAAAATCGCAATGTATTGTGATAGAATCGTATCGTGGTATATGTATCGTGATACGTATCGTATCGTGCCACAGCCGGATAGACTCCACTTGCTAAAAGCAGCCTTCTAATGTTACAATATGTATTCTGACACCAAAGTGTACATGCAGTGCCGTGTGACCATTCACATGCATATTTGTGTGTGTACGTGGCAACCTGTTTTTGTGAGTGTTTGAGTGTGTGTGTGTGTTCTTTATGGTAAGTTAAAAAAAAACAAGTGTGTGTGCATCTGTGTGTGTGTGTGCATCTGTGTGTGTGTGTGTGTGTGTGTGTGTGTGTGTGTGTGTGTATGTGTGTGTGCACTGTACTGTATAGGTCTTGCCTCCACTTTTTTAACAGTTTGTGTGTAACACCGATTGTTGCTGGTGAAACGCTGTTTCGTCTATAGACTACGTACTACTGTATGTATATGGCTGAAACGACAATAAAATCCCACTTGATTTGGCTTGTAGTGTGCAGTGTGCAAAGTAGTGTGTGTTTGCAGAATGATCTCTTACGCTCTTCTTCTTCTTCTGCTGCTCTATTCCCATCTCTTTTTCTGCGGAGGACAGAGGAGGACATTAGGACTCCAGTAAGTGCCCTAAGCAAGTGCCCTAAGCAAGTGCCCTAAGGGGCGGCATTATGGTACAGTACTTCATCACACACCATGGTAGCCCAAGCTTTTGAGCACACAATTAACCTTAATTAAGTCTTTACTGTTTAGTCGTTAAAAAATAATAATTTTAAGTTCTACAATTGCATTTACAATTTAAATCACATAAAAGTAGTTCCATAACATTAATAATAACATTCTTCTCACCTAATAGGAAACATCCAGTTGTTAAATTAGGTACACTTGAATGCATTATACTGATACTCAAGTAAAATAGTGCTTGAAATAGTAGTTACTACTGCATTGCATTGTCATAGTAGACAGCTGAGCAAATTTACGATTTAGAAAGCAATCAAGCTGTCAAAGTCATCTATTATCAAGATTAACACAGTCATGTTGCAAAATGCACAAATGATGCTATGTTACTACTAAGGCTACACGTTGTATTTTAATGTAAAATTTAACACAAAGAATATCAATGCACTTTCGAGAGGAACCATACAAAATAAAAATATATAATGTACATAATCATAATCTCATGTATAATAGTATGGCATAAATGCACCAAGTACAGTAAACAGTGCTTGTATTACATCATTATAAAGAGTTACACAAACACACAGGCAGACACACACACACTCAACACTCACCTGCCATGATGTCTGTTTAGTCTGGGGAGAGCTCTGAGTAGACTTTTCAACAATATCCTTAAAAAGGAACACACCAGCTGGATGGTTGGTAATAAGTTCCCTCTGTCTTTTTCACACACTGATGCACACACACTCACACGTCACACACACACACTCAGGTGACAGGTAGATTACCACTGACAGTCAGGAGGGTTGCAGGGGGGCACTTTTATAACCTGTGTTCAGAACCCAGGGCTCCCAGCATCCCGTTCAGCAGAGCGTGGCCACAGTTTATGGCCTCTGTGTGTGTGTGTGTGTGTGTGTGTGTGTGTACAGGTGGAAGAGCAGGAGGGTGGGGGCAGCTGTCCTCTCACCTGGACAGGAGCACAGTGCTGTAAGAATATATCCAACATGGCTCCTCTCCATGTACAGCAATGTAACATCATTCATTTTGTTAAGTTACTGGGCTACTCAGTAACTGCACACCAATATTTAGGAGGATATCTTTAGGTACAATTTTGTTGGTACATCATATTGTTTCTCTTGCTGTTTCTATCAACATTACACAGTTATAAAACTTAATGAGTTGTAAAAAATATGATGTTTTAAATTATTGGTGCTTGAAAAAAAGTGTATATTTGGCAACTACTATGAAACAGAAAGTGGAAACATTTTTTGGACTGGTTATCTATCATTCATATCAGGAGTATTTTGTTAAGATTTAATGATTTGGTACATACCTTTATCTACATAGCCAATGATGGTATAAATACACCACACAGTTTACTTGTTTGTTAAGAAACTGGCACAACAGCTACATGCTAAACCATAAATAAATAAACAAACAAGCAAATATTCAAACAAACAAGCAAGCAAGCAAACCAATACAGAAAAAAATGACAATTCCTCAAACATATACCATTTTAGATGTTATATTCTGGATACCTTATTGTTAAACCTTTTTTTTAATCAAATTCATACACTAAATGCCACATGATTTCCCACGCTCTTAAGGCATTTCACCAGCTCTCTGATAAGAGAGATAGTGCTCACATGTTAATCACTGCTCAGACCTTAGCACATGCCTTGTCTCCACTTTACATTTTATCAGTGACGGGCTATCTGATCCTATTCCACATCACCACCTAACTCTTAGCCCCTCTGAAGCACAGGCACAGACTTACACTGAGCCAAAGTTTTGCTAATACTTTATTTTAACGCTCCCTGTTAGATTGTCGATCTACATGTATCTACATGCATATTTCTGTACTTACACTGTACATCTCTGACACTAACCCTAACCCTAACCCTAAGGTACAGTGTAGTATATCAAAACACATATGTGAAAGATCTTGAGCTAATATTGTTTATCGAAAAACAAACTCTTGCTCACACTCACATCAGAAACATAGTGCATAGTGGTCCTCGCGGGTTCTTTGGAAAAGTCCACCCCTACAGACCTCTCTGCTCTATGGTTCTGTGTGTGTATGTGTGTGTGTGTGTGTGTGTGTGTGTGTGTGAGAGAGAGAGAGAGAGAGAGAGAGAGAGAGAGAGAGAGAGAGAGAGAGAGAGAAAGTCTGTCTAACAGAGGGCCAGGATTATGATGTTTTGGGAGCACACGCACACACACATACACACACACACACACACACACACATACAGTCACCCAGTGACACAAAGTCACACACATGCACTGCAGCTTTCCCCAGTGTCAGCATCCCTCATTCTGTAAGCACATCCGCAACACAGGCCCACACCAGCAACCTGTTTTGATGGCAACAGAAAACAATGATGACAGTACAAACTTATACATCATTAACCATGATAAACAGCAGAGGTTCACCTGAAGTCAGAAAACATCTGAAGTTTGTCAAATTTCATGGCTGAATCTCCCTCAGATGTTATACAAAAGATAAATATGATGGGACCAGTGTCTAACCTAGTAAGTGTGCATGTTTATTAAATCTAGTTGAATTGTTAAAGTTATGCAATGCAGATAAGCAAAAGAGTAAATAGTTTCTCCATGATAACAGCTAAAAATGTGAATGCCAATTAAAAACACAGATTAATCAGCTATCTGTGCTGTGTTACGAAAGAAAGACAGTGAAACAAACACTTGATGCTTCATCGTGTTTAGAAGGCTGCAAAAGAAATGATTAGCATCGCCATAAATCAAAGTTCGAAGCGCTGAGATTTATTAAAGGCAGACAGCCAGTTCCATGATATGTTGCACTGTTAATGACTTAATTATTCTTATATAACACATTTAAATAATGATTGATAGCGACTATAAACTGCTCACCAATTGGTCAAATGAGAAGAAAAAATGTCCCTCTGGTGTTAAAATGACACACCATCTATCTAAACCACATAAAACTGAACCTTAAAGGCACGACATCTGGCAAAATAGACATGTTGCACAAAAACACAGTAAAAGGAGTGAAAGAGACACAAAAACACCACAGTGATAATACTTAACTTTAATGGAACAGAAGCAGTAGAGGGACATGATTTCTTTACGTAACACCAGTCAGAAGAATAACATTCTGTTAGTAAATACAAAAACCTACCTGACACTTCAAATATAAAAACATGAATTTCATTTTTATTTGACATTTACAGTACACTGTTATACGGGTATAAAACAAATCCTCCATCCCAACCCTGTGCCCAGACTCCATAGTTCACTGCTACGTTATCTCTCATCTCCCGCTTTGGCAAGAGAGACGATGATGAAAGAGCGTGGATCCGAGCGAATAAAGGGCGATGAGACTCAGACCTACAGAGACACGTAAAATATTGCACTCCTCGCCTGTTAGATAGAAAACAGGCGTAAAAAAAAACAAAAAACAAAACAAAACAAAAAAACAAAAAAATAACAGTCCCTTGGCATTGAGCATCTGTCTTCCTCTCGTGGTACAGGATAAAATTTCATTTCTGAGGATTTGGGACGAGTGGGGAAAGTGCAGTTTCATAAGGAGCGCTGGCCCTCGTGACGTGATTCCAGGCATACTAATGTCAAGCTTACTGCACTTGCACAGGTGAAGTCCTCTTAGTATAAAAAAATGTAAACTTCCGCACACTGTCCTTTCCTCAAACAAGATTTTATTCCCAATGCCTCAGTCAATGGACCTTCGGCAGGTTAACCAGGCCAGCTTAACCTGATAAACCTGAGCTGACGAAGGTCCATTGATCAAAACGTGAATAAAATCTTGCCTGTGGAGTGGCCATTGCGCAGGGTTACATTTTTTTTTTTTTACTAAAGTGGTAGACCTTGGGACACCTCCAACACAACTGTTATCCAGAGGTGTGCAAAAGTTAATTGTTTTGAAGATGTGAAGTCACTGACATCACTTTAAACACTACAAATACCCCTCCCCCAACCCTCGATAAAACCACCTCCACACCCCCAAAATAAGAACATATGCAGATGATTAAAGGTGCATTCGAATTATGAAGACAGAGGTGAATAGCTGAGGTGAACATGTCTTAAAATCCTAATGTTTTTGTGTGAACGTTTTGAATTGTTCAGTTTTTCTGGTAAAACATAGGCCACCGTCAATGTACTTTCACTGCGACCCACCACTTCAAATCATTCGCCTTTGCCTACACACATTAGTCACAAACTCAAAACAAACAGAAAAAATGTTCCGCTGCCTATGAACTTAAATTCACCACTGTTTCACAAAATGACTATACTTCCATAGTAAGACTGTGGGTGGAATCGCACATGTCAGTATGGGTCAACCAGAGGTTTTTGGAAGGGCAGCTCCTTTCTAAACATGCACAGACGGGGTCCTCGTTTGTTGCTAGGGGAAACCGTGCTTGCTCGCTGTCTCCACAGGAAACGACGAAGGAGATGGACGCATCAAGACAAACAGACATCTGGTCACAAAAAGTGTTTGCACTCTCAGTCACATGGTCTTCGGGGGTCCAGTCTAAGAGGAGCGGGTTACTGGCCAAAGGGCAGGTCTGACCGTGTCACGTACTGTAATGTAGGTCCAGGACATTCTTCTGACTCCGGGGCAAAGGCCGTCACAGTTTAAAGTCACACTATCCAACTTGTAGGAGGGAAATAGCCTATGAGAATTATTCTTCATTTTTTTACACAGCAACGTAGTTTTATCTGTCAGAGCTGGGAGTTTTACAAAGATGCCAGTTTTAGCTTCCTCTCTTCCTTCAGGCTGCCTGCTTTTCCTTCGTCTCCTTTTTACGTCACTCTAAGTCTTATTTTGGAGCCTTATCTCCACTGAAACGTGTCCATTTCTCTTTCTCTCCCTCCATCTCCCTATGAGAGGTCAGAGGGGCAGAGGTGAAAGGTCACACAGTGGAAGTGGCCGTGGGCAGGCCGTGCATGGTGGCACTTCCTGTGGGCGTGCCACTGATGGCGTTGAAGATGTGCAGCGAGTCAGAGAGGGCATTTTTTGCCACACCGTCCTCGACTGGAAAGATCTGAGGAGAAAATAAGAGATAGAGAGAGAGAGAGAGAGAGAGAGGGCGGGAGGAAAAGACACGAAAGAGAGAGAACCATTAATGTGAGCAATGGGACACAGGAAGATGGAATATAGAAGAGAGAGGAGGAGTGAAGGAAAGGTGTAAATAAAAGATGAGGACAAAGGATAGAACATGAAAAAAACAAGACAGCATGGCACAGCCAGAGAAAACAGGGCTTGTGACGGATCTCAAACTGAAGCAACACACAGAGGGCAACACAAATCATTAGAATATAATCAAGGAAAATCAAAAAGAAAATGAAAAAGCTCTATTACCATCCAATCTGCACAGGCAAGCCCACGGGGAGCAAGGGAGAGAAAGCATTCGTAAGCAAAAGCAGCCATTTTGTAGCCCACAATTTCCACCAAGGCTGAGGCCTATCTATTCGAGTATCACTGCTTCAGTATGCTGTAGCTCTACCAACTAATACCATCATCCAACCTTGACCTCATTAAACATCACTTATAAAATCACTTACAAGGCATTTTTAACACGCAAAGCTGCAAAGCACATTTAGCATGTACAACTATAACTGCACATTCAAATAATACATATAACTGTGAAGTGTTTCATATGTGAGGTGCTTAACATGTGTTTGGTTGAATGACATAATTGCGTTGAGTTTGAAATGTATTGTCTGTGTCTCAATTAAGGTTGTACATGATTCCAAGGGCTGGTTTGTTCGAAGCATGTACAACCTTATTTAAGACACCACTTCTTGTCTGTGTGTGGCATGTGGCATGTGGCATTTTGTGGCTTGTGTATGATTGTGAACAGTAAACCATAAACTCCTGTGTGTGATATGGCTGACCTGTTCGTGCATGATGGTGGACAGTTCTCTGGTCAGGTCCCTGTAGTTGGCCTTCATCTCGTCATGGTACTCCTGCTGATCCTCCTTTATCAAGCGCTCATTCACGCCCAGGGCCTGACCACAGGCGTCCACAAATTGCCTGTGCAAAAACACTTTTTGTTAATTCTCTTTTTTTATATAATCAAACCTTTTTATAGCACCAAACTCATAGAACTATAATACTGTGTGCCATGTCAGTTGAAATAGTAGACTGTAAAACAAAACAAAACAAATTCCTCATAGTCTTCTGCAATACTGAATTACTGCTAAAAAACAGCAAACGGAAGTGTGGAACAAAAATATGAACTACACCAGAACAGGTCCACACTGGCTTCAGCACTGTACACAGACATACCTGAAGACCTCTTTGAGCTGTTTGACTTTGTTGTCCGCGTATTTTTTCTGGCAGCCGTCATCAAGGAAGGCTCTAGCGTATGCTAAAGGACCCGCATTGACCTGGGGAAGAAATGGAGACACCAAATGAGCTCTTCAGTAGCAAATCACGTATGTGCATACGAAAGATGTTCTTGTCTGAGATAACCATCATTTAATGTCTAAGTCCTGTTTGAAGTCATACAGTGGTGTTTCGGGATGTATGTACAAACGTCTTATGTGGGTCTGTCTATGCAAATGACTGAGTGTTAAACTGTGGGTATATGATGGGAGACAAAACACAAACACACACACACACGCGCACACACACATACACATACGCACACACACAAACACAAACACACACACACACACGCAAACACAAACACAAATACACACACAGACACAGACACACACAAACACAAATACACGCACCCACACACACACACCCAAACACACACACGCACGCACAAACACGCACACATACACAAACACAAACACACACACACAGATACACAAACACACCCACACACACACATACTCATAGACACAGACACACACACACACACACACACACACACACACACACACACACACACACAGACACACACACACACACACAGCCCTACCTGTACACAGATGCTGCCCTGGAGCTTGAGCTGCAGGCGGATCATGTCCACCTCTGTGGCGGAGCACAGCACCCGTAGCTCGCACACCTTACTGCTCATCTCGTCGATGGCCACCTCGATGGGGCTCAGGTCCGTGTGGTGCTGGTACATGACCGCTATGCGCTTCTTCACGTATGGGAAACAGTGTGTGGCTGTGGTAGAGTAGAGTGGAGTAAAGTAGAGTAGAGTAGAGTAGAGTAGAGTAGAGTAGAGTAGAGTAGAGTAGAGTAGAGTAGAGTAAAGTAGAGTAGAGTAGAGTAGAGTAGAGTAGAGTAGAGTAGAGTAGAGTGGAGTGGAGTAGAGTAAAGTAGATTAGAGTAGAGTAGAGTAGAGTAAAATAGAGTAAAGCAGAGCAGAGCAGAGTAGAGTAGAGTAGAGTAGAGTAAAGTAGAGTAGAGTAGAGCAGAGTACAGTAGAGTAGAGTAGAGTAGAGTAGAGTAGAGTAAAGCAGAGTAGAGTAGAGTAGAGTAGAGTAGAGTAGAGTAGAGTAGAGTAAAGTAGAGTAGAGTAGAGCAGAGTAGAGTAGAGTAGCGTAGCGTAGAGTAGAGTAGAGTAGAGTAGAGTAGAGTAGAGTAGAGTAAAGCAGAGTAGAGTAGAGTAGAGTAGAGTAGAGTAGAGTAGAGTAGAGTAAAGCAGAGCAGAGCAGAGCAGAGCAGAGTAGAGTAGAGTAGAGCAGAGCAGAGTAGAGTAGAGTAGAGTAGAGTAGAGCAGAGTAAAGTAGAGTAGAGTAGAGCAGAGTAAAGTAGAGTAGAGTAGAGTAGAGTAGAGTAAAGTAGAGTAGAGTAGAGCAGAGTACAGTAAAGTAGAGTAGAGTAGAGCAGAGTAGCGTAGAGTAGAGTAGAGTAAAGTAGAGTAGAGTAGAGTAGAGTAGAGTAGAGTAAAGTAGAGTAGAGTAGAGCAGAGTAGAGTAGAGTAGCGTAGCGTAGAGTAGAGTAGAGTAAAGTAGAGTAGAGTAGAGTAGAGTAGAGTAGAGTAGAGTAAAGCAGAGCAGAGCAGAGCAGAGTAGAGTAGAGTAAAGTAGAGTAGAGTAGAGCAGAGTAGAGTAAAGTAGATTAGAGTAGAGTAGAGTAGAGCAGAGTACAGTAAAGTAGAGTAGAGTAGAGCAGAGTAGAGTAGAGTAGCGTAGAGTAGAGTAGAGTAAAGTAGAGTAGAGTAGAGTAGAGTAGAGTAGAGTAGAGTAGAGCAGAGTAGAGTAGAGTAGAGTAGAGTAGAGTAGAGCAGAGTAGAGTAGAGTAGCGTAGAGTAGAGTAGCGTAGAGTAGAGTAGAGTAGAGTAGAGTAAAGTAGAGTAGCGTAGCGTAGAGTAGAGTAGAGTAGAGTAGAGTAAAGTAGAGTAGAGTTAATTTATTTATCCCAAAGGAAATTAAGGTGTCCAGTGGCACACATAGGCACACAGGTATATGACGCATGAGCGGGCGGGATAGATAGACAGAAGGACAGAGAAATTTATTAGAGGAAAAAGTACAAACAAAGTCAGATGGTGCAGATGCAACTGAGTGGGACATGATATTGGCAGCATCGTGAAGCAAATGGAAGACACTTTATGAAAGTCTTTCAAAACATTGTCTAATCGTAAAATACCTGCTCATATACACATAATAATTACTACAAGGCGTAATAAAATGTACAGTCTACAATTGTCAAAAAGTGCTGAAAAATGCCTATACAGTTCTTGTTGATTTACTTATAGTTTATATGACAACAGGATAATTATGCAGCATTTTCCATACTGTAGGCTACAGTAGGAGCACCACATGTTTTATATATGGCTTCCTATACAGATAATTCCGTCATTCTAGCGTGACAAGACTGAGTATTTAAATGACATCTCAGCATCACAGAGTCATCACACAAGTGTTGTTATTCCTCTATGCATATGGGCTAGGCCTTGGTCGATGACTAATTCTGCAACGTTGACAGGAGGAGAGGAATCTGCCGATGCCAGAACAAAAAGCAATGTCAAGGGTGCGACCTTTTCGCCAGCATCAGGGCGTTTAAGCTTCTATCAGTTCATCTATTATCGGCGGCTGCTGTAAAACGCTGTACTTTTGGAACAGAAGTGACTCATAAAGCAATAAAGCTAGCAGGAACAGCATAGGGAACAGGGAAGAGGCTTGATTAAATGGAAGAGGGGGGTTTATTAGAGTTTGATAGGGTGCAATAGAGATAGGTGTGTGGAGTCACCACCGCATTTAAGACAGTGTTGATGAGGACGTAGCCATGGATCTATCTGTAGACTAAAGGTGATGATACACGGGGCAACTTTTTGGGCAATATTGCCAGGCAACTTTACTAACACATGCTGTTTGGGCACTTTCTTACTGATGTTAGGCCACACAATTTTATCAGAAGAACGTGTATTATCAGCACAGAACTTGTCACTATCATCCAATCAGAATATTAGGAGCCTTTTATGCTGTTGCCCAGCAACATTGCTCAAAAAGTTGCTCCATGTATCATCAGCTTAAGTTTACGGATATTACTTCCTGATATGTTGATGTGTACTGTAACTATATTTATTGCTTTACTGTATTTTTAAATATGTTGCTTTACTGTATATTTAAAATCACCTGGATTTAAGGGTCATTTACACCAGAAATGATAACCGTAACTACAACGGGTCGTTTACACTGCCGTGCTTTTTTGCAATCAGCTGCTTGATTGTTAATTGTTTCCCTATAGAAAGCAATGGCTAATGGCCAATGCCAATGCAATGCATGACAATGGCGCCCGGGAGAAGTGTGTGGGGATGGTACCATGCCCAAAGTACCTCAATGTGTGTGTGTGTGTCTGTGTGTGTGTGTGTGGGGACGGTACCATGCCCAGGGTACCTCAATGTGTGTGTGTGAGTGTGTGTGTGGGGACGGTACCATGCCCAGGGTACCTCAATGTGTGTGTGTGAGTGTGTTTAGGTGTGTGTGTGTAGCAACTCATAACGTAATAACGGCTCTTAACGTAATAACGGCTCTTAATGTAATAACTGAAATGTAATAAATGTTCATAACGTAATAATCGACTCTTAATGTAATAAAATCATGAGCGCATAACGTAATAACATCTTTGGGCATAACGTAATAATGTAATAACCTATAACGTTATGAGCTCCACTATATAGCAACTCATAATGTAATAAAACCTCATAATGTAATAATGTCTTATACTGTGAGAAAAGCTGCATTAACACTGTTTATCTAAAAAAGGAATGGTTTTCAGTATATTATATGTACATTAGAGAAACTGAGTAGCGTTTTATTTGATTTTATTTTACATTTCGTATGCATGAAGTTAAGCCACTAGGTGGCACCAATGAGCTTTGTTTTGGGTCATTGAGAATACTGCATTCACATCTACTGACTACTGCAGGTAAGCAGAACTTTTTGTAACCTCTAAAGTTGAATTAATTGTTAAATAAATCCATCCACCGTGCTTTTAATTGTGTGTTAAGATGCTTCTTTGCACAATGTTTTAGTGAGCCCCTACTTGTTGTACAATTATTTGTATTTTATCTAACTATTTTATCTAGCATGTATTATAGCTAGCAGCTACTGTGTATTTGCTAGCAAATATTTTAGCTAACAACTATTTGTTGTGTTTTAAGATGTTAGGTAGAATAATGTTGTATTTAGCTGTATTTCTCCTCTATGCGTTGTATGAGTAATTTAGTAAGCATCCTAAACACAAGTTTATAAATGGAAATGTTGGACTTAATTTTAATGCAGGAAGTTGTTTCTCTGTCTGTGTTACATTCTGAAGTTAAAGTAAAATCCACAAAAAAACATTTGTTGATACGCTTCCCTACTTTAGAATGTGGCACCTTGTCTTGTGTGTGTGTGTGTGTGTGTGTGTGCTGTCTGCATACCTCACCCCAATGTTAATTGAATAGTTGTTAGCTAAAATAGTTGCTAGCAAATACACAGTAGCTGCTAGCTATAATACATGCTAGCTAAAATAGCTCCTAGTGAAGGCACAACAAAGACCTGTTAGATAAAATACAAATAATAGTACAACAAGTAGTGGCTCACTAAAACATTGTGCAAAGAAGCATCTTAACACACAATTAAAAACATGGTGGATGGATTCATTTAACATTTAATTCAACTTTAGAGGTTACAAAAAGTTCTGCTTACCTGCAGTAGTCAGTAAATGCGAGTGCAGTATTCTCAATGACCCAAAACAAAGCTCATTGGTGCCACCTAGTGGCTTAACTTCATACATACAAAATGTAAGAATACAGAACTATCAAATAGAAGGCTACTCAGTTTCTCTAATTTACATATCATATACTGAAAACCATTCCTTTTTTAGATAAACAGTGTTAATGCAGCTTTTCTCACAGTATAAGACATTATTACGTTATGAGGTTTTATTACATTATGAGTTGCTATATAGTGGAGCTCATAACGTAATAGGTTATTACATTATTACGTTATGCGCAAAGACATTATTACGTTATGCGCTCATGATTTTATTACATTAAGAGTCGATTATTACGTTATGAACATTTATTACATTTCAGTTATTACGTTAAGAGCCGTTATTACGTTAAGAGCCGTTATTACGTTATGAGTTGCTACAGTGTGTGTGGGGACGGTACCATGTTCAGGGTACCTCAGTGGCACGTCTGACAGTTGGTGGATTTGAACCTGCGGTGCGTTACACAAGTCCGTTACCTTAACCGCGAGGCCACCACTGACCCTACATAATCTTCAGCAAATGTTTCATTCATTTCACATCATTCATTCATTCATTTCACATCATTCATTCATTCATTTCACTTCATTCATTCATTCATTCATTCATTTCACTTCATTCATTCATTCATTTCACATCATTCATTCATTTCACTTCATTCATTCATTCATTCATTCATTTCACTTCATTCATTCATTCATTTCACATCATTTGTTCATTCATTTCACTTCATTCATTCATTTCACATCATTCGTTCATTCATTTCACTTCATTCATTCATTCATTTCACTTCATTCATTCATTTCACATCATTCATTCATTCTTACTGGTGAGCACAGTCCGGCGCTTGCACTGCTCCTCCACGCCGCCCTGCTTTTTGCCCGACACGGTGAAGGGCGTCTCGAAGACGAAGCGGCGGATGTTGTGGCTGCGCTCGAAGTCGGTGCGCCGCTCCTCCAGCTCCTTCTCCTCCAGGTGCGGCGTCACGTGCGTCACCTGGATGTAGGCGAACTTGGAGTCCAGGTCCTTGGGGTTCACCTGAGGACAGGTAGAGCATTGTAAGAAGAAAGGTGAAAAGGGGGCAGCTGTGGCCTAGTGGTTAGAGAGTTGGTCTTGCAATCGGAAGGTTGCCGGTTCAAATCCCGCCCATGGTTGAGATGCCCTTGGGACTCCCACATTGCTCCCGGGACTGTAACTAAAACCCTGTAAAAGTCTATAAGTCGCTCTGGATAAGAGCGTCAGCTAAGCGTAATGTAAAATGCACACACACACACTCTTACCCAAAGTGAACCACGCCTAGTGTCTGTCAGACACACTTGTTGTTTTCTTGCCTAATGCCTACTTTATTTACATGGACCATCACCTTGCATGTATATGTCTACCTCTAGGTATGTTGGTCTGAAGATTGTATGCTACATTCAGGCAAGCAGGAAATGATAGGCCCACTGCTGCTACTGTTGCATACTGACTTGAAATGTGTTATACACGTGTTATAATTGACATGTTTATAATTGACATGTTTATATTAACTATATTTGGTAACACTTTATTTGAAGGTGCCTACACAAGGGTGACACGGGCCTGTCATATACATGCTATGTCACATGTCATGCACATTAATGACACTTCATTAATGTTCATGACTGTTGTTACAAAATGACATTCAGTTTTTGTAATGTGAAGTTGACAATTTGACATTAACCAACATGACTTTTCCAGACAATGTCTTTTTCATGACAACTTTACATTAGCCAACACACACACACACACACACACACACACACACACACACACACACACACACACACACACACACACACACAAACTAAAACAAACACAGACACACACACACACATACGCAGTTTCCATATGTGTTGGGCATAATGTTTTCTGAACAGTGTTGTGTGGTTTACAGCTTGTAGGTGGGTGTGTACATTACACTTCTAGTAAAAACATGGTGCGATAAAGCCTGCTGTAAACACAGAGTGGCGTGCAGTGTCCTCAGGGTTAGTATAGGGAGGCAGACTTTGCCTTCACCGAGGGAGTGATTCATGCTCATCTTTACTCACTATCTCAGTGCCATGGATATAGGGGTGATTCTCTCCTTCACTTATCTCCTCCACACAGACTCCTCAGAAGGAGGGCTGTCTGTCTGTCTCTCTCCCTCTCTCTCTCCCTCTCTCTCTCCCTCTCTATCTCGCGCGCCCTCTCTCTGTCTATCTCTCTCTCTCAAACTCCTCAGAAGGAGGGCTCTCTCTCTCTGTCTGTCTCTCTCTCCCTCTATGTCTCGCGCTCTCTCTGTTTATCTCTCTCAGACTGCTTAGAAGGAGAGCTCTCTCTCTCTCTCTCTCTCACTCTCTGTCTCGCACTTTCTCTCTGTCTATCTCTGTCTCTCAGACTCCTCAGACGGAGGGCTGTCTCTCTCTGTCTCTCTCTCTCTGTCTCTCTCTCCCTCTCTCTCTGTCTCTCTCTCTCCCTCTCTGCCAGCTGCTATCTCTCTCCCTCTTTCTCCTCCTTCCTCCCTCTTTGTCTCCTATTTCTATCCCTCTCTCTCCCTCCCTCTCTTTCTTTCTTTCTTTCTTTCTTTCTTTCTTTCTTTCCTTCTTTCTTTCCTTCTTTCTTTCTTTCTTTCTTTCTTTCTTTCTTTCTTTCTTTCTTTCTTTCTTTCTTTCTTTCTTTCAGGGTGTTTCTGAAAAAAGGTCCTGGGCGTTTTTCAAAACGCTGCCGCTGGTGTTTTTTTTCCCTCCCTCCCCGTGATTAATGTGATAATATGTGCTTGGTGTCGTTGGAAAGCTGAGATTATGTACTTTCTTCTGATGTGTGTGCCTTATCTATCTGATCACAGGTTCGCGAGTAATTGAAACGAGAGTAATGTCTGTGCAAAGTGCTAATATGAGAGATTTTGGCGAATTTTTAAATATTAATATCTCGCCGATACTTGATCACAAAAGTAAGCGGGAGGTCACGTTGTAAAGCCCTGGTTCTGCAGTTTCGTTTGGTATGAGTGCCAAATCGACGTTGTACGATGTACCGTTCCAAAGTAATTCAACAGAGAAGAATAGGTGTAAATTTGCCCCCACTTTAACCCTATGGGCGTCGGGCCCATAGGGTTAAAAAACTGCCTATCGTACCGGGGTACTAGGTGCTTTCGGCCAATGATTCGAACTACTCACTGCCATGTATACTCTGACAATTGCAGTTGCCCCCCTGTAGAGGGTAGTCGAATTAAAGCTATAATCAAGTTATTTGCCATCATGTAACCGCACTGACTGACAAGTAGCTTGATGGTGGTCCATGGTTATAGAGTGAGTGAGCGTTTGTGTGTGCGTGTGTGTGTGTGTCACCCTCACCCTTCCAGAGTCC
Organism: Coilia nasus; assembly: GCA_027475355.1. NCBI lineage: Eukaryota > Metazoa > Chordata > Actinopteri > Clupeiformes > Engraulidae > Coilia > Coilia nasus. The sequence continues at coordinate 29,563,274 of CM050199.1, forward strand.
TGGATCATCTTGACGTTGTCGGGGCCGAACTTGTCGGAGTAGAGCTTGAGAAGGCGCTGGGAGATCTCCGAGAGGGGGGTGAATTTGGGCTCCTTGTAGATGTACTCCTTGCCGTCCTCGTCCTCAAAGAAGCCCTGCGGGGAGACAGGACAAATGAATGGCACAGGGAGCTTACAGTCAGGGGTGCCACTACAAATTGTGAGGCCCCTAAAAGAAAATAATTTTGGGTACCATATGACAGTCCTCCAGGGGGCCCCTATGAAGCTCTGGGCACCCCCCTGAACTGTCCCGACCTACTGTACCCCACCCCCCATAGCGGCGCCCCTGCTTACATCGCTGGGCTAAAGGCTTAGGCAGAGGTGGGCTACCTGGATTGAGAAGCTACAATCCAATACCACGTATTCAAAATCACCTGGTTCTACCTGAGCATGTATTTGCTCCAGCTATTCACTAAACCAGCTGATTCTGCCATTAGATTGCAGCTGCAGAATCCAGGTTACCCATCACTGCATGCATTCATGTGTGTGTGTGTGTCTATGTGTGTGTGTGTGTGTGTGTGTGTTTGTGTACTGACCTGTAAAAACATGAGTCAGTGCACACATTATATCTACTGCAACAAGCACAAGTGCCATCCAAATAAAAAAAAACAAAAAAACAAAAACAAAAAAAAAACAAAGCATGCCAAACACCACCCAATACAAAGGCAGCAACAGCAAGCAGATGGAATAAATAAAACATTAAAGCCTTAAAAGCCAGAGAGAGGAGTCATACCACAACCCCAATAAAGAAGCACACACAAACTTTCTCGCTACTCAAACCAGTTGTCTCTATTTCACCATTAACTCATACCCATTAGCCAGGGAGTTTTTCCCGGATTTTTCTAGAACAGCCAATGTCATAAAGTAGTGATCGAAATAGAACCACACAGCCATCTGATACCATGGCAACCCTAAGAGCATGGCGCATCGCTCCACCCGTACGAAAGTAATGTGGAGTTACTGCTGTAGGCAGTCAAAGCTTACGCTCGCCCATCCGTCTGTCAGTCTAGCACACACACACACACACACACACACACACGGCGGAGTACATGACAGCAATTCTGCGCATTAGTGGCTGTTAACGTGCTGGGTGCACAACACAGAACCATGCTGCTGCCGGCAGCCATAAACCGCTTTCCCAACCACAGCGACTGACTGGCGGATACACGGAACTGTGTTTCTTTTTATTTTGTGTGTGTGTGTGTGTGCATGTGTGTTTTTTGTGTTTGTGTGTGTGTGTGTGTGCATGCATGCGTGTGTGTGTGTGTGTGTGTGTGTGCGTGTGTGTGTGTGTGTGTGTGTGTGTGTGTGTGTGTCCAGTTAAAATTGCCAGACAGATTTACCACTAGCCTGCTTGGTGGTCAAGACGGTCAGTATGGGTCAAATGGTTTATTAGCTCATTGAGATGATAACCTCTGAAAACATCTAAGCAATAGACTGTAAAGTAAATGGTTTGGATTGATAATGCATGAAAAGCTGAGAGGTTCTCTGATTTTTCACCAGTTTGTCCATCAGAATGCTTAAAGAAGAGTGCTTAACAGTTTGTGTCCCAGAATGTTTTACAGAGAAGACTGTGTAGGAACAATACCACAAATGAGCAGCACCCAGCTCTTGCCAACTTTGTCAAAATCCAAAGTTCTACAAGATGTAAATACTCTGTAAATAATGTAAATATGTGCAATGATCCAGTGCATCGAATGAAACCGTGCAAGCTACAAACCATCCACCCGTGAGGCTGATTAATGGGGCTAATCTGTCTGAGGAAACACTGCTGCCCTAACCTCCCTTACTAACACACCTCACTGTGGTGTTCAGTTCCAGGTTAGTATGGAAGATGAGGGTTTAACGCAACACTAAGTAGTTTTTCAGTGGTTCATCAAGTTGTAACTGGGTGAAAGGCACTTCTGAATTTGTTTTGCCGCCCTCCATGGGCTGTAATTGCACTAAGTACGTTTGGAGGAGTGGGCTGTCTCTGCAGCGCGAATGAGAGACAATTCCGCTTCCAACCTGTAGGGCGACTGAAAACAAAAGCTACTTAGTGTTGCTTTAAAGCAGAAAGCAGAGAGAAGCCCAAAGTCAGGCAGAGGGGGGGGGGGGGGGAGCAGGCAGTTACAGGCAGCACACGGCAGCACACTCAATCTGAGCCAGGCAAAGCGAGCCGAGGACAGAGTGCAAACTTACCGCAGCCTGACCGCAGAGGGAGAGAATAGAGAGAGATAGACAGAGAGAGAGAGAGAGAGAGAGAGAGAGAGAGAGAGAGAGAGAGAGAGAGAGAGAGGGAGAAAGACAGAGAAGAAAGAGATAGAGAGAGAGAAATAGAGAAAGTAAGAGAGAGATAGACAGAGAGAGAGAGCAAGAGATAGAATGAGAGAGAGAGAGAGAGAGAGAGAGAGAGAGAGAGAGAGAGAGAGAGAGAGAGAGAGAAAGAGAATATGATTAACCATTTGGTGAATGCAGGGACATGCACTGCTTCTATAGAGTCTTCATGCAGAAGTCAGTAGGCTAATATATCAGTAGGCTAATATCTCTACTTAGCCACAGTGACAACAGAGTGGGAAATAGTGGGGTAATTGCATTATTATTGCTTCACTTCTTTGACTGCCATGAAGAAAGACAGCAGTGGTTTAGATAGAGGACCTACTCAGTGACTTAGTGATTGTTTGAGTTCAGTTTGTTCATGTCACATGCAGATTGGGCATTATTGTCATGCTTATGATATGGTACGTTTAGCATAAGGCAATTAGTGATGTTAGCGACTAGAGAAGGTGAACCCTATTTAAAAAAGATATGATTTTGGGCCTCGCTTTCTCTAAAAATAACATGAATGTTGTTGTCCTCCTTTTGTAAGTCGCTTTGGATAAAAGCGTCTGCTAAGTGTAATGTAATGTAATGTAATGTCCTCAAAGGGTCCCCTGTCAACGCTGGTCTCTGAGAATCGGGGTCCTAACTTTGCAGCCTTGCATCGCCCCTGCAGTAAGCCAGCCAGTCAGTCAGTCACTAGAGTTCTCTTGTAATACACTAGTCTACACTAGTCTACACATCACATACTTTATGATTCCAGATGTACAGTATCTTGCACACTACATTGCACTATTAGGTCATGTTACACCCCACTCCATGTGTGCTTGTATTGTATATTATATCCCACTTGTATGTTATGTACGTAGGTGCCTATATGTATATTGGTGTCTGTATTGTACAGTAATATTGTACTATTGTACAGTGTGAAATGCTGGTATACTTGGCCAATAAAACTCTGAGATTCTGAGTCTGATTAACCTCCAGAGATGTGTCTGTGATGGGGGATCTGGGTGGGGGCAGTGGGTGGGAGAGGTGGGCACTCTTATGGGAGAGGAGGGCACTGGGGTTGGAGAGGTGGGCACTGGGGTGAAAGAGGTGGGCACTGGGGTGGGAGAGGTGGGAGAGGTGGGAGAGGTGGGCAGGGGTGGGAGAGGTGGGAGAGGTGGGCAGGGGTGGGAGAGGTGGGAGAGGTGGGCAGGGGTGGGAGAGGTGGGAGAGGTGGGCAGGGGTGGGAGAGGTGGGAGAGGTGGGTAGGGGTGGGAGAGGTGGGCACTGGGGTGGGAGAGGTGGGAGAGGTGGGCAGGGGTGGGAGAGGTGGGCAGGGGTGGGAGAGGTGGGCACTGGGGTGGCTTACCTGGCCGAAGAAGGCCACCCTGAAGTAGGTTCCCAGCAGCCTCTTGCCTGTGTGCATGACCTCCATGACCTTGGTGTAGGCTCTGTGCAGCGTGTCATACAGGTGGGCCAGTTTCTGCAGGGCAAGACCACAAGCGTGCACAAAGACATGACAAATGTGTATCAGTGGTCATTTAATATGACTTTAATATGAATTATGCGTGTGTATGCATGTGTATGTGTAGGTCTATGTGTGCGTGTGTGTATCGGTGTCTGTGTGTGTATGAGTGTGTGTGTGTGTGTCTGTGTGTGCGCGCACCTCAAAGTCTCTCCTCTGCTCGTAGATGGGAATGATGAGCCTGTAGATGTCGGAGATGAGCTCGTAACGCTCGGCCTTCCACAGCCCATCAGCACACTCCTCTAACAGCTCCATTAGAACCTCCTACATACACACAGACACACACACGGTGTCCAAAAAAACAGTGCTGGACAATCAGGAACTAGCACAGACTCAGGGGATGAGGTAGGACTGATGGAAAGGCGATGATGAGTTTTTCCATCATAAACTTGATGGCACTTTTAGACAGGGCCTTTTTATGGGCAACTCTGAGAGGCCCCAGATTTTACTGCCAAGATGCTGTCACCGAAACCATTTGTATGCTTTGCTTGTGTATTTCTGAGTGTGTGTGTGTGTGTGCGCATGTGTTTGTGTGTATGGGTCAATGTGTATTTATGTGTCTATGTGTGTCAATGTGTATTTGTGTGTGTGAGCGTGCGTGTATGTGTGTGTCAGTGTGCATGTGTGTGTCAGTGTGCATGTGTGTGTGTAAGAGTGTGTGTGTGAGTGTGCGTGTATGTGTGTGTCAGTGTGCATGTGTGTGTGTAAGAGTGTGTGTGTGAGTGTGCGTGTATGTGTGTGTCAGTGTGCATGTGTGTGTGTAAGAGTGTGTGTGTGAGTGTGCGTGTATGTGTGTGTCAGTGTGCATGTGTGTGTGTGTAAGAGTGTGTGTGTGTGAGTGTGCGTGTATGTGTGTCAGTGTGCATGTGTGTTTGTAAGAGTGTGCGGGTGAGTGTGCGTGTATGTGTGTCAGTGTGCATGTGTGTGTGTAAGAGTGTGTGTGTGAGTGTGTGATACAGAGGGAGAGAGATGGAGAAAGAGAAAGAGAGGATGGACGGGTGTATCATCAGCATGTGCCATCAGCATGTGCACTGTGTCTTCTTTACTTGTGTATGTTTTATGCCCTTGTATGTGTGTGTGTGTGTGTGTGTGTGGGTGGGTGGGTGTATGTGTGTATGTTTTTGTGTGTGGCTGTGTGGGTGTATTTGTGTGTGTGCAGCCACATATGTGTGTGTGTGTGTCTGCATGTGTGTGTGTGTCTGCATGTGTGTGTGTGTGTGTGTGTCTGCATGTCTATGTGTATGTGTGTGTGTGTTTGTGTGTGTGTAGATGTACAGGCTCCCTGTACAGGTGATCCCATCCGTAGATAAGCACCCTGTCAAGGCTGAGTGGGCACTTATCTCCCTGAGGAGAGGACAGACTCTGCCCCTTCTGCGGCTCACACACACACACGGCTGCCGTAAACGCCACCGTAATTACTATTTCACAAGATAAGGGCATCAAGGAACACTTTTTTTACGAGAACAATTAATGCTTTAATGTGGTCCTTTTAAATGAAGCGCACACAGCGGCACGTTGCACAAGAGCGTTTTAAACACGTTGTGCTTGTGAAACATGGTGCGTCTTAAAGTTTCATAATGTATTTGGACATTTGGACAACACCCAACCTCAGTAGTGACTGAAAGGTTGGGAATTGGGGTGCGTGACTTTTGTCAACTTGCAAGCACTACTGAATGGGTTTTACTGAGTTTTTATGTGTTTTATCTGTAGTGTGTACCTCCAGAGTCACACACACAATATTTATGTCTGTAATGTAAAGATGGAAAAGATCTGTTCAGTGAGTAATTTATAAAACCTCTGCATGGAAATGCATTGAGTGCCTTGCCGCAGGTATACTTAGAATTAACTGTGACTGCAGTATCAAATCATATTGCGCATGCGCTGTTTTTTGCATTTGAGGCGTGAACTGAATTTAAACTATCTCAATCTCAATCCCTCTGAGCAAGACCACCGGTATCCCACAATGCCTGGCGAGTCTGACCTCATTGAAGTGGACGTCCTGCATGCCCACGTCCTCCATCATGGCAGCCTCCTCGTCGATGTTGGGCGTGATCACACGGAACGCGGAACAGCCCTGCCGGAACATTCCTGGAACAGCCCGGGTCACGAGAGAGAGAGAGAGAGAGAGAGAGAGAGAGAGAGAGAGAGAGAGAGAGAGAGAGAATATCAATGATGAATGACATTTCATGCACTGATAAGAGGCAGATACAGTACATGACAGCCCAGGCCTTGGCCGAGTGAAACGCTCCCAGTAAAATGGACTCCACAATGATATGGAGCTATCATTATTAACTCCCTTGGTACCTATTATGTTATTATGTCAGGTACCTCACGACCTTATCTTAAGGTCCTTTCATTTGGAGATGTGGAGAAAGGTCAGACTCGAATGCCAACAAAGGAGATACGAGGAAGAAATCTGGATAATGCGGTTAATGATGGTTTGAGGCCTCGTCTGAGAAATGAGGGAAAAGGTGAAGGCGAAGGCAAAAGTGCAGTCTAGCTCCAAGCCTACAAACACAGGTCACAGATCCTGTTAGTTAAGGATCTGTGTCTTACTCAAGTGGCATTTGGCATTAGGAGATCTTTAGAGAAAACTGTATAGCTGGTAAGCATATGGGAAGATCACTTCGTAACAGAATTACACACCCCCTAGCCTTTTTCAGTTCCACACAAGCGTTAATGAACTGACATATTGTCCTTTAATAATAATGGCTGGGTTTCCCAAACGCAGTTAGGAAGCTCTTAGCGCTAAGAGCTTCTTTAGACCACTCTTACTGTAGTAGGGTCTAAAGAAGCTTTTAGGCGCCTAGGGTCTAAAGAAGCTCTTAGCAAGCAGCCAGTGTATGGGAAACCTGGTCAGCGTCATAGTATAACTGCATTACTGTGTAATTCCCCCCATATCTTCTGCACATATTTGAAGCCATGCTTGTGTCTCCTGCATGTTTTGGGAAAGCCACCCTGGCTGGGAGGCCCTAGTATCGTCATCAAGGCCAGGGTGGCGATAAAAGGGTGGAGATAAAAGCATAGTGAAAGGTCAATGACGGGGACCTCCATGATAAAAGCCCCTGATTAGAGGGGGTGTGGCTGGGGTCATCATCAGTAGGTTTTTGGCCTTACTCTCGCCTTCTGCTTAAGTCACAGGAAATGACTTTTCCTCACATTGCATAACACGTGCAGACGAATTGGTAACTCTCACCTGTGTGTGTGTGAGCGTGCGCATATGTGTGTGTGTGTGTGTGTGTGTGTGTATGTATGTGCGTGCGCATGTGTGTGTGTGTGTGTCTGTATATATACAGTATGTGTGTGTGTGTGTGTGTGTGTGTGTGTGTGTGTGTGTGTGTGTGTGTGTGTGTGTGTGTGTGTGTGTGGGTGGGTGCACATGTGTGTGTGTGTGTGTGTATGTGTGTGTGCGTGTGTGTGTATGTGTATGTGTATGTGTATGTGTGTGTGTGTGTGTATGTGTGTGCGTGGCTCACGCGAATGCAGGAATGACCCTTAGACATGAGGATACTGGTGGTAAAGGCAACGTGTGTTTGTGTGTACGTTACATGTGACTTTAAATGATGTTTTGGGTGGACACTTATTGATAACCACTGATTATCAGTGTTTCTGTGAAGATAACGTGCATTATGACCCTCTGGAACGTGGTGCTGCTTTCTGATTGGTTGCTAGGCATGCAGTGAAACCGTATATCATGCACGCCTTGAAAGTAGTTCTGGCAAAAAAGTTTAAAACTTCAGCACCGTTCCATATCAATACCCAATAGAATGTACGTACCTACCGTAACCGTCTCTATCAAAATTCACAATTAATGGCAATGTCGAGTTCAATTTCCATGAACTTTAAAAAAATAGTAAACCGAAAATAACAACTAAATCAACATTTTGGAATAAGTATTGCATGTGTCGTGTTGCTCAATCCAAGCTAGCTAACACCTGATGAGCAGTAGCAATCACCTTACCAAATGAAAGGTAACCTTGACAACCAATTTGGCTAGTGACTGAGGGCTGCGTAGCGCTGTACTTAATGTTAGGCTACATTGTAGGCCACATTGTAGCGAAACCGAGTCTAAGTTAACCCTCTAAGTTAATTGAGAATTATTTTAAATACATTCTACATAATTGAGTGGCATTAACCGGGTCATAAGCGGGGTAACATCCGACGAGGCGTGCATTATACAGTTTTAAGTCAACGAGGTGGAGCCTAAGAACTTTCCGACGCGAAGCTCCACTCCGCTTACTTGTGTCACTAAACATGATGCCCTCAAAGGAAGTCAAAAACAGTTAAGAAAAACATGTTATGAATGAAAAATGAATTTACAAGTTTTACTGTAAATGCTATTAAACCCCCTAAAACAAATGTTCTATGCAAACAATCAAATAGTCCACTAATTCAGATGCACAGAAAAGGACAGAGCAGGCTGTACTTCCTCAGGAGGCTGAGGTCTTTCAATGTCTGCAACAGACTCCTGCTGATGTTCTACCAGTCTGTCATGGCCATTGTGCTGTTCTATGCTGTGGTATGCTGGGGTGGCAGCACTAGGAAAAGAGACAATGGGCGTCTGGACAGACTGGTGAGGAAAGCAGGGTCTGTGGTGGGTAGCTGGAGTATCTAACTACAATAGCTGAGAGGAGGACCCTGAGCAGGCTGCACTCCATACTGGACAACGACCGCCACCCCCTACACACCATCATCATCAATCAGAGGAGTTTGATCAGCGACAGACTCCGGTCCCTCTCCTGTAGGACAGACAGGCTGCAGAGGTCATTTGTCCCCAGGGCCATACAACTGTATAACAGCACACAGAGGGAACTGAGCATCATGGACTGGAGTGCTTGAGCACACACAATCACACACACACACACACACACACACACACACACACACACACACACACACACACACACACACGCACGCACATGCTGTCCCTGGTGGTGACTACTATACGACTATGGACAGCAATATACTGCACTACCCTGATAACTACTGCACTAAAGGACCCTTCTATAACTACTGCACTAAAGGACCCTTCTATAACACTGGACAATTTTACTGGGACACTGTAATCTATCTACCACAAAGCACCTCATCACGACACTTGGTTACCTCGTGGAATTCTTATCACTGGCAATTTTACTGGGACACTGTAATCTATCTACCACAAAGCACCTTATCACGACACTTGTTTACCTCGTGGAATTCTTATTACCTTACTTATTATCATTACAATGTTTTTTCTTCCCTCAGTTCAGTGAATGTTGTATTATGCAGACGTGTGCAATAGGCTTGATCTGTTTTTTTGCAATGTGTATTATGTGTATGCTACTGTGTGCAATAGGCTTGATCTGTTTTTGGCAATGTGTATTATGTGTATGCTACTGGACACCTTAATTTCCTTCGGGATCAATAAAGTTACTCTACTCTACTCTACTCTAAATAGAGAGTTTTCCAAAGATTAAACTTCATGGCCAAAATAAAATGTTATAACAAATCACGATTTTTGTTTTTGTTGTTTTCATTGTTATTTGAATGCTAGTGTTTTTTATGACAATGTAAACAATTACATCTGACATCTAGACAGTCACATGAGAGGATGCGTTTGAATAATAGCCATATGGTCACCCTAAATATCCTGTGAAACACAACACTCCTGTTTGCTCTACCCGGCTGTGATTAATAGCATACTGTACACTGGATCACTTAATTAAAGCAACAAGCAGTTTCCATCTTCGGTCACCCTACAGGTTGGAAGAATTGTCTCTCATAGAGAACTACAGAGAGACACTCCGCTCCTCCAAACTTGCTCTGTGCAGTTATAGCCCATGGAGGGTGGCAAAGCAAATTCAGAGGTGCCTTTCACCCTGTTACAAGTTGATGAACCACTGACAAGATTTTGGAAATATTATTTTAAGGTCAAAAAAACTACTTAGTGTTGATTTAATATTTTCACTGACGTTGTTCATGTGTACACAGATAATGGCCACAGTGCCTAAGTGGTCGTGTGAGGTCGGTGTCAGCACCACCATGTGGAGAACTGTTGTTACTGCAGTCAGTGTAAGCGTTACTGCAGTCAGTGTAAGCCACAGAGCCTTGGACCCACCTTTTCTTCTCAGGTACTCTGCCACCAACGCAGCAACATGCACGTAACACATGGCCGCCTGTGGACAAAGCACAACAGCAAGAGAGAATCACATACAGAGTTGTTCTTCTTATCTGATGGCAAAGTGCTTCTAGGGAATTACATTTAAACTGGGTATACTGGAACTGCTGCATTACAAACACCTTGACGATAACCTATGTGGTAACCTGACTGATAACAAGAGTCTGCAAACATTTGCGATAAGCGCTTTTCTGGTTTAAAGACTTCTGTTTGATCATCTGGCAGACTGAATGAATGACTCACCAATGAATAATAAAGTCACTTCTCAGTGATAGTGCCATTAACGTGACAATAATGAAGCACACAGTGAGGTTTAAATTAACACTGAGTCATTAGACAACATGACAGATCAAACAGACAGTTATCACTAGGCAGTCCAGGTGAAGGAACCTGAGGTCTTTGACCCCCCCCCCCACCCCCCCCAAAAAAACCTTCAACACCCTGACATCTGACCTTTAACTCTTAGACAGGTGTCAGTTCTTGTACTGAGGTATGATTGACCAATGATTCATTTGACCCCTGACACCTGACCTTTAACCTTTAAACCTAACCTTAAACAGGTCTATCATTCTTGCACTGAGGACTGATTGACCAATGAGTCATTTGACATCCTAAAAAAACAAGAAGACACTTGGCAGCCCAGGCGAATGGACCTCATGCCTTTGACCAGTTGAAAACTTGACCTCTAACATGACCCTTGACCCTGACCTCAGACAGGTCTCCGTTCTTGACGTGGATGCGGGCCATGCTGTCGAGCCAGGTCTTGCGCAGCTCGGGAGTGCTGGTGTAGGACTTGGCCAGGCTGTACTGCAGGTCCACCAGCATCTCGGGGTCGTTCTCGTGCTCCTTCATCTGCTCCGTGGCCATCAGCACGGTCCGGATGCGCTTCGTCAGGTCCTTCACGTCAGACGGGAATGCAGTATGCTGGCAGGAACAAAAAAAAACGTTCGTAAGGGTTGAAGCAGGCACCTATTATCAGACATTCTGATGAAGGGCACGTTTCCGAAACGTCATGAATGATTAAAAACGTTTTTGTGTGGGAGCACACTGGTGTTGCAGAACTTTGTTTCAGTTTTTTACTAACTTTGTGCACACCTCACATATACAAGGCATGTCCTCGCTCTCACCTTGATCGTCTTGTCGCTGTTGGCGCAGTTGTTAATGATGGACAGAGACTGCTGGAACCGCGTACCCCCAATCCCAATGACATCAGCGATCAGCTGACTCACGGCTATGACCACCTGTGGGCATGTGGGTGGTCAAAAGGAAGCCGCTTCAGTACAACGAAGAGGCACACTAAAACACTCATCCACAAGAACACACCTGTGGTACAAAGCTAAACAGATGAGGGTAGGTAATGCCTACAGTATTTTATCTACTATTATGTTCTCATTATTCGTATTGTTAGCACCTCTGAACTCCTAAATCAAGACTGCCCAATTTGGTGCCCACGGGTCATAGTTGGCCTGTAAACGATTACTTTTTGGCCCCATGCCCAGGAATATTTAATTTATTGTATTTCAGCGTGAATGTTAAGTTTTGGCCCACAACCCTCCACCCCAAGTTATTTTTTCCTGCGACCAATTTGGGCACCCTCGTCGTAAAGAGTGAGCACCCCTGTCATAAAATATGTTCATGTAAAATGACCAGGCTAATTCAGAGCTCATAGCACATAGAGTCAAGGCTGACAGCAGACATACAGTGGGTTGCTGTGACCTTTGACCTTTCGGCTCCCATCCCTCGCCTCGTTTACTCGCCTGCAGGTGTGTGCGGACGAAGGACTTCCTGCCGGTGTATTCGAAGTTGCTCTTCATGAGGAAGTAGAGCAGGTGGGCCGCGTCGCTGCGGATGGAGCTCAGCTTGGAGTTGCAGCACTTCAAGATCTCGTAGCAGAACCATGCACACATGTCCGCCCGCCCATCGAAGAACGTACACGGAAACTGGAGGGGGGAAAAAAGAGGAGGATGGGGGGTTATGACATGATAGCTGGGCATAATACCTGAGCAGCTGTGGTCTAGTGGTTAGGGAGTTGGTCTTGCCATCGGAAGGTTGCTGGTTCGAATCCTGCCCTACCCATGGTTGAGATGCATTTGAGCCAGGGACTGTAACTGAAACTTTGTAAATATCTGTAAGTTGCTCTGAGTGTCAGCTAAGTATAATGTAATGATAGGTAAGGAAATAAGCAGGGATAGGACTGCAGATATGGAACAAGACAAGCAGGGAAGATGTATTTGTCTATACTGCCCTACAAAGGCAAACTGCAGTAACTGCACGAACATTAAAACAGAGAAAAATGGCTTCAAAGTTGTCATACTGTAGCCTGGTAAACCCGCACAGAGGGTCTGGACCGGAATCTCTTGGAGGTCATTTAGCAAGTCCCAGCAAGACCAAACCAATCAGCGAACAGAGGGTGTGTTCGTTAGCCGTGACGTCGACCTTGTGTGCTACATTTGAATTGTAGTGCGTAGGTAGGCTAATTGCATACATGACGACCAGGCGTTAGCGATTGGGTAAAAGCAGAGGCACTTCAGCATGGTCCACACCTCCAACAAATCGTTTCTGACGGTCTCTGTTCCAGACCCTCTGTACAAAATGAAATGAAGCACGAGAGGCTGGTTTACCAGGCTAGTCATACTGCCCAGTCAAACATGTTGTAGGTGTAATAGTGGTAATGGTTTTATCTACTTTCTTAACAAGAAGAAGCAAGAGGTGGTAGAAAGTCAATTTCCAGTCTAAACTCGATAACCGCATTTCGGCTTTGTAGGGCAGAATAGCTTAAAAAACGTCTACTGACTTTATTCCTTTTCCCCAATATCATTCATCATGTTTACATCATTTGGCATTGGCAATGTGAAATGCAGGATGCATAGAGTTAAACCTGTCAATCATTCCAGAGCATCACTTACTTTTGCACTATGCATGTTAGATGTCCTTAATGTTTTCAACAAACATGAAGTGTATCATTTCTGTTTTGCTTTTTTGTTTTTAGCACACTGTGTTTGACTGCAGTAGTGACTTAGAAGAATATCAGATCAAATTTTAGGACAATTTAATTTTAGACCAAATTTAAGGATTAGAAAATCCTAATCTGAGAAATTACTACCTAATTTTATCCTACCCATACCTGTAATGATTTGAGGTATTTTACCTCAAGCCACTAGGTGTCAGTAGTGTTCTTTAATAAGAAATACATTGCATCTATGAAGTTAAGATTTAGAACAGTAAAGCTATAGGCTTGTTAAAAGGCAATGTAACTCACTCTGTCTCAATAAAGATATATTAAAGACAACAAACCAGTTCTTTATTGAAGATAACAAAACATTCTAAGAGGTCCACTCACACCCAAATGATTACCTTGTAGATGAAGGTGCGTAGCGACGTGAAGACCTGCTTGAGCGCGGCCTCTGATTGGGGGATCTGCAGGAAGCACAGGTGCACCTGGAACACCTTCTTCATCAGGGGGTTATGGCCCAGGTCAGCGCACAACTGCGTCTGAAGGGAGAAGAAGAGAGGAAGTAGGGGCACACACAGACATTAAAACACTGAAAGAAATTGTTTCTTAAAAGTCATTCTCCCATTATCTTTCGTCCTATTTACTTCAATTGCCATTGAAAGCATGAATATTATATTCTACGGTATTATATTGCCCTGAAAATGTGAAAATGTGAACATTATATATATATTCCGGGTGCTTCCATCCTTGCCGTTTCATTCTATGAATGTCAATGTAAAAGATCTGAGGATGAAACTAATGAATCTAAAAAAAGAGTTATCATGGACCCGAAAACTACCAAAACATACCAAAACCAGGCTTTTTTAACCAGAAAGTAATTATGTTTATATATGCTGTGAAAATTGACTTTTTAACACGGGAGTGGATGGATGGATTGGACTGCTTAGAGGACATCTGCACTCTCTGAGTGCTTGTCTAGTTTAGTCTGGAATGTTGCCGCTTGGTGGGATCTACGGTCCAGTTCCAGTGAGGTGTACGTTACCTTGAAGCCCATGATAAAGACGCTGAGTGTGTCCAGCACGGTCAGGCACACCTCTGTGGACACATTGGCCTCCAGGATGGACTGGTCCGTGTCTCCGTGGGTGTACACTGGGAACACGAGCGCAGCACAGGTAAAGACACAGTCACATGATGTGCTCCTCACATACAGTACACTCAAACACACTAAATGTATTGTTATTAAAATATATTATACACTCAACACACAAAGCAGATGTGTGGCGTCATGAGATGGCATTGTTCAGTTTGCTTAAATACACAGATAGACACCGATGACATCTGTATTTAATTGTATAGCACATCTCTATCTTTCACTTATTCACTGTATTTAACTCTGACTTGCCTGCTAACAAGTTACAGCGTAAAACAACAGCATGATGTCACAGTGGGTAGGATTAGTTATGTTATTTACTTAAAGTAAAGGGTAGTACTCCTGTGGTAACGCAAAGATATTTTTCAAACTTTTTCAGAATAACTTTAGCACTGTGTTATGTGTGTACACAATTATGTGGAAATGGTCTGTGTGGAGGGGTCTGTGTGGAGGAGTAAATTAAATAGAGAAAGAGACAGAGATTAAGCAGGAATAGATGGACATAAACAGAACATAAATCAGCCGTGGAGGTGGTGGGAGAAGAGTCTCTGGTTAGATAAGTTTTAGACTATTTTTAATCGCAATTGAGTGAAAAAAATAGTCAAAGCAACCCAACATGAGGCTTCTAAAGACACAAAATGAAATGTTGCTATCAACCTGAAACATTCTTACCATTGTCTACAGAAATCCCAAGAACATTTGAGATCTTTCTTAGACTACAACAACACACAGAAAGAGAAACCATTTCACTGGATTCTGGCAAAAAGCAGCCATGTTACAGCGCTAGTAATGCTCATAGCCCAGTGCCCTGACAAAAGACATTCATATAATTATTAGCATTATCTTGATTATGATTAATTAAGTGTTTAGTAACTACTAACCAAACCAAACTACTATACAGTTCAAAATGAGGTAGACCAAATTATGGATTTTGGGTTATTTGACACAACTGAAGACACACAGTATTTATTGTTTTGTTAGCCACACACATGCACACCCACTCACACTTTCAACCACACACACACACACACACACACACACACACACACACACACACACTTTTGTACACACACTTTTGTACACACACACACAAATATATATATTTTGAAATACTGCATGTCTCAAGTCTGGAAGGCCTCTTCTTACCCATAATGCAGCAGGCCGAGCAGCCATGACGGCATACACAATGAAGCAGAAAATGAGGATGGTGCTGAAGAAAG
>CM050199.1:29583605-29603605 GCA_027475355.1 Coilia nasus
GATAGATAGATAGATAGATAGATAGATAGATAGATAGATAGATAGATAGATAGATAGATAGATAGATAGATAGATAGATAGATAGATAGATAGATAGATAGATAGATAGATAGATAGATAGATATTGTTGAGCATGGTGTAATCGGTCTTTTGTCCACAGGGGGGCAGTGTAACACCTTGTCAAGGGAGTTGGTCTTCTCGCTGCTCTTGTCGGGCAGGCTGTTGCCGGAGTCCGTGCTGACCAGCGAGCCTCGGGAATCGGCGTGCTTCACGGCGCTGATGTTGGGCGTGGAGGTGGCATGAGGGGAGGCTGGGGCAGAGAGGGGAGACGAGCCAATATTTAACAAGCAAATCAAAGCAAAGCACAACAGCAACCAAACCACTGATACAACCTCCAGAGGGTGGCTTTCTTCTAGCCTAGTAAACCCGCCCCTCGTACTCCATTTCATTTCGTGCAGAAGGTCTGGACCGGAATCTCTTGAGGTACATTTGCGATGTTCCAGAAAGTACGGTCCAATCAGCGAACAGAGGGTGTGTTCGTTAGCTGTGACGTTGACCTTGTGTGCTACATTTGAATTGTAGTGCGTAGGTAGGCTAATTGCATACGTGACGACCAGGTGTTAGCGATTGGGTGAAGGCAGAGGCACTTTTTTTAAACTTCAGCAGAGTCCACACCTCCAGCAAATCGTTTCTGACGGTCTCTGTTCCAGACCCTCTGTACAAAATGAAATGAGGTACGAGGGGCTGGTTTGCCAGGCTAGGTTTCTTCAAGACTTCAAGACTTGCAAGACTTTAAACCCCTCACTGCTATTGCATAGTTGCTTGTACAATGAGATTAGATAGCAAGGCCTCAAAAGTAGAAGGTAAAAGTGTGAAAGTGTTCTTTAGCTCTAGAGTCAAAGTACACATTTTTAAAAGAGTAGGATGATACTTTGTGAGCATCTTGCCCTGTGTGTGTCTCTCTATTGTACACTTTATAGCTGTTTGTGCTTTCTTTGTGTTTTGTTAAATATTTGCTAATAATAATAATAATAATAATAATAATAATAATAATAATAATAATAATAATAATAATAATAACAACAACAACAACAACAACAACAACAACAACAATAATAATAATAATAATAATAATAATAATAATAATAATAATAATAATAATAATAATAATAATAATAATATTCTTTACTTGTACAGCACATTTCATACAAAGGGTGTAGCTCAATTTGCTTAAACAGTCTGGCAAAGGAACACAGGACAGAGATACACATGGCAAGCTTTGTTGCGTCTCATTGTCCTGTGTATTACAAAGACAACAAGTGTGCTATATGAAGACTTCAGGCCCCCATGCCTTACCTGTGCCAGAGATGACTCCAAACACGTCCTTGTGAAGGCTGTTGTCGAGACTACCACCTGGTCTCTGTGGGGTGGCCGTGGAGACAGCAGAGGGAGGGTCATCTCTTCCATTCTGAGGAGCACACAGAAACATGAAGGTGATAGAATGAATCAAATATTAGCGGTTAGCAAAATGTGTCATATTCAGTGTGTAATTTTGTGCATCCGAAATATATTTATTTGCGATTAGCTCCAAGGTCAAAGAGGTTGTGTATGGGCATCAGTCAGCACTGGCATAAGAGAAAGTCAAAATGCCTGTGAAGAGGAGTGTGTGTGTCAGTCATGTGTGTGTTCTTACAGCAGTGCTGCTGATCAGCGTGGAGCTCTCTTTGACGTTGAGTCTGTGGACGTTCTCCTGCAGCAGTCCGAACAGGGGCAGGTAGAGAGTAGCCAGACGGGCCTGCTGGCTCTACACACAACACATGCGGAGAACATTCAGTATACACTACACAAGCACAGACTATTCACTATACACAACACAAGCATAGAATATTCACTATACACAACACAAGTAAAGGATATTCACTATACACTACACAAGCATAGCATATTCGCTATACACAACACAAGCATAGGATATTCACTATACACAACACAAGCATAGAATATTCACTATACACAACACAAGCATAGGATATTCACTATACACAACACAAGCATAGGATATTCACTATACACAACACAAGCATAGAACCAGAGATTTTAGAATCAAAGATCTTTGACAGAACATTCACTATACACATCACAAGCATAGCACATTTATTTTCCCCAACCAAAATGTAAACACATTATAAAACTGAGCTATTATTAGTGAGCTTCAGGGCTTCATTTGAGCACAGAATTTCAGCAAATATATCTGTGTCTATGAGACAATATGAGTCAATAAGAGATAGGACAAACTCTTAACAAATATTTTTTGCTCCTAAAAACTGCATATTCACTTTTAATGTTTAATATTACTATTAAACATACCGCATATTGTAATTTGTTTATTATTAGGTGATAGAATAAAGCAAAATATATCAAATTCAGTGTGTCATTTGTGTATCCAAAATATATTTATTTGTGATTAGCTCCAAGGTCAAAAGGTCGTGACTCCCAGCCTCACCTTGGAGACGTAGCGGTCGTCAAACGTGTGCTTGATCATGAGGGTCTTGAGCACGTGTATGGCGATCTGCCGGATCTCGCCAAACTCCTGCAGGGCTCCGCCCACCTCTCGCATCAGCAGCCCAACCAGGAAGTGGTTTCTGCAGAAGTCATCCGTCAGAGAGTAGTCCAGCTGTAGGTCTGAGAGAGAAAGAGAGAGAGAGAGAGAGAGAGACAGAGAGAGAGAGAGAGACAGAGAAAAAGAGAGGGGGGAGAAAGAGAGAGAGAAACACAAAGGCAGAGAGACAGGACAAGGGGAGAGAGAGAGACAGACAGAAAGATAGAGAGAGAGAGAGAGAGAGAGAGAGAGAGAGAGAGAGAGAGAGAGAGAAAGACAGACAGAGAGGGAGAGACAGAGAGAGAGGAGAAGAAAGAAAAGATGGACAAAATGAATGATTTATACATCACTTGCATAAACTTCTTTGAATGTCCATTAGACTGCTCTGTAGCAGCCTATCTGTCTGAGTGCAGCCGTAATAATGCAGGAGGCATGCTAGCCCTTCCCGTCACTGGCAGCGTGCATCAACACACACTTCTGGGACAAAAACATACATACACACATACATATACATCATATTATATATATATATTATATATAAATACATTTATCATATATATTCATCTGTAGCTCAGAGTGTCCATGCACCTGTTTGTTTTGTATAATACACAGCCTCTCATGCAGAAGCATCTATACATGTACAGAGATGACTGAAGGTTGATGTGGAAATGAATGGTCCATGGGATGGTATTAAGATAGCTTTCAATGCAAAAATAGTCTAAAACAAACCTTTTAATATATAATTAAATTATAAATAAATAAATTAAATAAATTATTTTTAATTTATAATATAGAGTGCAATTGGTAAATTACCAAATTACATTTACAGAAAAGTAGAGCGATTTCAGTTGTGCAACCTGAAGGTGTCACATCCCCATGCTGTGATTTAGTACCTAAACATATACAAGTGCAGTGAGGTAAAAATAAAGTGGATCCATTGCCCACTTCAAACACGAGCCTTGCAGGGACTGACTACAGGTCCAGAGCACACAAGTCAAGGTCAGAACAGCCATAAATGATGCTGAAATAAGAAACGCCCAGATTTTGGGTTTACTCCACCCAAAGTGCTTAGCTCAGCTTTATGGTGTACACACACACTTAGGTTAAGTCAAGGGCAGAATACCCATAGCTTGAAAAAAGTGTTGTGTGTGCTTTTATGCCAGAACTGTGTACAAAATGACTGGTAAACAGATGCTTATTTTAAAGCAGGTTGGTAGCGGAATTGTCTCTTGCTCACTCCTTCAAACTCATGTGCGGTTATAGCCCATGGAGGGCGGCAAAGCAAATTCAGAAGTCCCTTTCACCTTGTTACAAGTTGATGAACCACTGAATTGATTCTGGAAACATTTTTTTACAGTTGAAAAAAACTAATTAGTGTTGCTTTAAGACAATACTGTAAGAACAAGAGCACTAGAGAAAAGCATCTGCTTAATGACATTTTACCATCGTATTACCCTTCTTGTCCAGCACTTTGGTCAGCTGTTGTTGTTGTTTTTAAAGTGCTTTATAAATAAACATGGCTTGACTTGACTCGACATAAAATGTGATGTAATGTAATGGGCATGTCATGATGTCATTATCCTAGAGTCAGCCACTGAAATGCCACTGACATCACTGTATTTGATTCAACACGATGCACCATCACAGGATGCACCGGGCACCAGTCACAGATAGATAGACCAGTCACACCTACCCCCTACGTGGTGGGCATGAGCTTCCAAAAAGGGGGACAGAATAACTGGCACACAGGAAGAGAACGAGGGAGTGCAGGAGCAGAGGGACGAAGGGAGGAAAAGAAAGAGAGAGGAGAAGGAGAGAGAGAGAACATGCGTTGAGCTCCTCCGTCATAGAACCACACAGTCTTCAGTGAAAAACTGGAGGAATCCTAAGGCCTGATTCACACCGACTTGAGCGTGTACAGCGCGTATTCGTATACAATATGTTTGTATAGGGACAGAATACATGCAGATCACGTGTGCGGTGTGAACAGTCTAATTTGTTAACATGCATTCTAAACGAATACAGACAGAAATCAGCCACGCGCTGAATACGCAGAGAGTTTGGTGTGAATGAGCTCTAGGTCTACAAAACAGCTCATATTTCATAGTCATTTTTTAAAAGAGATACACAATTTTAAATTTCGTATGAGGAAATATATATTTTTTTAGTATTTGCAACTGGTAAATGGTCATTACACGGCTACACTGCTGAAATCAAGTTGCTCGCTGCATAGCTGTTATTGGCCTTCCAATGACCTCATCTTCACCTGTAAAACGACACCTGACCATCACAAGACAGTCTCTGCTAATATGAGCACCGAGACACACCGTGGCACGGGAGCTGGGTTACCTTGGAAGCGCTGGATCCTGCCCTTGCCGAAGGGCATGGGGAGGTTGAGAGGCACGTAGTGCTCATGGTTACACACCACCTTCAGGAACTCAAACTTGAACTCGTATAACGTCTGCAGGCGGAAGAGGAGACAGGTGAACCTAATGAAACCTCATGAAACATATTACATTACATTACATTACATTATGTTGGTGCTCTTATCCAAAGCCACTTACAATGAATTACGTACAGGGATAGTCTCCCTAGACCAATGTGGTTAAGATGCTTTGCTCAAGGACATTTTAGCCATGAATGAAGGTGCAGGAGAGCATTAGGTTATTCACTCCCTCAACTACATTTTTTTCCCAACTGGTACGGGAAACCCCCCTGACGCCACAACCACAGCCACAGACCACAGCAAAAAATAGTAGCTTGAAGGTACTGCCTGTCAGAGATTTTAAGTGTCAGTGTGAACATAATATTAATAATAACAACATGATTAATAATAACAATTAATAAGAATTATTAATAAATTAATAATAACATAACATTTCCTCATTATGCACCAGCTCCCCATTACGTTAGCACACTGTAAGAGAAAATTCAAAGTACAGACTCACTGAGCCAGAAATAAACAACATGGGAGAAGCCTCGACGAAGCTGGATGTATTCGCCTACATAACAACATTGTGACCTAAACCATTACATGGTGCCCTATACTACTCTCCCATGTGGATGAGACTGTACCTTAGGGTCTCCTGGCATGAAGCAGTTGATGTAGTTGTTGATCTGTTTGAACACAAAGCCTCGGTCCATGAAGGTGAAACAGCGCTGTAGGAAGGATGTGGAGAAGATGAACCACAGTAAATAATTCAGTGACACAGATTATATTGATAGCAACCATGCATGTACAAAATGAAACCAATCTAAAAGACATACTGTCTCTATTGTAACTGGGTAAATCACTGCTGCTACACTGTTTATTAGCCTTGACATTTTAAAGACAACACCTGCGATCTCTGTTAATACCTGCAATAACAAATCCTTAAATTTGATCATTCCTTCCTGAACACAATATAGTACACCGTACAGTCAAAGTAATTAAAATAAAAGCACCAAAGAGCAGTTAGCATTGCAAAAGCTCCTTTCAACTACAGTTGCAATCTAGAAGATGGCTACAGTACGAGGTTGTTTTGATTTGCTCCTACACACAGGCACTCAGGTGCTGATACTGATACTGACACTGACACTTTTACTGATATTGATACTGGTATTGATACTGATACTGATATTGATACTGGTATTGATACTGATACTGATATTGATACTGATACTGATAGTGATATTGATTCTGATATTGATCGGTGGGAGGGTTTGTTGCATTCCGGCCCGGCTCTTCCTATGCCTCACCTTGACGAACACGGCCAGGCTGTGATTGGCGTTGCGGGCGGCGTCCAGGTTGTCCTTGTACTTCTGCGTGATGTGCGGCATCAGCATGTTCACCAGCGTCTCCACCGCATGGTGGAAGGAGGCTGAGAAACGCTGATTACGGGACAGCTGCCAAACGCAACAACAAATAATAATGATTTTATTTCTTATTATTAATAAAATAATAATTACCGGTATATAACGCTGTTACAAAAACTGGGTAGCACTTTATAATAATAACTACTTCCTAATAAGCATTTATTTTGCAGTTGTTAACTGTTGACACTTTGTTCATCACTTGCTAACCGTTGCTTTTACACTAAATAAATGCTTATTAGAAAGTAGTTACTATAAAGCGCTACCCATAAACTGTCACTGGATGTCTACGTGTGACACTGACATATTGCGGTAGCGACTGATAAACATCTGTAACAATACAGCCATCATAAAAATATTCACCCACCTTGACCTTGCCACTCTCCATCAGGTGCTGAGCCATCGACTTCACTAGAGCTTCAAAGAAATACCAGGAATACTGCAAAAAAACACACACAAACTAGAACTAGTCACAGAGAGGCCAAGAGAGTGAGAGAAAGAGGTGTGTATGTTTGTGTGTGTGTGTGTGTGTGTGTGTGAGTGTATGTTTGTGTGTGTGTGTGTGTGTGTGAGTGTGTGTGTGAGTGTGTGTGAGTGTGTGTGTGTGTGTGTGTGTGTGTGTGTGTGTGTGTGTGTGAGTGTGTGTGAGTGTGTGTGTGTGTGTGTGTGTGTGTGTGTGTGTGTGAGTGTGTGTGTGTGTGTGTGTGTGTGTGTGTGTGCGCGTATGTGTGTGTGTGTCTGTGTGTGTGTGAGAGACAGAGAGGGAGGGGGAGAGAGAGAGAGAGAGAGAGAGAGAGAGAGAGAGAGAGGGAGAGAGAGATACAGCGAGAGAGAGAGGGAGGGAGAGAGAGAGAGGGAGAGAGAGTGAGAGCGAGAATGAGCACCTTGAGCAGTTTGTTGCTGGTGAGGAAGTCTGTGGAGGGTTTGAGGATGGCGGTCATGGCCTTGGCCAGCTCCTCGTGTATCGTCTTAGCGCTGTTGGCAGAGTAGGGCTCGGGCCGAAACACGTACTGCACACAGAAATCACACACAACAAAGACATCATCCCTGAGGAAAAGGCAACACAGAATGGGGCACAAATTACACCATTACAGTGAATGAAAGAAATATTGGCCCAAAGGATTTCACAATTTACATTACAATAAGCTGACGCTCATATCCAAAGCGACTTAGAGTTATTATTTACAGGGTTTCAGTTTCAGTCCCTGGAGCAGTGTGGGGTTAGATGCCTTGCTCAAGGGCAATTCAGCCAAATTGCAACCTGTGACTCTCCAAACCAAAGACCAACTCCCTAACCACTAGACCACAGCTGCCCCAGAGAGCCAATTTCAATAGTTTATGTCAGACATTTTAAATTGTTTTTAGAATTAAGTAACTGTTGGCAGAGTACGGCTCCAGCCTGATACATACTGCACAGGGAGTAAGAATCAGAAAAAAACAGACCTCGTTGAATGGACAAAAACAGCCATTGCCATGAAATTACTGTAGAGCAAAACAAAATAAATGCTGTCCCAGTGGATTAACAATTTTACAGTTCTATTGGAAAATGTATTCACTATTATGACTTTGATGTGCAGTTGTGTGATCATGATATATCTAGCTCAGGTATTTACCTGCCTTTACTAGTATAGTAATTATAGTAATAAAGGTGTCCCACCTTCACATATGACCTCAGGTAGTGCTCCAGGCCCTCCTCATGGCATTGGGCTACCACGTGAACCATGACCCTGGGGACGGAGGGATGGAGGGAGAGAGATGGAGAGAGGGATGGCAGAAGAGAGGAGGTATGGCGTTAGAGAGGCGACAGGAACAAAATAGGACAGAAATAGGGAAAAAAGTGAGAGAGAGAGAGAGAGAGAGAGAGAGAGAGAGAGAGAGAGAGAGAGAGAGAGAGAGAAAGACAGATAAAAAGGTGAAAAATGGATGAGTAAAATGAGTGGAACGTTTAAAGGAAGGGAGTGTAGATATTAAGACACCAGTTGTACTGAGTGAAGCAGTAGTTAAATGAACCTGTAACTATTCTGTGCTATTTAGACAACTATAAATGAAATTTAACGAGTCACACTCACCTGGTCACGTTGACAGCCACGTCCTCGTGTGTGGCACTAGTGAGCACGCGGAACAGCTGGTTTAGGATGGTGGGCAGGAAGTTGATCATCACATGGCCCTCCATGGCATGTAGGCTCTGAGGGAGATCATCAGACCACTGATTTACTACTAAGCATTATATGATGATATTACTTAAAAATAAAAAAATAAAATAACAATAGCAATGTTTAAATAATAATAACAATTAAAAAAATACATTTTAGACTGATTATTCTTCTTACTCCTATTATAGTAATAGATGCCATATAAAGTCAATAAATTACCAAATGTCTATGACATATTTTCATCAGAGTAAACACAATATTGGGACTGAAATCTGTTTTTTTTTTTTTTTTTTTTTTTTTTGCTGTTGCCATGTAACCGCACTGACTCTTTGTACACTCTATTGAAAACAATACAGTTTTGACTACATGGGAGACCAGAGCCAAGGTGTTCTGGAGCAACAGGGGGCAGAACACAAAAACCTAAGAGGACAGACATCTTCAGAGAGCCCCAGCTGAGAGGCCCTCTTCACTGCCATGTGAGGAATGATAAACATGACAAACTCTGCTGTGCGGCCCCACCTTGAGGAACTTGATCAGCTCTCCGTCTGTGGCCTGGAGGGATGTTTCCATGTTCTGACAGTGCTGGAAGAAGTTATGAAGGTGCTGGTCCTACTCACAGTAAAATAATCAAAGGAGAGAGAACTGAGTGTTGAATTTGAACGAGAGCATAACATATAGATGGATGGATGGATGGATGGATGGATGGATGGATGGATGGATGGATGGATAGAAGACATACATGCATAGATGCATAAATAACTTGCTGATCTATGGTCAACTCACGTAAAAGAATATTTTCAAATGTGCAACATGTATAACCCTGCTTCCTCGTACCTGAGAGTATATTGTGGACACCAGGTGGGTGGAGACGCGGAACAAAGGCTTCCCACTGTCCACCCACTTCACATCAGGGCCTGGATGCTGAGGTACACACAATAGCACACACACAAGCAGCTTAAAATAAACTATTTCAATGTTGGTCTCTCAAAGAAGAATATGAAAGCATGTACAACAATGACATGACTGAGGCATCAGAAGCAAAAAAGAAGCAAAATTAATGTTTTTCTCTTACAAACCTTTAGTTTATTTAATTGTAAGTCATTTTGGATAAAAGTGTCTTCTAAATGTAGGAAGACAAGGTGAAAAGAAAAAACTTTTCTTGATCAAGGCACTCCATATAAACTAGGACATGTCCAGAACGTAGGATGTAAAATTGCCCACGTGTAGCGGCTTAGGTCTTCTTCAGGGCATAGTGAGAAGTGAAATGGTAATGGTTAGACGTATGTCTTCTAAATGTTTGGAGAAAGATATCTGTGCACCTACGAAGAGTACCTTTGGGAGATGGGACTCTTCCTACTGTAGGTGCACAAGTGTCTTGTTGTGTTTTCTACTAAGCACAAGAAAAAGGTGACGTATTTACCACAGTCCCCAACAGGCAGGTGTGACAGGCGGTTACCTTGACGATGCCCTCCTGGCAGCTGAGGTACCCGGGGGGCAGGTTGGCAGCCACGGAGACGTGCTGCTCGTTCATGATGACTCTGCCGTCTCTAAGCAGGGGCAGCCAGGAGGAGCCAACTGCGCAAAAAAGCACAAACATGGTTATGTGTATACACACACACACACACACACACACACACACACACATACACACACACACACACACACACACACACACACATAAACATACACATGCACACTTGCACATACACAAAAACACACACATAATACATACACAAACATACACACACACATGCACACTTGCACATACACAAAAACACACACATAATACATACACAAACATACACACACACATGCACACTTGCACATACACAAAAACACACACATAATACATACACAAACATACATACTGTAGAAACACACACATACTCACATGCTCATGCTCGCACACACAGACATACAGTACATACACATACACACACACTTGCACATACACAAAAACACACAGATAATACACACAGAAACATACATACCAATACACACACGCATTCACATGCTTATGCTCGGGCACAGACACACACACACACACACACACACACACACACACTGTTGCCTACCCGGAGTCTCCACCACATCTCTCTTCTTGGTATTGCTGTCACAGCTGATGTGGTAGAAGGTGAAGAGCAGGTGGTGTTTTTCATGAAGCTGAGTGGGCAGCTCAATTTTGATCTTTGAGAGAAAAAGAGAGAGCGACAGAGACAGAGAGAGAGAGATAGAAAGACAGAGAGAGACAGAGAGAAATAAAAATACAGAGAGAGAAAGCGAGACAGACAGATAGATAGATAGATAGATAGAGAGAGCGAGAGAGAGAGAGAGGGACAGAGGGGGAGAGAGAGAAAGAAAAAACAGATATAAAAAGAGAAAGCATCTGCTGGATCATTCAGTGATTTCATACATACATTGCATTTGCCTGTAGTGCACATTTTGGCCGCTGCCCTGAACCAACCATTCCAGCTGGCATCTGAGCCAGAACATTAATGATGATGCATAATGCTGACATAGAGCAAACACAGACCACAATACTGGGTTTGAGCCTGCGGGGGCTGCTGGATGGGCTCTAGGACTCTAGGGGGTGCTACCTCATCGTAAAACTCGGGGTTCTGCTGGTGATGCAGCACGGCGGCGAAGGCTTGCTTGGTGAAGAGGGGTCCTCCAGGGCGCCCGTAGATGCACTGCAGAGGGGAAGGCACATTAAACATCAGACATACAGTAAAGGATGGATTTGTTTTTTTGCTTGTGTGTGTGTGGTGTGTCTGAGTGTGTGTGTGTGTGTGTGTGTGTGTGTGTGTATGTGTGTGTGTGTGTGTGTGTGTATGCGTGTGTGTGTGTGTGTGTGTGTGTGTGTGTGTCTGTGTATGTGTGTGTGTGTGTGTGTGTGTGTCGCATGTGTTTATGAATGTAGATGTACAAATACCTTAAGAGGCTGTGCATCTTCATCGTCTGAATCTCTGAACTCCACACAGACTGCAATATTCCTGGCCTGAGACGGAGAAATGGAAAAGCAAATGGATGAGTGTGTGTGTGTGTGTGTGTGTGTGTGTGTGTGTGTGTGTGTGTGCGCGTGCGCGTGTGTGGTTGTGTGTGTGTGTGTGTGTGTGTGTGTGTGTTTGTGTGTGTGTGTGTGTTTGTGTGTGTGTGTGTGTGTGCGTGTGTGTGTGTGTGTGTGTGTGCGCATGCGTGCATGTATATCTACTGCTCCAAATGTGTGCTCACTAAACACGAATGAGGCAGAATTTCCCACAAAGGATTAAACGCGGTATCATTCATGGGAAATTGCTGAGAAAACACATTATCATCTTTCCCCACCTGTGTGACCGCTTTGCCAACATCCTAAAAAGTTAATTTTGTTTATTTAGCAAGTGCTGCTTTTCTGGCGGGGAAAAAAAAAACTGCAAATGCACCATTTGGCATTTTTTGCCAAAGTTCAGCTTCTACAAGCTGGCCATCTGGACACTACATCAGGAAGTTTGAATCTTGTACTGTAAGCAGCCAAGCAGCCAAACAACCACTCACGAAGTAGCAGCTACTTCCAGCTGTACATTATAAATGAGCTGACTGGAGCAAAGGAGGCTTTCAGGTCAAGCATGAGAGAGGATAATCATGATTTACAGACATCTTAGATGTCAACAGGGACCGTGTTGCAGCATCTGACAGTAATTCTTTTCTTTTTCTGCAAGACTTTATCTAAACAAGCCACTGGTGTAGAAACACAGCTTTCAAAGTCTGACCAGTTGAACTCCTGCTCAAACTTCAGAAAGTACTGAGAGAAAAAAAAACTAGGTGATACTTTATTTGGATAGAACACCCACACAGACATTACAAATGGTTTGTTTAAATTCAGTCTGATTTTGTCTATTGTTTACTTACTGTATCACATCAATCAAACTCAACCCCCTAACCCTAATCTCCAGAAGACAGAAACGTTTAAACAGATGGTTTAAGAAAAGTTTAAACAAATGGCTTATTATTAGTCTCAGTATCTGCAGACAGTCTGTGGGACCATCTAAAAAAAACAACAAAAACACAAAACAAACAAACAAACAGTTAACGCACAAAACAAAGAGGGGACCGAAAACAGAACACAGATGTATAAAGTGACATTAGTACAGAGCAGATTGTGGTGGGTGCTCCTACTGTACCTTAGCAAAGGACTTCTGCCCATCGTATTTGAGGATTTTGGGGTAGACGTAGAGGTGGTTGTTGTAGATGGTGAAGGGCTGAGAGCACTTGGCGATGCAGGGCACGAACTCCTCCACCTCCATTAGGGCCCCACCTCCACCCTTCCCATTCAGCGTGAAGGGCCGCACTGGGATGTAGGAGGAAGTCACGCAATCTGACCAATGAGGAGACAGAAAGGGCATGTGTGACCAATCACAGCATGTTGAATTGGAGCAAACTCATAACCTGTATATCCTAAATATATCCTCACCTGTACATCTTGTATATCCAAAGAAGTGTTATTCTTCCGAATATTGATATGTATATTGCTTCTTTTATACTAATATATTTTAAAAATGTGCCTACTTGCTGTTGCTAAGATAGTGTTTTGTTGTTATTTGTAGGTTGTTTTGGGGAAAATAGCATCTGTTAACACACATAAACATACTGTATATGTCAGAAAAAATCAATATATGCCACAGGAAAAGTTAAAAGGCTTACTTGCTACATCAGGGGCAACACTATCTATGGTCACGTCCAGGTTGCCAAGTAACACTGGAAGTTTGGCCATCTTCTCTGGTCTACAGGAAGGAACAAGACAAGAAAACATTTGTTGCCACTGGACACCATTCATCAGTCACATCCAGGTTGACTGACTCACTTAGACATAAAATAGGAAAAGTACAAGTTAAGGGTCAGGGTTTTGGCTTACTTTTTGAAGTCTGCCAGCAGTTTGAAGAGGTCTTCATCTGAGAGTTTGTTGCTGTCCTGTCGGTAGAGGGGTGAAAATGATGCGCTCTTGTCCATGGTCCCTGAGGCATCTTTAAAGACAGGCCTGAACAGAGAGAGAGAGAAATGGCAAAGGTAAGGGCTTGCTGATAGCATGATGTGAATCAAAAAGGTGAATTCAGGTATAAGGTTGGAGTAGTTACTGTACATTCATATGCTAGTGGCCTAAAGGGATTACACATGGCACAGGGGAAAAGAAGAGCTCTCGTACACTGTCCATTAAGCAAGATTTATTAACTTTATGACATTTCGGTCATGGACCTGTGAAGCAACCTGACGAAGGTCTATGACCAAAAAGTCATAAAATTAATGAATCTTTCTTGTGCAATGGGCAGAAGTTCTTATTTCCCTAAGTTAGATGGCAGCCATCTTCAACGCACCTGTCTTCTCAAGAGGCATACAAAAGCTACTTTGCTTTTTACACTCAGGACACAGTACCTGGCGGCCCATGCAAAAGGCATCCTGTACTGGCCCAACCTGTGGCAAGCCATCTTGGCATTTTTCAGCACCTTCTGAGCCACCTGGTGAACAAGACAGACAAGACAGATATCACAGATATACTTAGAGTAAGTATACAACTAAAAATGCATGGACTGGACTATTAGGGTTTTTTTAACAGTTAGTCATAATTTCAAAAAGCTTGTATAAAAGTAAATATGTAAAATGTAATGCAGTGAAGTACCTTCTGTGTGTGTGTGTGTGTGTGTATGTGTGTGTGTGTGTGTGTGTGTGTGTACATGCGTGCCTGTGTGTGCATGTGTATGTGTGGGTGTGTGTGCAGGTGTGTATGCCTGTGTTTGTGTGCATGTGACACCTTGGTGGGGTCAGAGCTCTTCATGTAGGGGTCGGCACAGTGGGTGATGCCCCCCTGTAGCACCTTCTCCACGCGGGCCACCAGGTAGATGTCGGGGTGGGGACACGTCACAGAGAACACGCCCTGCACACACACAGAGCACGCTCACACTAAGACACACCCCTCTTCACACCTCATCCTGTAGATTCATTTTCTACCCAAACTACTCTTGCTCAAGCACACAGAAACTCACATTCACACACATACACACTACAGAATACAGACACAGACACAGACGCACACACTCACACACACACACACACGCACACACACACACACACACACACACACACACACACACACACACACACACACACACACACACACACACACACACACACACACACACACACACACAAAGCTAAACACACACCTGTTTGGGGTACTTGAGCGCCCCCTCTGGTAGCCCGTTGACCTGGGCCTCCCCCAAGCCCTCCGCATCTCCATTGATGTGCTGGTTGCTGTGGTGAGAGATCATCTGCCTCACCAGCTGGTGGTTGAGGTCCACGTGGAAGTCGGCCGAGATCTTCCTGCTGTTCTGCACGTCGAACAGGGAGAGCACCACGAAGAAGGGCTCCACCTGTAAAGGAGCAGAAAACCACAGTGTGGGGAGGGGGGGGGGAGAATGATTACTCTGTGTCCTGCATTATGAGTGTCTGATGATGTCATTTGTACCAGACTCTGTCTGTTCAGACCAAACTAACTACATTTGCCATCTTTTTATGTCGCATAGTACTGCATCGCAAAGATACCTCCTAATTTTAACTAGTTTACTCCTGTCCATTGACATTTCTGAAGGCAAACCATCAGAATCAGAATCAGAGAGAGCGATGCACCGAGGCTGCCATCTGCGGCGCCATCTTGGATGTAAACCATGCAGGGTGGAACTAAAAACAGGGCAACCCAAATAAGTTCAATTTAAAAACCCTGCGTTACATTGCGCCACACAGTACTGTGACACGCAGTAAGCACATTCTAAAAGAAAAATGAAGCAATGGAACTAGTTGGAATTAGTTTTGCACTGAACAAGGGGCCCATTAATTCACAGAGGTAGGGGGGCATTATTATTTGGCGGGGGGGGGGGGCATATTATATAAGGCTGAAGTTATTTAGCACTGGACCTTCTGAATCAGACATTCTGGCAGAGCAAACTGTCCTTTGCAAAACTGCACTTTGTTGGGAGTATAACACAAAGCAATTTACTGGAGATAATATGCTGTGTGATTGTGATTGTGATTGTGTAACTGTAACTGGGCTAATCCAATTTATTTTAATGAATGTATGTGCTGGCGCTGACAGGAATATCAGGAAATAAGGTAATGAGAGCTTCACAACTTGAGTAATTCGCTCAGACTCTCTTCTTCCGTCTCTTCCCTGGGCCTGGCCCTGGTAAGAACAACAATCCATACTCGTTGCCTCTGGCTACAGTGCCAGCTCAAACAGGAACAGGAAGGTTGGGTTCAGAGGGAAATTGGGCTTGACAGAATTATCTTTGTGGCACACAGTTTAGCAGCATTTGAATAGACAGAGTTACGTCATCTGGAATAAATACAATGATTCATCTGAAGAAAAAGGTGAAAATGATGGATGATGTATGAATGCTGTACCTGTCTGTGATTCACAGTTTGAATCTTTGTCTCTGTCTCTGTCTCTTTCTCTCTCTCTCTCTCTCTCTCTCTCTCTTTCTTTCTCTCTCCCTCTCTCTCTCTCTGTCTCTGCCTCCCTCTCTCTCTTTCTCTCTCTCTCCCTCTCTAGGTCTGTCTCACACACAGACACAAACACGCACAGTCAGAGCTATACAAATGTTCTCAGAGAGTGAAAGTGACAGCAGGAAACCAGTTATCAGACGGCTCTGTCTTGTTTCTTTACACAATGGCATCGTGCCATCAACCAGAGCCCCGCCCCCATCGAAGACAAGCAGCACGGCTAGCATAACACAACTGCAAATACACTTAGCCCATAGCCTCATGTCTATAGGAGAATTTTTTACGTGTGTGAAATACGTGTGTACGTTTTTTAAGGATATCTGTAGCATCTACTTTACGTGATTTTGTGTATACCTGCATGTTAATACATTTTAGAATCTATTTTATCAATTTGTAATAAAATGTCATAACTAAGCCAGTAGAACCGGATGCAGCTTAAAGGCATTTCTCTGATCTTCAAGCAGCAAAAGTGCATTTTCATTTAAAGCTGGATGCAACCTAAACATGTTTTAAGTGATGTCATTAGTTTTCAATGCATCATTTTAAAAACTGTCTGTCAGTTGATGAATATTAAAAAAGACTATAATTTACAATGAAAGCCAAAGCTTTTTACGTAAATGGGCATCTTAGGTCTTAATGGAATAAAGTGTACTTGAATATTTGGGTGTGTGTGAATAGTTAAGTGGGGAGAAGGACAGTCTAGTGGATATCATACGTTAGTTGTGGGTCCTTCATCGTTTTCAGACACACAGCTCTGCAAGTTGAACGACAGCTCATTGCAGTTGACGAGCACACGCCTGCCAAATTTCTCCTCAAACTGTCGCACGTCAGGTTCAATGCCTGAAAAATCCAGTTTCTGTAAACAGATAGGTGCGCGCACACACACACACACACACAGACACACACACACACACACACACACACACAGAAAAATACATACACAATTAAAAAAATGCATATATAAATGCATATACTGCATGATGTTTCTAAAAATTCATTTAATTGATTTCATACATCACGGATTACGGATTTTCAGTCAGGCAGTAATGTGGTCACCTACCTGCGTGTCGGGGTCCAGGGTGAAAAGCCTGAGTCGCGTCTCATTCCTCATCTTGGTCTCAATATCTCTGGCACTCTTGAGAGAACCATTAAGAGAGAGGGGGAAAAAGCCAAAAGTGAGTGCGAGGGAAATAATACTTCTGTGCATTCACATGGGTTTGTGTTTGACAGGATGGAGTAAGGCTGCTCGATTATGGAAAAAATCGGAATCACGATTATTTGGGCCAAAACTGAAATCACGATTATTCAAATGATTATTTTGTTTTCCTCAGTAACATGCTTAATTTATTGAAAATGTATTCAAAAACATTTCGAAAACACATTCTTGTACCTTCGGATTTTCCCTAATACCTTTCTTCGTAAACACTAGTAAGTCTCCTTTGATGTCTAATGTACAAACAGTAGAAATGTCTAATGTATACATCTAATGTACAGTACAAACAGTAGAAAATAATTAGGACAAAAACATTGTTGCCCTCGATTTTATTTGTTTTGAGATCGTTTGGCCCTGAAATCGTTATCACGATTAGAATTCGATTAATTGAGCAGCCAAGAGAATTGAATTGGGGGCCGGGGGGTGGGGGGTTGGAAGGGGGGAAGAAAGATGAAGAGAAAAGGGGAAAAAAGGAGAAAGAGAGAAAAAGAAAGAGGTCAGCATCTGCTGTCCAGCTGTCCAGCCCTTTTTCCTATAGTGTGTCTCCTTTAGCATAGTGTGAGTAGCTGACAAGCTCACATGATTCTTAGCGATGCTGTTTCATGGTACTGTAGTGTCTGTTATGGCTATACTGGCCTGGGCTGCTTGTGTTGGACTCTTTTACACTATCTGGCACTTCACTTTGGGGTGTCATATAAATCCTGATGGAACTGGCATGGCAGAGAGACAGACAGACAGACAGACAGAAGAGACAGGGACAGAGAGAGTAAAACACATTAAAACAGACATACAGTAAAAGCATTGTGTGTCCGTGCGTGCGTGCAAGAGAGAGCGAGAGTAGAGAGAGAGAGAGAGAGAAAATGGAGCCCAGAGAGTTTGTCCATTAGGAAGGATGGAGACGAAAAGGGCGAAAGAAAGAGAGAACAAGACAGACAGACACACATACTGTACAGACAGAGACAAACAGCAAGAGGAAATGACAGTAAAAAGACAGACGAAGGAAAGAAAAAAAATGGAATCACAAAAAAACTGAAGAGAACCACTTGAGAAAACAGTGGTGTACTGTATGTCAAGTTGGGAAAGACAGGAACAGGGGGATGATGAATGGGGGGAGGGCGAAAGAGAAGGGATGGGAAAACAGGAGGAGTGGAAGAGGAGAGGAGGAGAGAGCCATATGCTATTGCAGAGTAGTGTGTTATTCAAAGAGTGTGTGATTATGGTACAGGGCTGTGTTTTCGGCTGCCACCAGCCCTCCACATTATAGCTGAGGAGCATAGGCCTTCGAGCTGTCAATCAAACCGTATGAAAGGCACAAAGTCAGACAATTAGGGTGTACATAAACAAACAACCGTTTCAACCCTGCCTATCACACACACACACACACACACACACACACACACTCATACAAGCAGAGAGACAGATATTTACACACACTTACACACACGCTCATAGAGGATCTCTGTACATTAGTAGAGAGAGAGAGAGAGAGTTAGATAAGATAATAACACTACCTGAAAACTGTCCTGAAAATTCCCAGCCGTGATGTCCGACTTTCCCAGGTCATCATCTGCAGGTGTACAAACAGATAAACAATCGATAACAAACACTAAATAAACTCCTTGGCACTATCTATCTAGCAAAAGTGATCCCATTATCGGCATAGTCCCTTTTATGAGCCATTTCTGTTGCTGTTCCACTTTAAACGAGGCTTTACCCGGTGAAAAAGAAGTTATCCCTGTGCAAAAAAACAAATTCTGCTCCCGTACACCTTTGGAACTTACTTTTCTGACATCATCTTACACTTTGCTGATGCTCTTATCCAGAGCAACTTACAGTTGTTTACAGGGTTTTTAGTTAGAGACCCTGGAGCAGTGTGGGGTTAGATGCCTTGCTCAAGGGCATCTCAACCATGGGTAGGGTGGGATTCAAACCAGCAACCTTCTGATTGCAAGACCAAGTCCCTAACCACTAGGCCTCAGTTGCCCACTTTTAAAGTGATTTTGCTTAAAAATGTCTCTCACCACTTGGCTGATAAGACTTACCTACGCTATGTATCTACAGTAACTATATACAGTATATATTGCAGATGTCAATGGAAATGAGAGCATGAGACTGGTCGGTAACACTTTCTATGAAGCTTGCATTCATAACACTCTACAACCACATCCGTAAAAGGTTATAATGCCTTCATATAATGGTTGGCTTAGTAATGGTTGAAACTGGTATTTATAATGATTTATACATACTGATGACTGCGCTGTTGTACATACTGATGAAGCTTTATAATGTAAAATGCACTGTGCCACTTGAGGTTGGAATAGGGCTTATGACATAGCATTACAATGCCTTTGGAGCACAGTCATGAGTATGCGTAAATTGTTATGTATACTTTACATACTTTACGTACGCATTTGTTTATGAATGTGTTTATAAAGTCCTATGAATACAAGCTTCATAAAAAAAGCATTACTGACTGGTCTAGATGAATCATGTGGAATCAAGGGGCTGGTTTGGCCTGAGGAGACCCAACATTGGCACAGCAGACGGATCAGACAGAAATACTGTAACTGCTCGGAGAAGAAGGAGAGAAAGCTAAATAATGAGGCATAATTGGCACGAACTGGGAGACGACTGAGGGCATATTAAAGCATGGGTGGTC
>CM050199.1:29606105-29626105 GCA_027475355.1 Coilia nasus
TAGACGGAGAGAGAGAGAGTGAGAGAGACAGAGAGAGAGAGAGAGAGAGAGAGAGAGAGAGAGAGAGAGAGAGAGAGAGAGAGAGAGAGAGAGAGAGAGAGAGAGAGAGAGAGAAAACAAACACAATATATATACACACAAAAAATGTCTACATGATGTTTTGTTTCTTATTTATTTGATTGGTTCTTTTTTTCCTTGATGTACTAATTACCTGTACAACTAAATTTATTTTGTCATGCCAATGAAGCTCTATTGAATTGAATTGAAAGGGAGAGAGAGAAAGAGAGACAGAGGGAAAGAAAGAAAGAGAGAGAGGGAGAGAGATAGAGAGAGAGAAAGAGAGAGACAGGGACACAGAGAGAGATGGAGAGAGAAACAGAGAGCGAGAAAACAGGACAGTGGAAAGAAAAGGAAACAGAAACAGAGAGAGAAAGACAGCTTTACAGTACCTGTCCTAAGAATAATGTTATCCCTGGACAGTCTCTATTCCGTCCAAATTCTGCTTACTGTAAAAACACCCCCATGACAGTCTATCAGGCTGAGCCGCTGGGAGAATGCTGGAGAGGGCGTGTGGGAACGCTATGATGGAGACGGTATGTACAAGGAAAATATTTTGGAGCACTCTCAGCACCCCCCCATGAGAACACACCTGCCTCCTGAGGGATTCATGGTGTGAACTGGACTTTGAAACTGGACTTATCAGAGTTAGAACCTTCTGTGTTGGGAGTAGGTTTAGGTTTTGTGTGTGTGTGTGTGTGTGTGTGTGTGTGTGTGTGTGTGTGTGTGTGTGTGTGTGTGTGTGTGTGTGTGTGTGTGTGTGTGTGTGTGTGTGTGTGTGTGTGTGAATATGGATTTGTGGCTTTTTTTATACTGCATACGTATGAAACCACACACATGGGTAGGTAGAGTAGATCTTTGTTTTTGTAGTTTGTGCAGTTTATGCATGTGTCTGTATGGGTGTGTGTACGTGTGGGTGTATAAATGTGTGAGAGATAGAGAGATAGAGAGAGAGAGAAAGAAAGAGAGAGAAAAATAGAAATAGTGTTAGAGATAGAGATAGAATTAGAGAACGAAGGAGAGCGAGCAAGAGAGATGGGGGGTGGGGTAACTAAGAGTCAGAGTGAGAATGGGTGATTTTTGTTTGTGTGTGAGTGTGTGTGTGTGTGTGCATGTGTGCGTGTGCGTGTGTGTGTGTGCATGTGTGTGCGCGTGTGTGTGTATATGTGTGTACATGTGTTCACATGTGTACGTGTAAGGTCAAGACTAAACAGGAGGCCCAGCAGCATAAATCTCTGTCCTTCCTCTTAGAGTAAACACACACGCCTCCCTGGAGACACCCGGCCTCAACAGGGGCCTCCTCCAGGGGCCCAGGAGACCCAGGGGACCCTAAGGGGCCCTTACCTGCACGACCCCCATGCAGGAGTCCAGGAAGATGGTGCCCTTGGGCTCCTTGGAGATCTTCTCGTCCTTGTAGAAGTTCAGGTTGTAGGAGCCATCACCCAGCTGGGCCAAATGGAAGTACCTCCTCTTGAAAGACTGGGGAGAGGTGGAGAGAGACAGAAGGAAAAAGAGGGGAAAGATAAAGAGGGGGGGGGGTGGAGGGAGGGAGAGAGACAGACAGACAGACAGAAAAAGAGAGGAGGAGAAAGAGAGAGAGATGGAGGAAGAGAGACAAAAACAGTGACAAAGGGAGACACAGAAAGACAGAGGAAAGAGAAAGAGAGAGTGAGAGGGTGAGGGAAGGAGGGATAGAGACATGGAGAGAAGGAGAAAGGGAGGTAGAGAGAGAGGGATTGGAAAGGACAGAAAGAGGAAGTGGAGGGAGGGAGGGAGGGAGGAGAGGAGAGATGGATGATGGGAGGAGAGGTCATGAACGTGTAGCGGGGGCGAAGAATGAGGTGAGGACAGAAATGGATGTCGAGCAGAGGAGACGGAACGACAGACAGACAGAATGGGTGACAAAATAGAGACGCACAAAAAGACAGAAAAAGAAAGAAAAATTAAAAAGTAACAAAGAACACAAGTGAGAGACAAAGAGTGGCGAGATTATGGAAGAGAAGAGAAAGATGACGAGGTAGACAGAGAGGCAAAAGAGAGAGAGAGAGTGAGTGAAAGAGAGAGAGAGAGAGAGAGAGAGAGGGTGAAGGCAAACAACATTATTACAGATTATACAACAGTTAGGTCTGATAAAATTATTTAGCAAGTTCTGATTAGACGAGATGCATTTTTCGTGTCACTAGAAGTGATAGTATCCCACGATATATCATGGGTGACTCTTCACAGTTAATAATCACTCTGCCAAAGATACAACCATTACAATTTTACAACATTCCATTCCATCTAGTTCATAAACAATCAAGAGAGAAAAGCAAAAAAAAAAACGAAATCGAGTGACTTTATAAGCTATGGCAGACTTTAACAATACACCCAAGACTGCAGAACAGCAGTTGTGCATTAGGCCTAGTTTGGACTGTGGACCACAACCCGGCTACGGCCGAACCACACGCGTGAGGATATTCACGAACAACCTCGCTCCCACTTGTGTTATACTGCTTAGGTAAACAAAAACAGCTGAGGTATATAAACAGCACAAGGTCAAACTAGCCTGGCCTCTGAGCTAAAGTTAGCATGACGAGGGGTGGAGGGCGAGGCTGGGGCATGGGAACTCCATCAGGACAACAGGCTTCGATGAAGACAGGAAATGAGATAGGATCTACTTCCTGTTTCTTTGTCTGGCTTCAAGGGAGGAGTATGCATGCGTTTACTGATAAGTGAGGGAGACGTCTTTACCCCACAAAACACCTGTACAGTATGCTCTATTTGCCAGAAGGTCTCAGAGCAGAAACGTTAAATGATTTACTATGCCATGGCTGATTATGGAGGCCATTTAGAAATAAGCAGTAGAGTACAGCATATCATTTATGCAAGTATAGAGTGAAGCATACTTTCCTTGCATGTTACATAGGCCAGAGGCCTATTGATAGGCTTTGTAATGCAGATTATTACGTGTGTAGTATGGGTTGGTGTGTGTGTGTGTGTGTGTGTGTGTGAGTGTGTGTGTGTGTGTTGGTGAGTGCGTGTGTGTGAGTGTGTGTGCGCGCGTATGTATGTGTGTGTGTGCGCGTATGTATGTGTGTGTGTGTTTGTGTGTGTGTGTGCGTATGTATGTGTGTGTGTGTGTGTGTGTGTGTGTGTGCGTGTGTATGTGTGTGTGTGTGTGTGCGCGCATGTGTATGTGTATGTATGTGTGTGTTGCGATGTCTTACTCTCATAGTGACACTAATGGCTCCATTCATGTTGCCTTTGTACAGCCAGCCATGTTTGGAGACTCCCCCTTTCTGGGACCCAAGAGATGCTGTGTCCTATAGGAAGCACAGAGTAGCCATTTATTACTTCATAGAGACACACACACAGTACACACACACTCACACACACACACACACACACACACACACACACACACACGCACACACACACAAATTACACACACATACACATACTTTATGGCCCTCTGGAACGTGGTGCTGCTTTCTGATTGGTTGCTAGGCATGCAGTGAAATCGTATATCATGCACACCTTGAAAGTAGTTCTGGCAAAAAAGTTTAAAACTTCAGCACCGTTCCATATCAATACCCAATAGAATGTACGTACCTACTGTAACTGTCTCTATCAAACTTCACAATTAATGGCAATGTCGAGTTCAATTTCCATGAACTTAAAAAAAAATAGTAAACCGAAAATAACAACTAAATCAACATTTTGGAAAAAGTATTGCATGTGTCGCGTTGCTCAATTCAAGCTAGCCAACACCTGATGAGCAGTAGCAATCACCTTACCAAATGAAAGGTAACCTTGACAACCAATTTGGCTAGTGACTGAGGGCTGCGTAGCGTTCTACTTAACGTTACAAATATTAGGCTACATTGTAGGCCACATTGTAGCGAAACTGAGTCCAAGTTAACCCTCTAAGTTAATTGAGAATTATTTTAAATACATTCTACATAATTGAGTGGCATTAACCGGGTCATAAGTGGGGTAACATCCTCCGAGGCGTGCATTATACAGTTTTAAGTCAAGTTTTAAGTGAGTTTTACAGTCACTCCGCTTCGTGTCGGGAAGTTCTTAGGCTCCACCTCGTTGACTTAAAACTGTATAATGCACGCCTCGTCGGATGTTACCCCTTACGTAGTACATGCTCCCTTAGCTGTGTTTAGCATTAGCCGCATACGCTGAGAGGCTGCAGACAGATCATGAGACCAAATTAAATCTGCACTAACTAAGAAGAAGGAGTCCTCAGACATGAAGGGTGCTGACATGCCAATCACAGACAGGAACTATCAGCCACCACCACAGCTGAACGGGAAGTCTCGGTTCCGAGCAAGGTTTGGGCCAACTTCCTGTTTCTTTCGGCACACAAAACGGATGGTGGAGTGTAGCCAGAGACTACTATGTTGATTTCATTACTGTAGGACTTGCATTGGCAGGCTCACC
Organism: Coilia nasus; assembly: GCA_027475355.1. Classification (NCBI taxonomy): domain Eukaryota; kingdom Metazoa; phylum Chordata; class Actinopteri; order Clupeiformes; family Engraulidae; genus Coilia; species Coilia nasus. The sequence goes on from CM050199.1 coordinate 29,610,597, forward strand.
CTACTCTAATACACACACACACACACACACACACACACACACACACACACACACACACACACACAGGCACGCACACAGGCACGCACACACACACACAAATACACCGCAGCATCTGCATTTACACACAGACACATATACTGTACAGCTCTGGAACAAATTAAGAGACCACTGCAAATTTTCCTAAAATCCGCATCTCTACAGTACATGTATGACAGCCATTCCTTTCCAGTGTCAGTTGAATTTGGAATTTGGGAGAAATGTTGTCAGTAGTTTACAGAATAAAACATAAATGTTAACTTTACTCACACATATACCTATAAATAGTTAAATCAGAGAAACTGATAATTTTACAGTGGTCTGTTAATTTTTTCCAGAGCTGTATGCACACCCATGAACACAGACATACATGAAGCATGCATGCGTAGACAATTGTGTGTTGATCCAGACAAACAGTACAAATACACTCCACACAAACAAAATATACACACACAAATGTACAGTATACACAAAGCTCTATTCACATGCGCGCACACACACAGACACACACACACACATAAACACACACACACACACACACACACACACATAAACACACACACACACACACACACACACACAAAGACAAAGAAATACAATTATGTTTGTAGACTCCTAGACAAAAGTGGCCCAGGGTATGCGAGGAATGCAGTCGCGCATAACTCCCTTAGCCTACCTCATCTTTGTCTGTCACACATAACTCCTTAGCCTACCTCATCTTTGTCTGCGTCCTCGTCCACCTCAAATATGTGCGCAGGCAGCTTCTCCGGCCGAGGCACTTTGCTGCCAGAAAAACAAAACACAGCGGTGAGAAGGTGTTGGAGGATGTCACCCATGAATTTAGGTCCTGGGTGGCTGCTTGGGCCAGAACATTCTTTCTTTTCTTTTCTTTTCTCCTCTCCGGCTGAGGCTAAGATTCACGGTTTCAAGCCCTGGTCAGAGAGAGAACACATTCTTCATTTCTAAAGCTTCAAAGCTGGTAAACTAGTAATGATTTTGAATGCCTACGTTGTTGAGTGCTTGGGTGAAGTAGTAAATGCGGTTGGCTAATGACAGATACAACTAGAAAAGCACTCAGTGTGCGCAGACCTCCGCCAGGGCAGCTCAGATCACCACCAAAATCTAATCACTTTTAAGTTAGCTCATTTTTGACTGACCCTGAACATTTTTATCAAAATCCATCCATAACTTTTTTGAGTTGTGTTGCTAACTAGCAAACAAACTAACAAACAAACGGTGATGATTACATAACCTCCGCTGGCGGAGGTAAAAATGAAAAAGGTCTAACATTTTGGCACATAGCAAACATTTCCAAACTGTTGTGCTTTAAAATGGTCTAAACAAATGTTACAGATGTCTACACATGGAGCTGCTGCTCTTGTTCTTCTCTTTATAAACAAGCACCGAGATATGCTAAAGGCTACTAGAGGGTCATATTTTTTGTGATGTCATGAAGTGAGAGGAACATCTGCTACACACCACTGCAACATCTGCAGAACACGCCGCATTTGCCCTTCAGGGCAGAACCACTGGGCCACAGGGAAGTGGGCCAAACTGATAGACACAGAGGCAGACAGAACGAAAGGAGAAAAAATGAAAAATACACAAAAAATGAAGCAAAAACAATAGAAGAGAAAGAAAAGGAGAGATGGAGAGATGGAGAGATGGAGAGAGAGAGAGAGCGATAAGAGGACAAAACAGATATGATGAAACAAAATGTGAAAGCAGACCTACTCTACCAAGGCCCAGTTACTGATTCTGACCTCAGAGATGAGGTGAAGAGAGAGAGAAAGAGAGAGAGAAAGAGAGAGAGAGAGAGAAAGAGAGAGAGAGTGAGAGAAAGAGAGAGAGATGAGGACAGAACAGATATGATGAAGCAAACAATGGTGATATGGGATAAAAGACTGTCAGGTTTTCTGATTACAGTTCCCAGGAGTGTGTCTGGTGCACAATGGGCTTCGGGTCATCTGTTAGTCCAGAAATAGCCTCAATGACGTACACTGGAGAACAGCAGAGGAGGAGAGAGAAGAAGAGAGCAGAGGAGAGGAGAGGATGGGAGAGGAGAGGAGAGAAAAAGAGAGGAGAGGTAAAGAGACAAGAGGCAGGAAGAGTAAAGGAGAGTTGGGGAGAGCAGAGGAGAGGAAAGAAAGGCAGAGGAGAGGAGAGGAGGGGAGGGAAGGGGAAAGAGAGAGAACAGTAGAGGAGAGGTGGGGAGAGGTGGGGAGAGGAAGGGCTGTATTGTTGCGGTCAGTCTCGAGATGAGAAAAATGGACACGCATTTCCTGTTCTGCTCTGCTGCCTGTGCCAGCAGGGCTGTTTGTCAATAGCTTCGCTGAGCGCCAAAGCCAGGCCAAGGACGTTAGCACACAAACAGCCTTCGCACACAATTCGATTACTCTCTTTCTCCCTCGCTCCCTCCATTACACTCCTCCTTTCTCCATCTAGTTTATGTTAATGGGCTTATCAATCAGCCAGCCCTGCCGAATCTTGGCTATTAAATTTAAAAAATCTTACTTTGGAAGTTGCCGGAAGTCTCCAGAGTAATCTTCATATTTGTAGTTCACAACATGCCAGTCGGAGTTGTATGTCTTTATGCACTGTGTGATGAGAACATGCAGACTTGGTTAGGTGCAAAAACCAACTCAATTGCTAACTTTGTACTCATTTATCTCAATACACACACGCACACTGTCACACACAGTCATATATAATGTCACACACAAACACACACACACACACACTCTCTCTCTCTCACACACATACACAGACAAACACACACACACGACCATACGTACCAACTATAATTCAATTACATAATACATTTGCAGTAGCCCCCTGAGAGATTACAAAATGCATAGCAAAGACACTCGCAAAGAGAATGCTCCAGAGATTACCCTTTGTTATTCTTATAAGTAGGGCCTCATTCTGTGTGTGTGTGTATATGTGTGTGACTGTGTGTGTGTGTGTGGTGTGTGACATTTAGTTTTACAAGAAATAAAGAAACGAAAACCCAAAAAAAACCTAATCACACTTAGAGGAGCGGAGAAACATTAGCTGATTCTAATGCCCTGAGGGAGAGGAGGGGGTGGGGGGCAGGGACGGCTTTTACGTCAAAATTGGATTCACCTCTATTTACTTTATTGGCAAGACAGACGGGCCGAGTCGTCCTCAGCACTTCTTAAAGCAATGAAGCCAGAGCTCGCCAGACGGGATTAACGTCCGAAAACGAGGAGAGGCTAGCCAGCTTTTTGCTCTCGTCCGCCCATAAATCTCATCAGCGGACGAACAAACAAACAATCAAAAGGTGAAGTTGAGAGGACTGAGAGAGCAGCGTTGTGCTTTCTCTGCCAAAAAGAGAGGTAGACAGCTGGCTAGCAGGTTTATAAGGGGTGGAGGAGAGAGAGGGAGAGTCAGTGGATGTGGAACAGGAGGGAGTGAGAGAGAAAAGAAAGAGAGAGGGATGGCTTGAGAGATTTGTGTCCCATGCTGGTCTCTCATTTAGTTAGATGGGTTTACCTCCGCCCTGGTCTACCTCTCTCTATCTCTGTCTCAACTCTTATTTATGATAGTGAAAAGAGCCAAGCACAGTACTGATGCCCAGTTTGTGGTGTGGCAACATACATGTTTTTTTTTATCTTACTGCACAGACAGAAAGTCTAGCTACTGTCATGAGAATTTTAAACATGTCCATTAAAGCACAGTGTCAGTGTAAAAGTATAAAGATGTAAATAAATAAACCATATTTAGTAGGATGTATGACCTAAATTGGACATTAAAAAACAATAAAGCACCTTCTTTTCCTCTTTCTGGAATACATTTGTACAAGATGCTTAGCGTCCCTGCAGAACTAGAGGGTAATAAAACGCACACTGTCAATGGCTTCCGAGGGTATTGGAACCGTATGCTGTACTCTCCTGACCAAGCATTAAATCATCGACTTGTGTGTTTTGAAAACAAGGCCGACATCACAAACAACCCGAGCAAGGCAGGCGTTGAGCAGCCGGTCTTGGGGGAACCCTGCGCTTGAGTAATGATCCAATCAGATGTGTCTCTTTTTCTTTCTTTTTTTCTCTTTTTTTCACTGTCTTTTACTCAGAAGACTCCCTTGGCAGGGGTCCAGAAAGTCTGCAGCTGGTGGTGATGTCATGTAGTATTTCGCTGAGGGGAAGGATCGTTTTACCCCATCTTTAGACCTACGCCCGATTCGCAGTCCCAGCAGAGACATAGACCCAGACTGACCCTAACACGAACTTCTGTGCTCAAATACTGTGTGTGTGTGTGTGTGTGTGTGTGTGCATGCATGCATGTGTGTGTGTTTGTGTGTGTGTATGTGTGTGTGTGTGTGTGTATGTGTGCGTGTGTGTGTGTGTGTGATCAGTATGTATGTAAGTTCATATATGTGTGAAGAATGTATTAGCAGAGGTTTGGGTGAGCATGAATGGATGTGTGTGTGTATGTGTGTGTGTGTGTGTGTGTGTGTGTGTGTGTGTGTGTGTGTGTGTGTGTGTGTGTGTGTGTATGTGTGTGTGTGTCATGTGTCTGTGTGAGTGTGTTTGCATGTCTGTGTGTGTGTGTGTGTGTGTGTGTGTGTGTGTTTGTGTGTGTGTGCATGCGTGTGTGTGTGTGTGTGTGTCTACTCCACTTGAGACCCACTCATAAATGATAGAAAGAAGCAGCAGGCCATACAACATGTGTTTAAGGGCTTCGGGGAGATGAGGTATGTGTGAGTGTGTGTTTATATGTGTGTGTGTGTGTGGTGTGTGTGCGTGTGTGTGTCCACTCCCACCTCCACCAACTGTTTGTTTGGTCTCCAAGCATCTTGGGTGGCATGGTAACCAACGCAAAGGAGGGGAAAAGCTTTCGTCTGCCTAAACCCATCAGGTCTGAGGCTTCGGAGGAAAAGCAAATGCTCCTGCCCACCCCTTTAACACCACGGAGAATCTGCTTTTAATAAGGACCCGAGCGCTCTCTCCCTGCACGCTCTCTCTCCACGCACTCCCTCCCAGCCACAAATCCCCTAACGTGGTGGGCAAGCTGTTCCACGCCTGTGCTTGGCCCGCTCCACCAGTGCTGTGGTTCGGGTAACGGATGCTGGTGTTGGCTGATATGGAATGTGGCTGGCGGGAATGGAAGGAATAAAACAAAAAAAAACAAAACAAAAAGGACTTTGCATGCGGCGGCTGAAATGGAATGTGTTAACATGTGTTAACTTTGTGGTGGCCGTGAGGGGCTCGTCCCATTGGCTGAGATGGATGTAGCTCCGTGTAATGAGGGGTCTGAACAGGACTGTAATTGGCTAAGAGGGGTGAAGGGGTCAGAGAGAGGGGGGGGGAAGAGAGAGAGCTCTTGTTGCGTGGGACTGGGTGAAAGTAGACACTGGCTGGCTAATGGAATCCTGTAGCTGTTGTTCTTCAGGTCAGTGGGTGTCCTGGTAGAGCATGGTTCTAACAAGACCAAAGGTCATGGGTTCAACACTCATGAGAAAATGTACATGTGCACTCGACTGTAACTCCATGTCACTTCATGTAAAGGCGACTTCTGAATACATTTATACAAACGTAATAGGGAAAGTGTAGGAATCAGAATCTGTAATTGTCTCATCCCTAGTATACTGTATACTGATAGAGAAAATGTATGTGTGCATTCAGTCACTTCATATAAAGGCATCTGCTAAATAAATAACTGCAAATGGGATATGGGAAGAGTATAATTTAAATTCATTTTTTTTTACTAGTACACACACTGATAGAGGACATGTATATATGTAAGCCACTATAAGTCACTTCATATAAAGGGGGCTGCTAAATGCAGAGGTGACGTGGAAGGTATTCACATGGGATGGGGATAGTAGTAACCTATTAATGTTTTTATTAAAGGGCGCAGAGGGCCATTGTCATGTTATGTTCTTCTACAGGACATATTAAAGATGAAAGAAGTGGGCACATCCAAAAAATATATATATAATCACAGACACTAGACAAGTGTAGCGAGCATTTCACAAGAGGTCACTCTTTTGCTCCAGAAAAATATGTCTTTCAATGCCTGATAAAGATCTGATGGGATTGTTTTTTTTTTTTTTTTAATAAAATAATTTTCTGGAGCAAAACAGTGTGCAGACCACCTCTTTTGATGTTCTTCTATAGGACCCAACATGTCTACAGTAGCTGCACCCCTGTGGTAGCCTGGTGAACCAGCCCCTATTACTACAGTACACTTCATTTCGTACATAGGGTCTGGCTCTGGTTCCACTGACATGGTTCCACTGACATTTTACCGGACCAATCAGTAAACAGAGGGAGTCTTCGAGAGCGATGAAGTCGACTTTGTGTGCTACATTGGAATTGTAGTGCGTAGGCAGGCTTATAGCCAGGCTAATTGCACATGTCACGACCAGACGTTTAGCGATTGGGTAAAGGCTGAGCCACTCATTTTAAACTTTAGCACATCTACACCTCCAGGAAGAAAAGGTTTCTCAATGCTGCACAGCCAGACCCTCTATACAAAATATATAATGTAGTATGAGGGGTTGATTTACCAGGCTACCCTTGTGGTGAAGTTAGATGTTAGTTAATGTGCAGGGCAGGCACCCACCTCTTTGACGAACAGACTCTCGGCCTCCTTCTGGGCGTTCTCGGGTACTGTTGGATAGAGGGTGCGACCCTGACGACGCAGCATTGACATCTGCAAGAACAAACAAATACAGACACAGCAGCAACGGGTGGTTATTTATTTGCACAAAACAACAAAAATAAACTGGAAAAGAACTCAGAAAGTGCAGACCTCCACCAAGCAGTTTAATCATGTCCTTTTGAGTTATTTTGCTAACAAAAACAGATAGACAGGCAGACAGATAAACGCTGGCAAAAACATAACCTCCTTGGCAGAGGTAATAAAGGCAGACAATCTCTGAAATGCCCTACATCAACATCTTTAATACAACAAAATATACACACTTCAGAACATGACATCCATTTAAAAGAAATTGACACCAGTATACAAGGGCTGTGTTCGAAATATTCATTCATTCCCCATATAGTGCGCTATATAGGGTGTGACTTGCATTGTTTTGTTCCCTAGTGTACTCTATAGTGAAAGAGTGAACATTTCATTAAAGCACAGATCATAACACTAAGACCTGGGACCTCATGTACTAAAGTCATATGCAGACAAAAAATCTTGCGTACGCCATCTTTCACGTTTAAGGCTGAATTAACTTAAATTGAACTGAACGTGAGAATGTACATTCTCCCACACAAGCTTATCCCCCGCCTACGTACATTTCGAATGCGTTTTTGTCTGTTGGCGACACTTGATTCCGATGTACAAAGAAAATGTGTGTGGGACTGTGCTTATGCACAGTTTGATGCATCTGAATTTTTTCTGAAATATTGGTATTATCGGAATTATTTTTCGGAAATACGGAAATATCCAGCTTTGAGCACTGCTTCTCATATCCCGAGGCCAGTTCATTTTTCCTACCTATCCCATCCCATCCCATCCCAGGCCCCCAGGGTCACTAAAGAGGATCAGACGTGTGAAGACGCCCAAGTGAGCAGTTCTGACACACTTCACTTCCTTCCAGCCAGGACTCGCTCCCACGCACTCATGGAGCGTTCAGCATGCTCACTGACCTACTGAGGGGAAACACTCCGCATGAACTACCCCAATGAACTCCCCTCATCAGTGCACAGCAGTGCAGCCAGACCACAGGCGCGCTTGAACGTAGCCACTGGCAGATCACAGGGAAAAGGCAGATGAGACGTACAAGAAAAACTGTGACCATATGCGTAGTTTTATGGCGAAGACGAGTTTAGCTCTGCCAATCGCAGTTCACTCTAACCTGCTTGGGCAGAATCTTGTGCTCTATGTCATTTAATTATTTTATTGGTTCCAGTCAATAGGACGTTAAGCCATGCTGTGTGTGGCCTTGTGTAATGCGTCTCTCTACCTCCTACAGTACCTACATTACGCCCACTGTTGTCCTACTGAGGAGAGGAGGAGCACTCTGCATGAACTAGAGGTAAGATCGGGCCTAAAAAATCCAGCCCGACCCGACCCAGGCCCGCGAGTATTAAAGCCTGACCCAGCCCGAGCCCGACCAATTAACTTGATTTGCAGGCCCGAGCCCGAAGCAAACCCGAAATTTCATATTTCATTTGTATAACAAGTATTCCTTAGTTTAGTATCCACACATCTTTTTAGTATACATTTTCATAAACATATATTTATTTTTAAAAAAAAGTCAGCGAGAGAGAAGCCCGGCCCGACCCGACTCGAACGTAATGATTGACATTTTAGGCCCGACCCGGCCCGAAATTCGGGTCGGGTCGGGCTCGGACTCGGGCTTGGGCTTAAGATCTTACCTCTAGCATGAACTACCCAATGGAACTCCCCTCATCAGATCAGTAGCAGCACAGCCAGACCACAGGCGTGCTTGAACGTGGCCACTGACACATCACAGGGAAAAGGTAGGCTGGACTGGATGATGTGTATAGGAACTATAAATGTCAACTCCTAAAACAGTCATGCCAGGAAAGTGATGCTTTCTGGAGAGGCGTTTTTGGAGAGGCGTTTTTGGAGAGGCGTGAGGGGACTTCCTTAAAGGGATCCAACTGCTTCTGTAGTTACTTTGCTGTAGCACTCTTCCAGGTTCCCCAAGCCAACCCAAACTGGAACCTGGAACTGGAACCATTTAGTTCTCTCATCAGCAAGGTCTCGCTCGTATACGTTCTGGCTCTCCTTCGAGATACTCTCATTGCTCATGAATGTAATGTGCGACTGATTACAAATGCTCGTAAACTCATCATCCAATGCCAAGTGAGGACTTTGTATCACGTAAGAAACTGAAGCTAAGTCAGTGCCATGCATCACATCTGACCTCCCAACTAACATCAGGATTTTTTATGGATCAAGTGCGGCCTGGAGCTGCCCGATTTCATTTCCAAATGCCCACGAGCCAAGACAGGAAAAGCAATCTTAGAGGTTTATGGATGGGGAAATACAGTAGGCTGTTGTGGAATAGACATTACAGCCCTGCTAAAGTAGCACCCCATTATTGTTATATACACTAAGTCGAGTTCTGTCTTCTGACTTACTGCGATTTCATTTCTGCACACCAAAACTTGGAGTGTTCAAATGTCAGGGTTAAACATTTGGGAGTTGATTATAACTCCCAAAGTATAATGTTTTGGATTTAAACGATGTCCAGAGTGATGTTCATATTTTGAAAAGTGTTCATTTAACTCTGCAGAGTGACCCTCAAAAGTGTTAAAATCAACTCTGTGGCAGTCAAGTCAACACTGGACTTTTTGCTGTGTACACTTGTATTTCTCTGATCCTTTTTTGTTTGTCTACAGTAAAATATACCAATGCATTGGAATCAAATGCATGTTCACAACACAGTGTATGTACCCAGTATATGTGTCTCTCAATGCAAACTCTAACTCTGCTTCTCCACTCCACCCTTCTAAAGCATGTGTAATCATCTGTAGAGATGTGCCAACCGCCAGGGGTACTCAGTTGTGAGCCAGCTGGATGTTCTAAAGGAGAATTTCTCTCTCTCTCTCTCTCTCTCTCTCTCTCTCTCTCTCTCTCTCTCTTTCTGCCTATTTTATCTATCTATCTATCTATCTATCTATCTATCTATCTATCTATCTATCTATCTATCTATCTATCTATCTATCTATCTATCTATCTATCTATCTATCCACTCTCACCCCCCCCCCCCTTGTTTCCTCTTTGCTGGGAAGTCACACACACACATCCTAGTTGGCTGCCCAGGGCACAGGGACGCATGGAGCTGAGTTTAGCCCATAACCCAGCACCCTGCTCATGCGTGAAGGCAGGCTTACTCTACCGAGGCCCAGTTACTGCCCAAGATTCTGACCTCAGGGACGAGGTGAAAAGAGAGAGAGAGAGAGAGAGAGAGAGAGAGAGACAGACAGACAGACAGAACGAGAGAGAGAGAGAGAGAGAGAGAGAGAGAGAGAGAGAGAGAGAGAGAGAGAGAGAGAGGGAGAGAGAGAGAGCGAGAGAGAGGAGAGAGGGGGCCCACACAACAACTCACTAGCTGGAGAGGAGGGGGGAGAGGAGGAGAGGGAGGGGGCCCATGTGTCTTGCTGCCCAAGATCCAGACCTCAGGGATGAGGTGAGGAGAGAGAGAGAGAGAGAAAGAGAAAGGGAGAGACAGACAGAGAGAGAGAGAGAGAGGCCCACACCCCAATTCACTAGCAGGAGAGGAGGGGGAGAGGAGGAGAGGGAGGAGGGGCCCCTGTGTCTTGCAGCGAGGCTGGAGGTGGAGTGGGGACACTCAGGGGAGAAGGCTGGAACAGAGGCCTTGGCTTGACGTCACGCAAAAGGGGCTTGATTTGGCCTGGGAGGACTGGCGCAGAGCGTAATGCAATCTGCTGCAGTGAGAGTGAAAGTGTGTGTGGAGATGAGTGAATGCACATGTGAGGATGGACATTTGGGCGGAGATGTGAAGGAGGAGTTTTCTAGGGGGATTTCCTAGAATGTGCGCTTTTATTGTGTGTGTGTGTATGTTTGTGTGTGTGTGTGTGTGACACAGAGAGAGACAGACAGAGAGAGAGACAGAGAGAGAGAGAGAGTGTATGTGTGTGACAAAGAGAGAGAGACAGAGAGACAGAGAGAGACAGAGAGAGAGAGAGCATGCTATGTATGTGTAGGTGTATGTTTGTGTTTGTGTGTGTGTGTGTGTGTGTGCCTGTGTTTTTGTGTGTGGGCATGTGCATGCCTATGTGTGTTTGTGTGTGTGTGTGTGTGAGAGTGTGTGCGTGACACAGAGAGAGACAGACAGAGAGAGAGACAGAGAGAGAGACAGAGAGAGAGAGAAAGAGAGAGAGTGTGTTTGTGTGACAGAGAGAGAGAGAGAGAGAGAGATGCTGTGTATGTGTAGGTGTATGTTTGTGTTTGTGTGTGCCTGTGTTTTTGTGTTGGCATGTGCCTGCATGCATGCATGCTTGTACCTTTATGTGTGTGTGTGTGTGTGTGTGTGTGTGTGTGTGTGTGTGTGTGTGTGTAAGCAACTTAATGTGTGTGTCAGTATCTGTGTGGATGTTTCACAAACAACCCCTTGCAGATAAAGACTTCTCAAGATGTTCGACAAATAACAATACAAGCCCAGAGTGGCCACAATGGAGCCATTACTGGAAAACAGAGGTCAATGTCTGGACCACATTATGAGGCCAGATGGCAATGAGAATAACACAGGAACTAAAGGACTACGCCCAAATCATATTACGAACGTCACACACACCAAACCACGCCATACCACTCAGCGATTAACAAGAGTAATGGTTATGGAAGACATAAAGCCTGTCTGAATAGAATGAGTTATTTCGGTATGCAAAACTGACCATGTACGAATATATATTTTTCATTTCTAGAAAGTACCATTCTAGTAAGTGAGGGGAGTAGGAGAGGGGAATGTCATTTTAAAGACTGTCAACATTACATCAAGAAATGCATAAGTACACAATTACAAATTACTCATCCCCCTCTCTCTATCCAGGTGTCTAACAATGTGCTCAAATACTGATTATTTCACAGATTTAAAACATAACTGCAAACGCAATACATAACAACAGGTAATGCCCTTATGTGTTCTCTCTCTTTCTATCTCTCTCTCTCTCTTTCTCTCTCTCTCTCTCTCTCTCTCTCTCTCTCTCTCTCTCTCTCTCTCTCTCTCTCTCTCTCTCTCTCTCTCTCACACACACACACACACACACTCCTACACACCTTCACATACACACTTAAATCCGGACCAACATGTCCTAGGGGGAAAATCAAAAACCAAAACGAGTTGTACGAAAACAAGACCCTTAGAACTCTCCTTCCCCAGGAAGTGGACCTGTCGGGGGAGGTCGTAAAAGCCGAGTGGGCTTTGGCTCGGGCCGCAGCACCGAGTCCAGTCCTCTAACGAGGCGTGCTGTTTGCTTGAGCGAGCTCCAGCCTCCGCTGGGAGGACTCACGAAATGTAACATGTGGGCCTCAGGCGTGGACCTTCCCTAGCAAGGGCACCTCTAGCAAAGGGAGCCATCGACACGAGACCCCGGTGACCTTAGTCAACACTGCCCTGCAAAGCCTTTACTGTGCCCTGAAAAAAAAGCAACTACTGTACATATTTTGTCAAAACTGAGTTTAGACTGGAAGTTGGCTTTATAACACCCCTTGTGTCTTATGACTGAATCTCTTGCTTCTTCCTATTATATAAGAAAGTTTAAAAGCATCACCACTATTTTACCTATAACATGTTTGACTGGGCAGTACTGTATGACAACTTTGAAGGCATTTTTCTCAGTTTTAATGTTCATGTAGTTACTTCACTTTGCCTTTGTAGGGCAGAACAGCAGAGTCAGTCCCAGTTTCAGAAAGTAAAATCCTGCCATGTATTCCTTCTGCTTGTGCACTGAACACAGGTGTTTTCACTAATTAGCCAATCTACCTGTTCGATGATTTGTGCGCTCATTACAATAAGCTGGTTTAGAAAAGGGTTGGATCGAATATGTGGCAGGGTTTTTAACTTTGTGAAGGTGGGATTGACAGCCCTGACTGTAGTTAGAAGTGCTGTATGGTACAGCAGACTGCCCAGAGAGACTGCTGGGCCCCTGAAAACATCCAATTATTGGGGCCCCCTCCCCCCCAAAAACCCAGTTTGACCAGTCCACAGTCCAGAGGGCCCACACCCCTAAAACCAGTTGTATATAAAATCAGTGGATGTTTGTATAAATCCACTTAATGTTGCATATAAAAACCAATAGATGCTATGTTGTGGGTAAAACTAGTAAATGCTATGCAGAGTATAAAACCAGTAAATGCTATAGATAGAAAGAGTAAATGTTGTGAAAGAGTGAATGTTGCATATAAAACCAGTTGGTGGTGTATATGGACCTATGAATGGTTTGTAGGGATCAGTGAATGGTGTGTATGGACCTATGAATGGTTTGTATGCATCGGTTAATGGTGTATATGGACCTATGGATGTTTTGTATGCATCAGTGAATGGTGTGTATGGACCTATGGATGGTTTGTATGGATCAGTGAACGGTGTGTAAGGAGCTGTGGAAACGGTATTGGCGATGGTAAGCGAGAGGTGATTGGCTAATTGAAGAAAGGCGTTGACGGGTGTGTGTCTGACCTGGAAGTCGTCCAGGGGGAACTGCAGCATGTCCCGCAGGACGTCGCTGAGGATCTGTGTCTTCCTCTGCAGCAGGACATTCTCATAGTCCAGCGGCTCAATGATCTTCGGCTTCACCTGCAGGACCAAGACACACAAACACATTGAGAGGGGAACTATTAGACAAAACACACACACACACACACACACACACACACACACACACACACACACACTCATAATGCATTTCAAATGAATGCTTTCTCTTTTTTTGGTAAAACGACAACATTGAAGCACGTCAACCCCATATTGCCACACCACTACGCCACCAGGACCTGGCTTGAGATAAAGACCAAAAAAAAGTGCAAACTCATAACAAACTCATGAACTCAAAATTTAACTATGCACAAATTACATTATTACTGTAAGTCTCTTTCAACTTATTCCAGCTCTCTGTCTGTCTCTCTCTCTCTCTCTCTCTCTCTCTCTCACACATACACACACACACACAACGAAAGAAAACAGACCCCATGCGCTGTAAGTTCATGACCAGCACAAGGGGTTCCAAAGGGTGCAAAGGACTATGAGAGAGAGTACTATGACAACAAGCACTATGAGAGAGAGAGAGAGAGAGAAAGAGAGTGAGAGAAGGAGAGACAGAGACACAGGGACAGCAACAGAGAGACACAAGAGGAGGAGGAAGAATAACAAAGAGGCAAAGAGAAAAGTTGCTTGACACATTTGAATTTGAATTACAATTTCAGCACAAATGTTTGCCCTGCTTTTCACAAGCTGCATATCCATAAAATTCTGCCTCAGTGACAAATTCTTAGACCCTTAAGAATTTTCTTAGTGGTTTCAGCACCAATGGCTAACCAAAACAAAAGCAAGACGACACACATTACTGTGAGTACTTCTGTTGTACACAAAAAGAATGTCAAAATATTCCTGCAGCAAAGATGCAGCTTTGTGTGTAGTTTGGTTCTTTATCAACACAAAATAATGCACTCATCACAGTTGCATGCTCTGTTCATTAAATGTATCAGATGTATTTTTTGTCAATAATATCTTTTTTTAAGAAAGATTTCTTGCACACCTCCTTATGCCAGGTGCGTTGGAGGAGAGCCATAAGGTCACCTAAGTCACAGAAAAAACTCCCACACACTGGCCTCATTTGCAGAGTTTAATTGCAATGTTGAAAAACGTTGGAATTAAACTCTGCAAATGAGGCCAGTGTGCAGGAGTTTTTTCTGTGTCAACAATATCTTAAATGGCTGCAGTCGAGTTGTTATATATACTCCAAGTAATTTGTAAGTGATGAGGATGGGGTCAAATCTGCTTCCAGTCCTTGCATCAGAGAGAGAGCATGGACACGGTTAACACGGGCTGGGGCCTTTATGGCCAGTAACGTCCACTCATGCATTCAATACATGAGCGGGAACCCCAGAGCAGAGAGGGGAAGGGAGGGGAAAGGGAGGGGGCAGTGCTGCGATGGTAATGAAATAATGGACATCAATGGCCATTCGAGTCCAAAAACACTGGAGATGTAAACACAAAGTCAAGAAGGACACAAGGGAGATATATATATAGATTTATATATATATATATATATATATATATATATATATATAATATATATATATATATATATATATATATATATAAAGAGAGAGAGAGAGAGAGAGAGAGAGAGACAGAGAGAGAGAGAGACAGAGAGAGAGTGTTTGAGAGAGAGTCTGTGTGTGTGTGTGTGTGTGTGTGTGTGTGTGTGTGTGTGTGTTGTTAATGTTCTTTATTGGTCTTAATGTTCTTATGACCTTAATACGTTTATGTTATTGTTCTTTGTAAGCTTTGGCAATACTGATATACACAGCCATGCCAATAAAGCAACTCTGAATTGAATTGAAATTGAATTGAGAGAGAGAGAAAGACAGAGAGAGAGAGAGAGAGAGAGAGAGAGACAGACAGACAGACAGACAGACAGACAGAGGTAGAGAGAGAGAGAGAGAGAGAGAGAGAGAGAGACAGACAGAGAGAGGTAGAGAGACAGAGAGAGAGAGAGAGAGAAAGAGAGTGACAGAGAGAGAGAGACAGAGAGAGAGACACAGAGAGAGAAAGAGAGAGTGACAGAGAGAGAGACAGACAGACAGAGACAGAGACAGAGAGACAGAGAAACAGATAGAGCAAGAAAGAGACACAAGAGAGCTAGAGAAATGCATGAAGAAGCTGAACTCCACAAAGCCCTTCTGTGTGTGCGTGTGTGTCTTATCTGACACAAAAAGAGGCTTCTCACAAAATTACCTCTCACACAGTAACACACTCTGCTAAGAGGATGAAA
>CM050199.1:29631105-29638605 GCA_027475355.1 Coilia nasus
AGAGAGGTGTTCCTCACCCACACACACACAGATGTGTCCCTAACTGGCACACACACACACACACACACACACACACACACACACACACACACACACACACACACACACACACACACAGATGTGTCCCTAACCGGCACACACACACAAACACAGGTGTCCCTAACTCCCACACACAGCCCAGAGGTATCCCTCACTCACCCCAACCAGCCCCCCAGCTGCAGCAGCCTCCCCCTCCAGTGCCTCCATCTCCCCCAGGGGCAGATTGGGGTGGTAGGGCTCCGTGATCACAGGCTCCTTGCGGGGGCTTCGCCCCGACCTGCCGTGCATCTTCTCCTGCCCCCTCTCTCTGCTTCTGTACTGTGCGCTCCTCTCCACTCTCACACAGCTCCAGTGGCAAGCAAGAGAGGTAGTCTATCCCCCCGAGGTTGGGTCCACAGAGACCGGTAGAGCCTCCTCCAGGCCAAGGCTGCTAGTGTTAGTGTGTTGTCAGGCTGCGTGGCTGTTCTGGGTCTAAGTCCCTCGTGCTTGTGCCTAGTTGCAAGTGAAGTCAGCAGCATAAGTAGAGAAGCCTACATGCCCAGAGGAACTTCTTTCCCTCTTTCTCTCTCTCTCTCTCTCTCTCTCTCTCTCTCTCTCTCTTCCTCTCTATCTCTCTCTCTTTCTCTCTTTGGCTCTCTCTCTAAAAGTTTTAAAGCTGCCTCAATCTCAGTCCTGAGTTGCGAGTTGCAGCCCCTCCTCTCTCTCTCTCTCTCTCTCATTCTGACTCATAAACACACACACTGTCACTCTGCGGGATAAGCAGGCCCCTCCTACACACAGCTGTTCCGCGATGGAGGGGAGGTGGGTGGGTAAGTGTGCGTGTGTGTGTGTGTGTGTGGGAGGGTGTGTGTGTGGAGGCGTGTATGTGTGTGCGTCAGACTGTGAGCCTTCCTGTTTAAGTCTTATGTCATGCCTGCTCTGCTCGGTCGTTCCCAACCCAACCACTTATCCACACTGTCCACCTGCTAGTCCCAGAGGAATAACAGAGGACTCAGAGGAGACAATACAGAGGAGAAGAGAGAAGGAGAGAGAAGAGGAAAGGAGGGGAGAGGAGAAAATACAGAGGAGAAGAGAGAAGGAGAGAGAAGAGGAAAGGAGGGGAGAGGAGACAAAAGGAGACAAGAGGAGACAACAAGAGAGGAGAGGAGAGGAGAGAGAAGAGGAGAGGAGAAGAGAGGAGAGAGAAGAGGAGAGGAGACAAGGAGCCTCCTCCTATTGAGGAGAGGAAAGGAGAGGAGAGAAGACAAGAGGAGAGGAGAGGAGAGGAGAGAAGACAAGAGGAGAGGAGAGGAGAGGAGAGGAGAGGAGAGGAGAGGAGAGGAGAGGAGAGGAGAGGAGAGGAGAGGAGAGGAGAGGAGAGGACACAAGAAGAGAGGAGAGAAGAGGAGAGGAGAGAAGACAAGAGGAGAGGAGAGGAGAGGAGAGGAGAGGAGAGGAGAGGAGAGGAGAGGAGAGGAGAGGAGAGGAGAGGAGAGGAGAGGAGAGGAGAGGAGAGGAGGAGAGGAGAGGAGAGGATAGGAGACAATCCAGAGGAGGGGCAGGGAAGAGGAAAAGACAAAAGAAAAGAAAAAATTAAAGAGAAGAGGAGTAGAGAGAGGGGGAGCAAAGAGAAGCCTACAGCCAAGAAGAGGAGAAGATGCCTGATAGGAGAGACAGAGTTTAGAATTTATTTATTACAAGAAGCCCCTTGAGATGCACCATCTCATTGTTGAAGGGGTCCATAGCGGACAAGAGAGGAGAAAAAAGAAAAAGAAAGAAGGGGAGATGAGAGGAGGGGAGATGAGAGCAGACAAAAAGAAGGGGGACGAAGAGAGGAGAGGAGAGGAGAAGAAAGAGGGGAATGAGAGCAGCTTAGGGGAGCAGAGAGGAGACCTTAGCCAAGAGGAGGAGAAGAGAGACGTGCGTGGTGAAAAAGGAGGACATGTAAGAAAGACGGATTAGAGGACACAGACGAAGAGGAGGAGGACAGGATGAAAGAGAGGGAAGGGAGGAGAATAAGAGCCTTTCACTAATAACCTCAGTTTTGTAGGATGTCATCAGGGCCGTGCTAACCACATCAAGGCTGGCGCTGACACGTTAGCCAAGCATATTACCACTAAGCAACACCCAGCCAACTACACGCTTTCGCTAGCACCCAGAGGGCAAGCCAGCCGTCCATGTCATACACGCCAGCTAGTTCTTGTGTTAGTTGCAGCAACATTTAAAAAAAAATCTCTCCCCTATGAAATAAAAAAATCAGAGAATGGACTAAAACATTCCAGGCTACAAGACTGTTTTGTGAAAGGAAAGTGCCTTCATATTTCATTTGCTGTTAGTCATCTCGTGGCCTTCAAAATGGGACAGAGTGACGATGATGGACAAGGGTTCAGCAATAATAAACCGCTTGGCATTCTGGGGTATGGATCTGGGAAAGCCATTTCTGGCCGTTTCTCTGCTCATCTGTGTCTTATGAGGGAGTGTGAACAGACACACCTAAACTGTTTCCCATAATACATCTGGCTCTCTGACTGCTGCCTGTTCGGCTTTTTCCACTCCAAACTTGTCAGTGGAATCCCATGAAAATTGTTCTGATATCACGAGGCATAGCAGGTTTTCTTTTTTTCAGTGTACTGTAGGGCTGTTCAATTAATCGAATTCTAATCGTGATAACGATTTCAGAGCCAAACGATCTCACAACAAATAAAATCGAGGGCAACAATGTTTTTGTCCTAATTATTTTCTACTGTTTGTACTGTACATTAGATGCATACATTAGACATTTCTACTGTTTGTACATTAGACATCAAAGGAGACTTACTAATGTTTACGAAGAAAGGTATTAGGGAAAATCCGAAGGTACAAGACTGTTTTTTAGAAATGTTTTTGAATACATTTTCAATAAATGAAGCATGTTACTGAGGAAAACAAAATAATCGTTTGAATAATCGTGATTTCAGTTTTGGCCCAAATAATCGTGATTCAGATTTTTTCCATAATCGAGCAGCCTTAGTGTACTGTGCCAATCACAAAAACACAGCTGGATTTTTTTGCATATATTTGTTGAGGAAAGTTTTTTCCATGACACTTTTTGAGTTGTTTTGCCCTTTCTGATCCCGCTTTTATCTTGGTTTTTGGGTGTCTAGGATATCGCTTTGCACACACTGAGCTTATTCCAGGTAGTAGATAAAAACAAACCCTGGCAGAAGTTCACATAAACTTTATAAACACACACACACACACACACACACACATACACATGCACAAGCACACACACATCCTCGCGCACACACACACATACATTATCCCACACACAAACACACACTATCACACACAAAGACACTATCACACACACATACGCACACACACAGGCACCCTCTTTATCACTACTATGCCTTTGAGGATCTAGAATATTCCACACTATTTGTCAACAGCACCCTTGGCTATTGGCAGTAATTTCCTGAAATGTCAGAAGATAATCAGATGGTAACTCTGTCTGCCGCATTCGCCTCTTTGTTGTTTCCGAGCAGAAAGGTATTCAGACAGCGCAGAGATAAAACCAACACCGTAATTGTAATTGAGTCTGGCTCAGTCTGTCTACAGATAATGCTGGATAGGCACAGGACTGGTCTCTTTTTTTCAGTTGGAATTTATAATTCGGTATAATGGATGGCATATGTGTGCTAATATACATCAGAATATATACAATAATTCATGACACATGACCTAATCTGGTGAAATGAGACGCATGGAGAAGATGCAACAAGTTATCTTGTAAGGGTAGAGGGTAAAGCCAAGTGAATATGATATTTCATTTCAGGTGTCATGGAGAACAACTACTCACAAATGATGTCCCAGAGTCTCAAAACTATAATACAGATGTACAAAAAGTAACTAATAATTTAACCTTACTGCCTCCTCTTTCCAATGATAATAATAACTATGTTTTCAAAAATTTGGTTCACTTTTGGTTCAATCTGGGTCACATATAGAGTAGTGGTCTAGGCTTTGGGCAATATCCGGATTCAATCCTTCTGAATGTGCTGTTAACGCTGTTTTCCTGCTGTAGTCCAGGGCTGTACCACTAATGCTCAAGAGTGGCACAGTAATCAAGAGAGCACAATTACACTAGCTGCAAGCAGAGCTGCTGTGTGGGTTAAATCCGACCCAATCAGCCCACTGCTGTATTTGCAAAGGGATGGGCCAATCTGCCGGACCCTTCCAGTCTCTCCACCAGCTGCTAGGGAAACAAAAAGAAGCCCTCAAGGAGAACTCATCCTGTCATGGGTGCCTCTCAGCTGTGTGTGTGTGTGTGTGGGGTGTGTGTGTGTGTGTGTGTGTGTGTGTGTGTGTGTGTGTGTGTGTGTCAGTGTATGCATGTGTGGGTGTTTGGATAGGTGGGTAGTGAGTGTATGGGTTAGTGGGTGTATGTGTGTGTGTGTGTGTGTGTGTGGTGTGTGTGTGTGTGTGTGTGTGTGTGTGTGTGTGTGTGTGTGTGCTTGTGTCAGTGTATGCATGTGTGGGTGTTTGGATAGGTGGGTAGTGAGTGTTTGGGTTAGTGGGTGTATGTGTGTGTGTGTGTGTGTGTGTGTGTGTGTGTGTGTGTGTGTGTGTGTGTGTGTGTGTGGATCACAGCTGCCACGTAAATCCCACCACCTGTGTGTTGAGTTGCCTCACCCACTAATCTCCCCCACACTCACACCCACACAAAGACCCACATGTGCATATGCTGTACAGTGCTAACTGTATAGCAAGGTATAACAGGACGTGTATACATAAAGTTGCATGTAAGCCTTGCATATGTTGCATATGTTGCATATTGCTAGCATATGTCCACACACAAAAGCAGAGCAAAAGGTCAGCAAATACATATCATACCACACCAGCATGCATATGGCACACCATGGTTTTAATTATGTGGAAAAATAATAAAAAACAATTAGTTCATTGGTCATTAAGAAGTTATTACTGTCTTTAGGAAACAACACACTGCCATCACACACACACACACACACACACACACACACACACACACACACACACACACACACACACACTTCATCAATGGTAACACACACATGCCTACGCGCACACACACACACACACACACACACACACACACTCAAATATGCATGCCAACACGCACACACACATGCATAGAAATACACAAACACACATACACAAACACACAGTGCCAGTAAGATTTACACACACCCTCTAAAGTCGAGGGAGGGATGTTAGGACATACACAGGAACACATGAACACACACACACACACACACACACACACACACACACACACACACACACACGAGAGCACAGAGCAAGATGGACAGAACAAAAGAATGAGGCAAGAGATGTGAAACAAGCCAAAAGCCTGAAGAGAACAGAACAGGCGCATTCTACTGGAGAGAACTTCAAAGAGTGTTCCATTCTGCCCTGCATTGCTGGCAGCATCATGCATTCTCTGAGAAAGTGTGTGTGTGTGTGTGTGTGTGTTTGTGCGTGTGTGTTCATGTATGTGTGGGGGGGGGGGGGGGTGTTTTGTAATAGGTGTGTGCGTGTATGCGTGTATGACTTCAAGCTGTATTATGAAAGATAAAAGGCAAAACTGGAAGTGAATGCTGTGGCAGTTCCAGAATATTCCGCTTCACATTAACATGCCATTCTTACCTCTATGAAACACAGACACATGTTGGTCCTTCAGTGTATCCCTTTCACATTCAAACCATCAAATTTTCCATGACTCAGAGTAGTAGGGCTGGGCGATATATCGATATTATCGTAATATCGATATATTTTTAAAGAAGATATGTATTTGACACTATATCGCCATGTCGATATATTTTCGATGCTACAATACCACTTTATCAAAACCACTTATTTTAATGTGTTCACACTGTTCAGACAGCCGGAGCTTTCTCGGATCACTCAGCTGTACCCCTGCGTGTGTTACTGTTTACTTTTTCATTTGCACAGCTCTTTTAGAGCAGTCTTAACTTAACATGAAACACTTTGCTCATTCTTTTTTTGAAATATCGATATGTATTGTATATCGCCAGTCAGCCCAGAAATATCGTGATATTAGTTTAGGTCCATATCGCCCAGCCCTGACTCAGAGTCACTAAGTCATGACTGATTTACTGATTCGTGAGTCACTGATTCATGTGATGACTCCTAGAATCATTTTGTCACTGTTCATTATTACTCGTTCAGGACACTGTCTTGTCACACCCAAACTACTCTCATATACATTCTACCTTCTCCTTTACAGTAGCTGATCTCATTCACACCAATTCTATCACTCTATTACTTTCATATTGTTATTCACAATCAAACAAATCATTATTGTGTCAATCAATATATCGATCTATCTATCCACCAATCCATGACTAAACCTCATCATGGCTGTGTTTACGAGCTACCCTCTACCTTCTTGTCTTGTTCTTCATCTACTGGGAAAAGTTGTATTTATAAAAGTATTCACACACACATACACTCACACACACACACACACACTCACACACACATAAACACACATACAGACATCTCTCCTGACTCTTTGGGCGACAGCCCTTCGTTACTGCCGACGAGCAATGGGGGCTAATTGGAGTCTCTAACGAGGCAGCACGAGGCCTCAGATCAAAGCCGCTCTAACGAGCCCGCAGGGTGAGGAAGAGGACGAGGATGAGGACGGCATGATGAGGCTCCTTATTAGTCAGCGTTTAATTATTAACACGCTTGCCTCTTCACACATCCGCAGAGGTCAGCGGTCACCGTGGCTGCGGCGTCAACCACAGACAGAGCACAGGGGGAATACTAATGACCAGTCAAACCACGCAGATAAACGAGCAGTCAGGGAGTGAGACACAGTACTGACACCAAAAAGCTCAGCGTAAATATTTGGATGTAACATTTACAAAAAGTACACTGACACTGAAAAGCTCAACATAAATATATTTAAACTGAACATTTCTCTGAAGTATTTTCACCAGAAAAGACTTCATCAGAAAGTAAGGGTGTTTCCAAATTAAAAACCCACACATGGGTCTCGTCCCTTACTCCAGTCAGTCACATCATCAATGAGATTTTATTATGATTGAGTCATGAGAATGAGTACTTTTTTCAATTTTCAATTTTGAATAAATGCTGACACAAAAAAACAACATGACAAAAGATGGAAAGCCCTACAAACCCCCAAATGCTAAAACAAAAATGAATCATTATTTTTTCACAAAATGGATAACGGACTTGACTTCTCGCACTCCTACATAAACACAATACTTTACTGTAAAATATGACCAAGTCAAATCGTCGGTTGGGAATAGGACAAACTTAGCCTGAGGACCCTCACATAAAAGAGGAATTTCACCCCACAGACACACTGGCTCTACAACACTCAACAGTCATCCTCACACTTCAGTTATCAGGAAGAGAACTTAGTAAAACAGCAGATCTTTTATGTAGCTTTTATCTAGCCACAAA
>CM050199.1:29646105-29648605 GCA_027475355.1 Coilia nasus
AGAGAAAAAAGAAAGGAGAAAGTAAAAGAAAGAGAAGAAAAGAGAGGGCATACAGAGGGAAGGCAGGAAAGAGAGGGGGATGAGAGAAGCATCAGAGAAGAATAAAAAAGGGATAGCGGTAAGGGCAGAGGGGAAGAGAAAGGGAAAAAGAAAGAGAAAAAAAGAAAGGAGAAAGTAAAAGAAAAAGAAGAAAAGAGAGGGCATACAGAGGGACTGACAGAAAGAGAGGGGGATGAGAGAAGCTGGTGGGGAAATAAAAAAAAGGGTAGAGAGAGAGAAAGGGAGAGAAAGAAGGAAAGGTGAGAGAGAAGAGAGAAAGAAAGAGAGGGAGAGAGAGAGAGTGTATGGAGCTGGAGAGGAGGAGATGAATTACGGAAGCATGGAAATGAAGGGTGAAGGAGAAGTGGAAATAGGGATGAAGAGAATAACTGGGGTGAAAGGGTGCAGACGAAGGAGAGAAAAAAGTGAGAGAGAGGAGAAAGAAAGACAAAGAGAGAAAGAGAGAGAGAGAGAGAGAGAGAGAGAGAGAGAGAGAGGAATAACAGTTAAAAGGGTACAGACCTAAAGAGGAAGAGAGGGGGGGGCAGGTAGTAAGAGAGAGAGACAGAGGAAGAGAGAGATAGACAGAGAGAGTGAGAGAGAGAGAGAGACAGAGAAAGACAGAGAGAAAGAAAAAGAGAGTGCAGTCGGAAGACTAATAATGATTCAGTGGGCCCTTGAACCCTGCACTATGTGCTGATGGGCTGTTTCAAACTGCAGCGCTTCATTCAGTAATGTGGGGCCCGATGAGTGCATTACACTAATTCATTCAGTAATGTGGGGCCCAATGAGTGCATTACTTTAATTGCCATAGAGATGCCACAGCACTTAGTGCAGAAAGCATCACTGCAAGACTGCAGACAGCACATTTAACAAGAGTGCATAGCACACACACACACACACATACACATACACACTAAGTAAGACACACACACACACACACTGACAGACACATGAAGCAACGACCAGTGCAATGTACAGTAAGCTGGTAACTACAATTGTTTATCTGGTAAAACTTTTTAAAAATCAAAATCAAAATGTGATGGAATAAACCTGATAAAATGTGTAATAAGTAAAAATGATTACCTTAATTTATTGATTAATGTGCATCACAAAATCAACTACTTCCTTCTCTCGGGATAGAAAGTGCGGTAACACTTTACTTGAAGGTGTCTAAATAAGAGTGCCATGAGCATGTTATAAACATGACATGACACATATC
Organism: Coilia nasus; assembly: GCA_027475355.1. NCBI lineage: Eukaryota > Metazoa > Chordata > Actinopteri > Clupeiformes > Engraulidae > Coilia > Coilia nasus. Next base: position 29,647,367 of record CM050199.1, read on the forward strand.
ATAAACGTTAATGACACTTCATTAATGTTTATTACTGTTGTCGTTAAGTGCCATGCGATTTTTGCAATGTCTGCATCCCAAAAAGTATCAATTTAACATTACAAACACTGGATGACACTTAACGACGTGTCCTTAATGTTCATGTCATGTACCATGTCATGATTGTAAAGGGTTCATGTCACCCTTACGTAGACACTTTCAAGTAAAGTCAGCCAATCAGACTTCTCTCTCATTGACCTCCACAGGGCTTCCGCAGTGGCAACAAGTTATCAATCACATTGTAATGGTCACACACATCATGGTGATTAGCTAATTAGTTAATTAAATTGAGCTACAGTATTTTTAACAGGAGGGCCCAATGTATTGCACACACACAGCTGGATTTGTTGGATGGCCTACAATGAGGGAGTCAATGCCAACAACATCAAAAGTGTGTGTATGCAGGCTTCTTTAGCCCCATTGGGTGCAATTCTGTTTGCCCACACCTTGCTTTCTTCATGTTGACAAATAAACATTCATCTTGTGTTGCTTTGGTAATAATCCTGCATGGCTGCCTACAGGCCATACTGTACCTTGGAGCATTTTTTTTACAGCAGAAATGGTTTCATAACAACCTGGATAGCAACTATAAACAACACAGTGATCTTTTTGTTTCTTAGCTTTCGCAAGGGTGTCAAGCGCTACTCTGCTGAGAAAGTTGCAGTTGCAGTTTAGACTGTGGCAGGTGGGTACTTTTGGGGGATCTGGACAGTGTGTGGTAGGGCTGCTCAATTAATCGAATTCTAATCGTGATAACGATTTCAGGGCCAAACAATCTCACAACACATAAAATCGAGGGAAACAATATTTTTGTCCTAATTATTTTCTACTGTTTGTACTGTACATTAGATGTATACATTAGACATGTCTACTGTTTGTACATTAGACATCAAAGGAGATGTTTACGAAGAAAGGTATTAGGGAAAATCCGAAGGTACAAGAATGTTTTTTCGAAATGTTTTTAAATACATTTTCAATAAATGAAGCATGTTACTCAGGAAAACAAAATAATCATTTTAATAATCATGATTTCAGTTTTGGCCCAAATAATCGTTATTCTAATTTTTTCCATAATCGAGCTGCCTTAATGTGTGCTGAATTTTAGTCATACACTCCCTATCCATACACCCACTTCCAACTCAGAAAGACATCATTTTTCAACCAAACATTTTTGAGAAAACCGTGACACACACCCACACA
>CM050199.1:29658605-29683605 GCA_027475355.1 Coilia nasus
ATGTTGCTAACAAACAAACAAACAAACACCAATGATTACATAACCTCGGCGCTGGCGGAGGTTACAAAAGCTCACTGCTGTCAACAATGAAGAAAACACAGCACACACACACACACACACACACACACACACACACACACACACACACTCCCAGATCCTGGTTAACCCAGAGTCAGTGCTGAATGGACTGCTTTTATGTAAGAGTGCTGGGCTTTAATGCTCTGCGTCAGACATACTAACCCAAAGAACTTACCCAACTGAAACCACCAGTGGCCAGGCATTCAGGTCCAGTAGGTCTCATTCACTGTTCAGTTCAGTTCAGCTCAGTTCAGTTTTATTGTCGCATATACTTTGCAATACAGCGAAATTCTTGTGCCACAGTTCCTGACATATTGGGTGGGGGTGGGCGGGTCAGGTCAATAAATAAATTCAAGTTGCACAAGATTGTTCATTCATACATCATACAGTATATACAAGTACTGCTTTAGCACATACGACTAAACGTGATGTTAGAACCACATAAAATATATGTGTATTCAATTAAAAAAGGAAAGGTATATCCTTTTTTGTCCATGTTATCTAGTCTTTGTTTTTTCCTACAGGGTGCGTACACACAGCAACTTTCACAAGTGATGAATCGAAACTCAAACTGAAGGTGAAAATCATTGTGAAAGAGGGGCCTGCGCATTGTATTAAACGCTCACAGAAACTCTGATTACAAATGCAGCATTTCGTCCTCACAGATGTTCATCAGACACAGGAGTTTCCTGGCAGATTTTACTGTAATATGTGCAGATCATTCTACTACTTTTTTCCACAGAAGAACGAACCACATTAAATGACCATATTTGCATATGCAGACAGCTCCATGTGTAAGAGGATGCACAGGAATCTGGAACCTTGGGCTTGGAACCTTCCATCTGGAACCCTGGCAAGTTCTCCATAGTAAGCCAATCAGAAAGTTGGTGGCCCTGTGATCCAATCAGAAAGAGAAGTGTGGGTCTGAAATGGTTACTCGAGGGGCGGGAGGAACAGCTAGCAGAGAGCAGGCAAAGCCTCTCGTCCTTCACACCCTTCCTGATGCTAACATCTTCTACAGTCCTGAAACCAAACCTCTTCACCAGGGACAGCTCCCATCCAGACAGAGAGAGAGAGAGAGAGAGAGAGAGAGAGAGAGAGAGAGAGAGAGAGAGAGAGAGAGAGAGAGAGAAAGAGGAAGAGAGAGAGGAAGAGAGAGAGACAGAGACATACTGTAAGACATCAGCAGAGCGTGTCAGTGCAAAGTGTCAGGGCAGGGAGGGGGAGAGAGACAGAGAGAGACAGAGAGAGAGACATCAGCAGAGCGTGTGGGTGTAATGTGTCGGGGGAGAGAGAGAGAGAGAGAGAGAGAGAGAGAAAGAAAGTAAGACAGAGCGAGACCATGGCAGCCAAGTCAGCTCATGAAAGACATTCCAGCCATGGCAGACAGCCTCAAACGAGCCCAGAGAAGCCCTGATGAGATCTCCGTATGGAACACTCCACTCGCAGTAAACAGAGATGGCAGGGGAATGAAAGCAGCGTCTGGCACGCTTTTAACACTCAGAAGGGGCAAGAGAAGGCATGGACTAAGGAGTGGCACCTCACAGGCACGCACATACACACATCCTTGCAACCTAACATTACACACACACACACACACACACACATACAGACACACACACACACACATACACACACATACGCACACATACGCACACACACACAAACACACACCCACATACACACACACAACACACACAACACACACATACACACACACACACACACACACACACACACACATACCGAGGCAGCTCAAGGCCAGACCATAGGCTCATCTAAGGTCAAGAGTGCCAGGGATTTCTTTACACACTTCTGGTGTGGCAGGTCACTGACACGGTAAATGCAAAGTGCTCCTTTGAAACCCCATCTCTCTCTCACTCTTTCTCCCTCTTCCTGTCTCTCTCCCTCTCTATTTCTCCCTCTGCCTGTCTCTCTTTGTCCCTCTCTCTTTACCTCTCCCCCCCTCCCTACCTCTTTCTCCCCCTCTCTCTTTTCCCTCTCTCCCTCTCCCTGTCTCTCGCTCCTTCTCCCTCTCCCTGTCTCTCTCTCTCTCCCTCTACATTTTCTAACACCTCAACATCACTCAACATCAGCTCCACCTTTTCCTCCCTTCTCTCTCACACACATCTGCATTCTTTATACCCTCTAAAAGCAGCTCACTAAAGCAACACTTTATGGAGTGTGAGAGCGCACCAAGTGAACTAACTGTGTCAGCGGCGGACGTCATGCTTTCCAAGAAGCGAATGCAGACCTCATAATGAGACCATATTTTAGTATGCACTGTAAACTCTACAGGACCCATTAAAGCATAAGAGGTACACCAAAAAAAGCAACTATATTTAGTCCCAGCAATGACATAATCTCCAGATTTCGCCTCTATAACGCCTCTATCACGAGAAGAATGCTGCATGCATTGTGGTTAAGTGACACGCTTATGGACAAGACTAAGACTGACAGTCGACAGGAAGACGGAGATGAGTCCCACACGACAGTGACCTTAGGACTGTGTGTGTGTGTGTGTGTGTGTGTGTGTATGTGTGTGTGTGTGCGCCTGCATGTGTGTGTCTGCGTGTGTGTGTGTTGTGGGTGTGTGTGCATGTGCGTGTCTGTGTGCGTTTGTGTGTGTTGTTTGTGTGTCCTGTTGGTGTGTGTGCGTGTGTGTGTGTGTGTGTGTGTGTGTGCCTGCATGTGTGTGTCTGCGTGTGTGTGTGTTGTGGGTGTGTGTGCATGTGCGTGTGTCTGTGTGCGTTTGTGTGTGTTGTTTGTGTGTGCTGTTGGTGTGTGTGTGTGTGTGTCTGCGTTAGTGTGTGTTGTGGGTGTGTGTGCATGAGCGTGTGTCTGTGTGCGTTTGTGTGTGTTGTTTGTGTGTCCTGTTGGTGTGTGTGTGTGCGTGTGTGTGCGTGTGTGTATGTGTGTGCATGTGCGTGTGTCTGTGTGCGTTTGTGTGTGTTGTTTGTGTGTCCTGTTGGTGTGTGTGCGTGTGTGTGTGTGTGCGTGTGTGTATGTGTGTATGTGTGTTTGACCCAAGTATGGCCTGTATCTGGCATCACTGGAGCATTTATTAGGCGCAAGGGGCTTGTGGTGGCTGTTGTTTTGAAAGCCAAATTGGGCTCGCTCTTCCTCTTCCAGTGCGGACCTCAGACCTCAGAAGTTTCCACCACTATAAAAAGGAAAACACATACACACGCACAAGAGTCTGATGGATTTTCCAATGGCACACTGCTGGAGAATTTGGGACACTTCACGTTAGCTCTGCATTAAGGAAGAAGGGTTTTTTTCATCCATCTTCTTCTTCTTCTTTTCAGACCATCCGACTGCTGCAAGCAATGCACAGGCGAGCTACAGCCAAGACAGGCCAGAAGACAGATTGGTTGGCTGAAGACATTTAATTGGCTCAACGCTAAATTCTAGAAAGAAAGAGTGGAACATTTTCCAGGACAATGAGGAGGCACATCACAGAGTCTGGCTTCAAAATTGCCAATGGAAAAACAGTCATCACTTCACCCTGGCCCTTTGCATCATGGGTAATAACCATAGTGACCATTTGTCCCACTTCCATTACAGTCTGTAGGAAATGAGCTGTGAATCTCTCAAGGCTAAACACTTTGCTCTGAACTTCTACGCCACCCTACGACACACATGCTGCGGGCTGCTCAATTTCAGGCTGACAGGTTTTTTTAATCGACTACATGAAAAACTGGTTCAACCACATAATGTAAGATAAAGGAAATCCAAAGACCAAGGTGGTGATGAGCCAACATGCTGACTGGTCCTGTGTGTTTGAGCCCAGTTTCCATGTGATGTTAGTCTGACCTGCGGACATCATCCCATCTCAGGGAATGCCAAAAATGACAACTTCAACAGTCATTTGAGCACAGGATCAGGTGAGGAGACAGGTAAGGCGATAAGCCTGGCTATAAGCATGCCTACGCACCTCCATTTGAATATTTTCTCCCTACAGTGGTAGTGTGGGTTTGCTACCATTGACATGGTTGACCCCAGTAGAATCTTTACCAGGCCAATCAGTGGACACAGGGACTTTTCGTGAGTGATGTTAACGTTGTATGCTATATTTAAATTGTACTGCGTAGGTAGGCTTATAGCCAGCCTAATTGCATACACGACAAGATATTAGCGATTGGGTAAAGGCAGATGTAATAGTTTTAAACTTCAGAAGAGTGTACACATCCAGGAAGTTTCTCATTGCAGCATAGCCAGACCCTCTGTATGCAAATGAAATGTAGTAGGAGGGACTGGTTTACCAGGCTAGGTCATAGGCCTAGTAATGCACTAAAACATCCAGTCAGTGAACATACATGATTCTCATGCAATTTCCCTGCAATAATTTTTTTTTTCTGATCAGTGACGCTCATTTTTTTATCATTCAATCATATTATTATATTCATTTTTTCCATTCATATTTTATGTCATGCTGATTTATTCAGTTTAGTTGAAAGCTCTCACAAAAGAATGGGGTTCTTGGTAAATAAGTAATTTGTTATGGAATGTTTTTGCATTCCATCACAACTGTTCCAAGTTCTGGTGCAAGACTTCTTGTGTTCCATAAACACTGAGTATGTACTGAGGACTGACAAGGGAATACACAACTGTTGCAGGACATTGCCGTAAATACTACAAACATAAACAAACATCTATTCAAACACTTGTTTCTGACCTTGTCCATCGAGGGCACAAAAGACTGAACCCCAATAGACCAACTCTGTCTGTAGCAGTGCTGCAGTTGCTGCTGCTGCTACTGTTGTTTTCTTGGATAGACAACACACAAGCCTGCATTCAGCTCAGATTATTAGGTTACAGCAACAAGTGTGTGGGTGTGCATGTGTGTGTGTGTGTAAGCGTGAGTGTGTGCAGGTGTGTGCATGTACCCACATCAGGAAGCAGTTGACGGAAATGAAGAAAACTATTGGTGCACACAGTAACGACAGTTTTGTACTTATCAGTGTGTCTGGTTTGTGTGTTTGTTTTTGTGTTTGTGTGTGTGTGTGTGTGTTCATTATTGGGTAAGTGCATTTGTGTTTGCTTGTGTGTGTGTGTGTGTGTGTGTGTGTGTGTATACACGCTGTGAGGACAGTAATGAAGAGGGATGTTTTATCTGATTGAGCAGCAGTAGGCTTTCATTCATGCTCTGTTCCGGCGTGATTCAGTTAGAGTCGCATTTGTCTCACACACACACACACGCACACACACACACACACACACACACACACACACACACACACACACACACACACACACACACACATACACTCTCTCTCTCTCTCTCTCTCTCTCTCTCTCTCTCACACACACACACATACACTAACACTCCCACATACACACATCTATGCATTAATTACAATTACAATTCTGTACACTACAGAAGCACAACAAATTATTCTGAATATCATTCACATTGTATTTAACTTGAGAGGGTTATTGCTAGCGCTCTGGCTAATGTCTGAAAGCCACAAAGCCGAGCTCAACATCACACCGCAGTAATAAACACCAAAGGAACTTTCTGGAACGAACTGTTCCTCTATCAGGAACACTCTCTCGCTCCAGCACCCACTATCCTATTTTTGTACACTCGAAGAAAAAAAAAAAAAAAAAAAAAAACACACTTGATAGCCAATCCTTCCGGATGCGACTCATTGATCTCGCCAGGCTCATCCAGAGTGTCTGCAGATCTGGCAAAGCCACTAAACATCCACATGGCACCCTGAGTGTCCCATGTCCTGCTTGCCTGCACGCGTGTGTGTGTGTGTGGGTGAGTGAGGCTGACAAAGGGAGCGTAAAAATAGCCGTGGACACCTAACCTGCGGCCATGCATAATTAACGAGGGCAGATATTTAATCAGCAGGCAGGACCTTCGCCGCTCCCCAGAGACCACGGGGGCCCTCCGCGCTCCAACAGGGAAACAGGAGGGAGATGAAACTACAGGGAAGGAAGCGCCATCTCAATTATGCATCATAATGAAAGCCTGACCCCCCCCCCCCCCCCCACACCCACACACACACTCACACACACACACACACCCACACCCACACACACACTCACACACACACACACACACGCACGCACACACACACGCACGCACGCACACACACTCACACACACTCACACACACACACACACGCACGCACGCACACACACACACACAAACACACACACACACACATGCACACACATGTTCAGCACTGATGTTGTTGTTAAGAATGCTTTTGCTAGATGTGGCTGGAGGCACCCAGTCAGTTCCTAGAATATGTCGATAACATATAGTTTTGTTAATGGCTTTGTTTGCGCTTTAAACATGTTTGATTAAACTGTGAAAAATAAAGAGATACAGAGAGTCTTTCTCAAACATGTTCTTTATGCTTTGAGTGAGAATGAAAGACAGGTGGGCAGGCATTTAGTAACACACACACACACACACACACACATTCACACACACACACAATGTACATACATGATGAATGATCTGTCAATGCAGGGTAAGCGTTTGTGAGTTTCTACTTTCATCCACGTGTACATAGGTGTAGGTGGGGAGTGGGGGTGAAAGAAGGAAAGAAAGAAAGAAAGAAAGAAAGAAAGAAAGAAAGAAAGAAAGAAAGAAAGAAAGAAAGAAAGGTAACGTGACCCTGACCAGGCTAATGTCATGGATGACCTTCGACCTCAGTAGGACCTCCTCTCACTAATGACCTCCTGGGAAGGTAATCTCATATAGGCCAGGAGCAGCAGCTTGTACTCGCACTCAAATACATGACAAAAACGTGACATTTACAGTATACTGATGAAAACAGCATGTATTGGAAGACCATGATTATATTAAAAGCAATGCTCATATCCACATTGATATATTGAGTTTAACTGATTCTATGGTCACACATTATTTGGTTGGTCCTATGGATCATCCTACATCCTACCATCTGTTAGAACTGCCATGTTAAGGTTAAATTCTGGAGTTTGGTTTGGTTAAGGTGATCAGTGAAGTCAGTAAACAATAAATAATATGAAACTTAATTTCAACAAACCGTCTATAAAGTCTCTGTGGGTGGGCCATCCTAATAAAGTGCTACTAATTCTATTAGGTGCGTTTCAAGGAAGTTGTTGCATAAAACTGTTTACGTAAGGTTATGTCACATGCCTCTACAGAAGAACAGACTACAGTTTGTCCAAACCGTTGTGGCCAGAACCTGATGAGCTGTAGGACCTTGGGGAGCCTGGTTCAGCCTCTGGGGAGGATGGTGTCATTATTGTAATGTGACATTGAACGCATTGATCGATGCCAGCTCGACAGCTTTAAAACCTCTTTTCCCTCGCACTTCGTCTGCATCAGGTCACACCGTGCCACGGCAGTGCTAACAAGAGTGGGCAGAGGAGAAGTCGAGGGCAGCCACAAATCAACAAGGCCGAATTATCGGGCATTTAAACGACACTTTAGGGATGTGGCATCTCAAGTCGAGTCCTCCAGGAAATGATGATAGGTTGAGTATTTCAGCCACCACATAGCAAGAAAAAGGGTTTCAAGGTTGACACGTGGACATGGATTTTGTTTTCCCCTTGTGGTTAAGAAGCTTAGAGTGGGTTCTAATAAACTGTAAATAGTTATCCAGGAACTCCAAACCAACAAAGGCAGGCAGATGGAACCACTGAATCGACAAATCAGACATCAGAATGTGGTGTGCGGTGTGTATGTGTGTGTGCATTCAGACAGATAAATAGATATGGCTCACTGAATATGCTGTCCTTCTTTACTCACATCCCTCCATCTCTCTCTCTCTCTCTCTCTCTCTCTCTCTCTCTCTCAATCTCGAACACACACGCACTCACACTGACACACACACACACACACACACCCAGACACTCACATTGACACACTGACACACACACACACACACAAACACACATGCAGCACAGTACAAAATCTGTTTGATCTGCAAGTGTCCCGGAATCATGAGCCCTTCGCTGTAGTAGTGTCTGCCAGTAGCACTGTCTGCTACTAGTCTGCCTAGCACTGACATGGTACAGTCCTCCAACACCACATCATACCTGATCAAATGCTTCAGAAACTGCCCACAGCATCGAGAGCAAAGCCAGTATCTAGCCCCAACTAGTTACAGTTATTACATTACATTTAGCAGACACTCTGCAGGGGCTGTCCCGCTAGATGCTTGCAATGTCAGGTTAGATGCGTTGCTGAAAGGCACTGCAGACTGGATGAGGGTGCCAGAGTGTGTGTTGATTTTTCACTACCCTACCCACATTTTTCCTGCTGGTAGATGAATCAAAATCTGTGGCATCCTAATCACAAGACCAACTCTTTGGTCTCATTAGAAATTATGGCCACTGCTGCCATTGTTATCCAATGAATAAGCACCACATTTGAGGACACACATATCCTGTACCCTGTAAGGAGATTACAAAGCACGGACTGCAACCTTTCCAGCCTAATACCAGAATTTGATCTGTTTGTTTTTCACTCAGTCAACTACAAAAAAAAACACGATTAAAACTTCAGCTGCCACGTCAGTATGAATCCAGTTCTCCAAGCAGCTTATCATCCCATTTTTTTTCTGAATTGATTTTTCTGTTCATTTGATAGTGGCTAATTTCAAATCAACACACATAAGCACCTAGGCCCCTTATTTAAACAATGTCAAACCCTTTGCAGATCATGTAAAAGGCATCATATAAAAAGGGATGATATAAAAGGGAAGCAGGGAGCTCTCTCCTTTAAACCATACTGTACGTAACACACCTTTCCATCAACTCACAGCTGGTGTCTTAGGGGTTAAACTGGGACTACAGCTTCGAGGGGTGACCTTGTTTTTGCATACGTACGAGAGAGCAGCCATGGCGAGCCGAGCCAGCCAGGAGCAACGCACTGCTGTGCACACTACTGTCACTCACATGCATTATTTACACCCAAGAGCAGCAGGACCGCTGGGATTGGGATAGAGCCTGTTCCAACTGAGCCAGGTAAAGAACGCAAATACTCAAATAAATACACATCCTGTAAAAGCAATGCACCCATTCCATTTTGTTTTTCATTCGGCCCATTTCATATGTAGCAATACATAGCAATACATACATATTATATTATTATAATAATCTCTAAAATGCTAGTAGTGGGTAAAGTGCATTGATTTGGTTTGTTTAGTCAACAAAACTATTTGTGTTTTGGGAACCTGTCGTGAGCATCTTGATGATCCATCTCTGTGTCACCACACCACCTGGGATGTCGTCAGCACCAGGCGGACTCCCACTGTGTCATCCTTTCTCACACACAAACCCACACGCCGCCATTGTAGCCACCAGCCCAGCAACTCAGCAAGTGCAGCAGTGTCATAAATAAGTGACGAGGCGAGAGTAACACACACACACACACACACACACACACACATTGGGACAGACCTGGGTTCCATTTCTCACCCAAGGCCTGGTTTTGCATGCCTGTGTGTATGTATGTGAGTGTGTGCGTACCTGTGTGTAAGTGGGTACTGCCATTGCCAAGCAACGGCCCCAAGAAAGTTGGAGGCGGTCACCAAGAGCGACCTGAGCCAAAGGAGGGTATGCCAGAGCAAGCAAATAGTCAAAGCATTTTATTAAACGTGTCTGTCAGTAGGTTTCCTGTTCCCCCTATGGAACAATGGCCATTCTATTAATATGTACTTATACAAACAAGAAAGATTCAGATCTGCAGGCAGGAGTCCACACTTTTGGCTGAGCTCACTAAGAGACCTTGTGCAGTGCTATTTGTTCGTATGAAGGGCTACAACAACATACCTCAAGAACCCTCATCAGTGGTCTTGGACTGGCCTGGTGTCTTGTAAAATACAGAAAGTCCTGGTATACTTGCATACAACTGGATTCAATATGTGTTTTAGGAAACTTTGTTGTTACAACAGCTTTATAGCACTAGACTTCAGCTGGACAGTTTTCAAAGTTTCACATTTAATGGTGTGACTAGCCCAAAACACAGAGAGAGAGAAAGAGAGAGAGAGAGAGAGAGCGAGAGAGAGAGAGAGAGAGAGAGAGAGAGAGTAGTTAGGATAGCAGCAAGTGCATATTCAGCTTCAAATAACCTTCTGGAACAGGCACTGCCAAATTAAAACCAGCTGACCAGTGTGCTTATAGGACAGTTTTCCAGTCCACACAAGTCTGATGCTGTAGACAGAAACAGCTGAAGAACAATCTGCAAAAGCCTGAAAGGAAATTTTATCAAGGAGGTGCCTGCTAAAGAAATTATTCTGAATTTAAACAAAGTGTCAAAGCTAAGTCTGTGAAATGCTTTAACCATCATAACATTTCTCCTAAACCAAACTCTGTGATAAAACCTTGACAAATAATAGGCCTACTTGTAATTAATTTGAATTATGTGTTACGAAAAAGAAATGTTTACTTTTGCAAAGTAGCCTAATGTTTACTTCTGTAAACGTTATATAAGTCACTTTCAACCCATGTGCACTTGACAATATGGAACTCGCGTCCTTTCAAATACAGTAAGGTGTTTGGGAAATGTCACTGTGCCTTGCTGTTAAAATGTCTATACATCATGATAGAGACTGGTGAAGGTAAACGCGTACGCTGGACAGCACCCAACGCATATTGCATACCTCGGAGGGCACACAACATTAGTCTAGCAACTGGCTAATACTGCCATGGTGACCAGGCTACTTTGGCTAAGCTAATACTACCATGGTGACCAAATGACTCTCTCAAAGCGCCATATGTCGGTACCAGATACCTGACGTGTCAGACGTAGCATTTTATTTTCTTGCCTTAACTTGCAACCGTCTCCTACCTGGCCCATATTCACTTCTCGATAGTAGACTCTCATTGGACCTACCCAATTAGTTTGTCCCACTTTTACGATTTAGGACACTGCGTGCCTAAGGACAGTGCAGTCCCGACACGCGCGCACAGACTTGAGATTCCACAGAGAAGCAAGTGCGAGGGGCTTAGGGTGTTTATGAAGGAGTCCACTTACCACCAAAACAGAGGTGCGAACCACCTCAGAAACGCTCTGTCGGAGCTCAGCAGCGGTGCCCGGTTTGCTGAGTCCGCGCGTGAACTTCCTCGTCTCGGGCTGAGTTGTCACAGACATAACGTCTTCCACTTGCCTTCACAAACTATTTGCACACATCCAAGTTGGCGAAATGAGTTATTCTCCTCGGGAAACCATCAGGCGCCGGCTCCCTGAGTCTTCGGTCGTCACCAAGCAAAGCCGCGCACCTTCCCTCCGTCCAAGAGCAGTTTGCGGTCGGTAATACCCATCATCTGTGCCGCCTCCCGCATAATTTGTACAATAAAAATACAACTGATCTAAAAATCACATATAAACGCGTATGTGTGTGTGTGTGTGAGAGAGAGAGTGTGCGTCAAAGGGATCCTCAAGTGCGGCTACAGTCGCATTTTCGTCTGGTCTCTCCATACCGGGCGCGCTACACTACTTCACTCTCACCACCTCTCGTGTGTGTGCGTGATCTAACTACGGTCGCTCTGACACGCCTCCTCCTCTCATGTTCTAAATAAATACAGACTGTTTGGTTTAAGATTTAACAATCCTATCTTAGCCTAATAGCTGCAAGGTCGTCTACCCTTTTACCCTTCTTTTTTGCAGTAATAGGTAAAAAAAGTGAGCTATGCCTACACCTGACACCAAAAAGCCCCTGCAAACCCCTTTCCTTGACATGGATAAAAAGAGACAACCACCAAAATCTAATGGAAAGCATTTGGATCAACTGTCACACCAGGGTTTAATAACACACTGCAAAAGTCTCTGTCTCACAAACACAACATTGTGCCCAAAACTGGACTTAAGCTACATATAAGTCTCTGCCCTTGTTTTTCACCCCTAACTCTGCAGAGAGCAATCTGTCAGACTATAATAATTTACCAACAGACAATACGTCGGCCTAACAGACCCACAACGGGGCCACAGAGGACTCTGGGGTAAACTATTTTCTTTTAGAGGGCCCCCAATTTTTAGAGGCCCCCATGAAGGCAGCACCTCAAAACGAGAGCTGAGCCCATGGTTATGAGGATTGTAAGACAGTGGTGAGTGTTGGTGCGGAAAGGACAGTGTCGGTTGTGAGTCCAGGAGCATATATGCATATGCCATTCCAGGGTCCTATACATCCAGGGCCCTAAAACATACATACATTTTTTCAAGGTACACATTATGTAGCACATGACATAGGTAACAGGTGTACTGTAGCGGAAGGGATCCTATTACCAGCATAGTCAAAGTCAAAAGTCAAAGTGTACTTTATTGTCAATTCACTACATAACAAGCATTACAAGGAGGATTGAAATTGTGTTTCACCAGACACCAAATGTGCGTTTTAAACAAAAAAACGCACACGCGCACAAACACAGCCACACTCATAGACATGAGGTGTATACAGACATCAACAATAAATAGACATAAAACATACAGGTAGACATATACGACCCCAATTTCATAAGAGTTGTGATGTTGTGTTAAATGTAAATAAAAAAAATATATGCTATAATTCTCAAATCATACAAGCAATATATTTATTTGAGAGTAGTCTAAAAACAATATATTAGTTATTGAAACTGGATTTTTTTTATTGTTGTATGGGATATTTGTGGCCATTTCAAATCTTTGAGACGGTGTCAATAAAAGTCAGGAAAAATTAACTAAGACTAAAGAAAAAACAACGGGGGACAAAACAGTTAGTTATGTTGATGGACAAAATGATTTTGTTAAAAAAGGGCTTTCTTTTTTGTCCCTGACATGGTTTCAGCAGGCAAGCTGGTATAGGTATATTCTTCATACCCTTCATTCCCTTTTTATTATGCTTAAAATGTGACAGATCTGGACAGCACGCCGGCCATTTTAGCATCTGGTTGCCCTTATGATGGAGCCACACTTTTGGAATTTTGTATAGAATGCAGTTTTCCCTTATTATCTGATAATATTTAAGGTCTACCATCAAAATATAATGTCTGGGTGCCATCTTGTGCTGCTCAAAACTGTATGTATATATGTATATATATATATATATATATATCTTTCAGCATTAATTTTAACTCTCCAGATGAGTAAGCAGTTTGTATCTCTGTTTAGATGTCTTTCAGATGCTTAGTCCCTGTTAAGAACAAGGATGCTCTTAAAACTAATAACTCTCCTTAAAATAGCATAATAATGAGAGAAAAGACCAATACCAATGACCAATACACTCTATTATAGACAAAATATCATTCAGAGTAACATAGGGTCATTTAGTGCCACTCTACTTTTGTAAAAATGAATAAAGCATAAAGAATCCACACAGTACTCACTTCGTGCTGATTACAGCATATGAAATACTGGCAAAGTATAAATATTTAAAGATACAAGGGTTGTCAAATAATGCATCTTTAACATTGGGATTGTGTTAGTAAATTGGTCTGCATGAATGGTTTGACGCTTAAAAGCGTAAAACGTAAAACAGAAGCGTAAAACAGCTTTCAATGCTGACATTATTTCCTCACTCTCGCCCACATGTGGTGGGAGATGGGGTATTTCCTGAGTGTTATATATTAGTCAGAATTTCTGATAAAGTCTGTCAAAAAGTAACTTCAAGTGTGATCAGGCAATCTGACTTGACACTGCCCAAATGTTTATGTTGCCTTTAGTCTCCAAAACTCTGACTTTAAATTCAGAAAACCATCGCCCCTTCAGCAGAGGCGAGAAGAAATGAACTCCCATCCCCCCCTAACGAGGCTCCCGTCAGATCTACAGCTTATTGGGCTGATCAGGAACAATTAACATTTGTTCAACATGAATAAAGTTCACTGAAGCAGACTATTTGTTGGCCATTAATGTGTGGTGCACATCATACTGCTAAGGCTTGAGGCTAATCAGCTATGAGATTTGAACTAATTTGCTATGAGAGGCGATGTGACGGTTGCTATTTCCATCAAGCTTAGCCAGTTACAAAGGTTGTAGCTTAAAAATCACTTCTTTTTAATTAGGAATTAGTATTTAGGGCTGCTGTGTGATCCTGAAATAGAAGTTTGTTGCTCTTAATAAGTGTCACATGATTTTAGCATAAACTGTTGTTGCACAGAATGATTCAATTTAATGGATGCAGTCTGTCAATACCGGTAAAAATATTATGGACCATATTTTACCCAGAAAATATTGAAACATTGTAATGTACAGACAAAGGACAAAATATTAAGTAGTATTACACTTTTATTTATTTTTTTAAATGCTTGAAAACCTCTTTGACCCAATTACGTCCACTAGATGGCGCCTCAGATCCGACTGAGACCTCAGTCTGACTAGACAGGATTATCACGTAATGTTGGTTATAATTTATTAAAATGCAGTAATAATAACAATAATAATACAATTTTACAGTCATTGACTGGTTATACAAATCACAAACATACAATGAGACAGCATTCCGCATGAATGAGAACTGTTGAATCTACAAGCTACTTGGACATTTATGATAGACTGGAAAGATTCAGGCCATAGTCAGCCAAATGAATGTCGAGCTTATTAAATTAACAGCATACACATACAACCTTTCCAATTCCGAAAAACACACACGCACAAACACTCGCGCGCACACACACACACACACACACACTCAATACTGTCTCAAAGGGAACAGTAGTCGCATTCTGCTGATGTTGGGATGTTAAGACACTTACGAAAACAGGTAAGGGTTTTCTCTTGTGCTCTTCAGCTTTGGGCATGCACCATACAGACACACACGCATACACAAACACACACACAAATACACACACACACACGCAGACACACACACACACACACACACACACGCAGACACACACACACACACACACACACATACAGACACACACACACACACACACACACACACACACACGCGCACACACACACACACACACACACACACACACACACACACACACACACACACACACACACACATACGCATACAGACACACACACACACACACTCGTACAAAAGGATGTTACAAGCTGCTTAGGTTGTGTGTGCTTAGTGCACAATGCCTCTGAAGTGTGTGAGGAGAGGGGTAGCTTAGCATGCGCTGTGCATTGAGACACTGTTCAGGGTTTTGTGTGCTTGACCTATGAACTCTGAGCAACTGACCTTTCAAGCTCCTTACATTCAAGAAGGGGAACCCTGACCATGTTGGGGAGGGGCAGCATGCAATTTCACTGTTCATACTTACTCATTTACACACACACACACACACACACACACACACACACACACACACACACACACACACACACACACACACAGGTTTGAACACACACACACACACAGGCACATACAGACATTGACACAGAATGAGAACAGATTACAATACAAACAAGACAATGCACAATTAGGACCCCACTTTCATTTACTCATTTACACACACACACACACACACACACACACACACACACACACACACACACACACACACACACACACACACACACACACACACACACACACACACACACACACACACACACACACACTACTAGGCAAGTTCCTATAGTGAGGAAAGTCGGGAACGTGACCCATAATAGCATTGTGTTTGTTCTCTACACAGATACAAATCTTTAGTTAAGAGTCTGAAACACAAAGTCCAAAAGCGCTTTTGCACTATACCACCTACATACAAGCCCTGAAAGACATGCAGCTAAAACCAAATCAACCAAAACATTAAAAAAATTATAATAAAAAATGAATTAAAACAGCTCCCAAATCACAACCCCTACAATAATTGCTAGTTTGGTGAGAGGGTTGGTGCAGGTAAGGGTGTTAGTGCTTGCGTACGCCCCACAATTTTAATAAGTTGGCCCTCCAGGAGAGGCCATAGGATTGTCATCCGTTGGGAAGTTTGCGGACAAAAGGAGCAGGGCTTTCATGTGGGGGATTGTATGACATTTAAGTGCAACCTTTTTTTCTTTTTTCTTTTTTGCAAGTTCAAGCAGACAGCCCATAATAAAAGGGATACAAAACACAATTACACCAACAATAAAAAAAATAAAGTTGATTTTAGCTAAACATTACGTAAAAAGAAGCTACAGACTATTGCACGTTCTCAAGAATAGGATAGCAAAGTAAACCGAAAACAATATAAAAGAACTAAAGAATTAAAAGCAAAGACCAACTAAAGAGCGATACAGCATTGTCATTCGGTCAGCCTTTCAGACCATCCTTAGTGTTGAACAAGACAGCTTCTGTAGCACGGACCAAATGACCTATATAGTCAACCACACTGATTTTCCAACATTGTCAGGTCATCTGTTTTTAAGTATATAATTTTTCACCTTTCTTGTTTTAAGTTTAGAGACCATTCTTCATGGTGGTCGTCGTGGATACTGATTCAAGAATTGCAATTATGACATCAAAAAAGTGCAAAGTAAAAAAAAAAAAAACAAAGATTTTTTTCCTTTAAAAAAAGCTCAAATGCACATAATCCAAACTTTACACCACATAATTATATAAGCAACATGATTTAAAAAAATATGGGGACCACTCAAGAGCTGACAAGATCCTGCATAGCTGAGATTGTTTTTTTGTTTTTTTTTCTTAAAGCCATCTTGTCACATGGGGCCAGCAAGGAACTACATTAAGTCCAGCACTTACAGAAAACAAACAAAAATAAGAAAAAAACAAAAAAAAAACAAAAAAAAAAACAAACAAACAAACAAACAAAACCTCCATTTTACTCCAGTCATCATCACCACCTCCACAACTCTTGCTATCCCCGGTTCTGACGCCGTCCTCCAAACGCAGCTGAAAAAACGTAAGGTTTCGAGGTTTCAAGGGTAAACTATGAACAGTGAGTTATCGATTGGCCAAACAAGTTCAAGCTCGGTAGCAATGCACTGCTGTCCATTATCATAACTGTTATCTGCCCCCCAAGAGGGCTGATTCCACCCAGCTCAGTCTCTGTACAGGCAATATAATATGTTGTTGGGAGACGGGTTGGGAGGGGAGTAAAGGAGTTGTGGTGGGGGTAGGGGGGGCAAGGGGGGGTCGTATATTCGTAAGTTCAGACCTTGGGGAGGTCATTGGGGTTGGGCGTAAGGAAGGTGGGGTGGGCGTGAGCATGGGGGTGTCATATATTGGTAAGTTCAGACCCTGGAGAGGTCGTTGGGGTCGGGGCCGTAGGCGGAGGTCACGGTGCCCCCCCGGCTGGCCAGGTAGATGGCGGTGGTGGATTTGGGGCGCTGGGCTGAGGTGTTGTGGTTGCCGCCCCGGGTCGTGACGCCACCGCCGCTGCCGCTGTGCGTGTTGTTGTTGACCTCGGCGTCCAGCGTGTCCGTGGAGATGACCCAGGTGGAGGGGCGCCAGCGCTTGAGGGCATACGGCGTCTTCACACGCTTCTTGATCTTCTCTCCGGAACCTTCCTTGCTGTCCTTTCCCATGCCCTCCACTGTGTCATACAGAGAGAGAGAGAGAGAGAGAGAGAGAGAGAGAGAGAGAGAGAGAGAGAGAGAGAGACATGGTGAATAGGAAACACAGGTTCAGAATGATGCAAAGAGACAGAGCAGAATTAAAGAGATGAAGGAACATGGGTGGGGAAGAGTGAGGGAATTAACAAATGGAACAGACAGCGAGGGACAGATGGTGAGCAGAAAGGACAGGCTCTGAATGACGCAAAGAACAGAGCAGAATTCAGTGACTTCAAAGAAGAAAAAAAAACCTGGCGAGGAGATGAAGGGACATGGGAGGAACTGAGAGGACAAAACTCAGGGCAGTTAAGACAATCTGTCGAAAACATCAACCTTTTCAGATTAAGTATTTTTCACTCTATTTCCTGTTTTTGTGGCAAACTAGAGGTAGGGGTTGCTAGGGTAGGGGACAGTAGATGTTTACAGCAGAACTGTGCAAAATTCAGCACTGAACTGAGATTGGCACTTGAGTTTGAACTCAGTTACTGAATTTGTGCTGAAATTTCAACTGAGGTAGCAGACAGAATGCAGAATTCCAATTTAAATTTAGCCCTTGCATGTATTTAATGTTCCTGTTCAGATTATTCATCTGTCAATCAATCAATCAATCAATCAATCAATCAATCAATCAATCAATCAATCAATTAATCAATTAACCCATCTATGTGTTTACCTCTCTGTCTGACTACCTGTATATCTATCTATTTATTAATGCATTCATCTATCTATCCATCCATGTTCTTACTTGTGGAGGTGAGTGTGGTGACGGACAGGTCCAGGGAGTTGGGTCTTTCAGGCCTGCGTCCCTTGTGCTGCCTGAGCAGGGCCTCCATGCGTGGCTGGGGGGGTGTGGTGCTCTGGCCGTGCCCCTGGGGGGCTCCGGGGTTGCCTTGGGGGGCCATCTCAGATGTGGGGTTGGGGTTGGTAGTGGTGTTTGCGGTGGTGGCGGTGGGGGCTTCGGTCGTGGGTGCTGCGTTGTCCGTGCCCTCCCCCATTCCCTCGCCATCGCCCTCCCCCTCGCTCTCTCCGTTGTTGTTGTTGCTGTTGTTGTTGTTGGCGTTGTTGGGCCGCGCCTCCCGCCGCAGGAGAGGCTCCTGCTCGTCCGGGCTGGCCGCCAGCAGACCGAAGCTCAGGTCCTCCGAGCTGGCCGGACCCTTCCCATGGCGCCCCCCGCCGCCGCCCGCGACCACGCCGCCGCCACCGCCTCCCGCGACCCCCGACCCGCTCGCGACGGCATGGTCTGCCACGGGCGTGTTGTTAGCAACGGTCACCAGGCGAGGTTCGGCCGCCGCCACCACCGCGTTGGCCTTGGCTACGCCCGTCTCCACCTGCCGCAGGTTGGACTTGCCCTGTTTGCCGAACTTCAGACGCAGCGAGGAGGAGGAGGACGACGACGAGGACTCCTTCCCAGAAGGCTTAGCGTGCAGCGGCAGGCTGCTGGGCCGCTTGGGCAGGTTCTGTTGCTTGGGCAACGGATGCGCCCCTGAACTCTGGCCGCCATCCCCACCGTGCTGCGGCTGATGCTGGTGATGATGATGCGACAACGACGAAGAGGACGACGATGAGCCGCCCGTCACCTCGGCGGCCATCTTGATAAGCGGGTAGAGCAGGCCGTGCGAGCCTGAGGCCAGCGCGTCCGGCGCGCAGAACTGCTTCTGCGATGTCTCCATGAGGCTCTCGTCCGAGCTCTCCCGCAGGTTGCGCTCCACCTCGCTGGGGTCCAGCTTGGGCGTCTCCAGGTCCTCCTGGGTGAGCACGGGGCAGTGGTGCGCCTGGTGGAGGTGGTGTGGGTGTGGGTGCGGGTGTTGGTGGTGGTGGTGCGGCTGGAGTGAACCGCCCGTCGGCGCTGCTGAGGGTGGCTCGGAGAGCGGGGTGACTGTCAGGCCCGTGGTGGTGGTGGAGAGGCTGGCTCCGCTGCTCTCGGGGCTGGGCAGCCGGGGCTGCTGGAGGAGATGCTGCTGCTGCTGCCACTCGTAGTTGATGCAGTTGCGGTTCTTCTCCACCACCACGCCGCCGACACTGACACCGCCAGCTCCGACGCCGCCCGCTGTCTGAGAGGCGGGGCCGGACGAAGAGGCGTCTCCGCCGGCTTGAGCGGTTTTGGCCCGGCCCTCAGGGTCCTCGATGTAGGAGGAGGAGGAGAGGTCCGAGTAAGGGCCCACTTTGGGCGCCCGGCGAACATGAGACAGGTTCCTGTGAAAAAACACATCCATAAACACATGTAAAAACAATCAATATACATTGTATACGTACGCCGACGCATGTATTATAGGGCCAAAAATGGCAGATGCATGTTTGCACAATTACCAAAAGCAACAGAACCTGAGCATTGGGTCATATACAGTATGTCACACCCAAGTGAGTACACCCTTCACATTTTAGCAAAAAAAATATGCTATATCTTTTCAAGGGACAATACTACACAAGTGAAACTTCGATATGTTTTTGAGTTTGTGTACCAGTATTAATTTGCTGTCCTCTAAAAACCAATTTTACACACAGGCATTTTTGTATAAATAGCAGGCCACAAAAGTGAGTACACCATCAATGATAACAGTACATATCATTCAACCATAAAAACCCACTTGTCCAATTCATAATTTTTGTGTTTTGGTCTGCTAAACTGGACCCTACAAATTCGCTTTGTCATGTATTAGAGCTATTCTTTTTATTGTTTTGGCTATAATTCTCTCATACTATCCACTGGATGACCAACATAACTCCTCATGGCAAAAAAGAAAACTCAGGATTTGAGAAATGGAATTGTTGCTTTATAGAATGATGGCCTATCCTATAAAAGCAACACCATGAAACTGAGCTACACTATCATGGCTTCAGTCATTAGGTGGTTTTCCAAAATAGGTGCATTGTCAGAACAGGTATTGACAGGATCAGTCCACACAGTCCAAGTTGGGTCCACACACTCAGTGTCAGATGCAAAAGTTGCCTTAAAAAAATAAATGCATGAGTGCAGCCAGCATTGCTGCAGAGGTTGCAGAGGTGGGAGGTCAGACTGACAGAGCTAAAATAATATGCCACATAGTGCAACAACATGGTCTTCATGGTCATCCTTCCAGATAAAAGCCTCTTTTAAAACTTGATCACAAAAAAAGGCTGAAAACTGTTTGCTAAAGACATGCAATCCAAAAGCATGAATTCCTGAAACCATATCCTGTGGTCTGACGAGATTTAGCTTAAATGATGTCAGGCATGTGTGGCAGCAGCCTGTTGAACAATACCATTATAATTGTGCCTTGCCTACAATCAAGCCCAGTGGTGGTAGCATCATGGCTTGAGGCTGCTTCAATGCTGCCAGCACTGGCAACTGCATTTCATTTAAGGAATCATGGATTGCAACATGTGCTGTGGCATTCTGAAGCAGAACATGATGCCCCCCTTGAGAAACTGGGACACACAACAGTTTTTTTCATCATGATAACAACCCTAACACACCTCCAAGATGACCACTGCCTTCCTGAAGAAGTTGAAAGTGAAGGTAATTGAGTGGCCAAGTATGTCTCCAGACCTGAACCTAATTGAGTACCCGTGGGGCATCCTTAAACAGGAGATGAAGGAGCACCAGTGTCCCCAGGTCCGTAATGCCTTTATGGAGGAATAGAAAAGGATCACAAAAACAACCTGTGCAGCTCTGGTGAATCTTATATTAAGACAGCGGTAGATAACAATGGTGCTCACTCAAAAAATTAACGATTTTGACACATTTTGGACATGTTCACTGTGGGGTGTACTCACTTTTGTGGTCTGCTATGTACACAAAAATGCCTGTGTGTAAAGTTGTTTTCAGAGAGGAGTAAATTAATGCTGCTACACAAGCTGCACACTGACTACTGAAAAACATATTGAAGTTTCATTTGTGTAGTATTGTCCCTTGAAAAGATATGGCCCATTTTTTGTTGAAATGTGAAGGGTGTACTCACTTTTGTGAGATACTGTAATAAGAATTGATCACTATATCAACAATCAGATTACCTGTTGATGCAGGCTATCTGAAAAACCATTATCATTACTCACCACCTAGCATTGGTAATTTTTTAAATAATTGGTAAAACAAAAAGGGGGAATTTTTTTTATTTTAATTCCCCCTCACTCAGCCTTGCTACTGCCGAGACCCTCATTCATGCCTTCATAACCTCCAGACTTGACTACTGCAATGCTCTTTTCATTGGTCTTCTGGCAAAATCAACAAAGAGACTACAATATATTCAAAACTCTGCAGCAAGACTTCTCACTCACACCAGACCTTGGCACCATATCACACCCATCCTCCACCAGCTCCACTGGCTTCCTGTTCAGTGACGCATACAGTTTAAAATCCTCCTTCTTGTCTATAAGGCCCAGCACAATCTTGCACCACCAACCTACCTCACAAGTCTCCTCACCCCATACCAACCCACCCACACTTTACGCTCCTCCTCTCCACCCCCTCTGCACATCTTCTTTTCATGGGTGACAGGGCATTTAGTGTGGCTGGTCCCAAACTCTGGAACTCCCTTCCACTTGCACTGCGTCAATGTACTTCACTCTCCACCTTCAAAGCTAGACTCAAAACCCACCTTTTCAAAGCTTTTTAAACACAGTGCTGACTTTTAGGTGATCTTATTATTTTGATTGATGTTTGTCTTGTCTCTTGCTGTATTGTTTGTGTATGATTTTGGTGGTGGCGTTTGGTGTGTGTATGTTGCAGTCTGTCTTGATACTATTTTAATTACTGTACAGTGTCCTTGGGTACCGTCAAAGGCGCTTCAAATAAAATGTGTTATTATAATAATTATTAATGTCTGAGGCAGTGATCACTGCCAAAAGAAAGAGCAAAGCAGACTGGCTACCTGAATACTCTCTGAAGTGGTGATTGGTTACCTGAATAGTCTGCGAGGTGGTGATTGGCTATCTGAATACTCCGTGAGGTGGTGACTGGCTATCTGAATACTCCGTGAGGTGGTGATTGGCTGCCTGTGGTTGTGCAGGGCGGTGCTGGTGGGGTTGACGGTGGGTACATGCATATAGTGACAATAAAGGGCATTCTATTCAATTCTATTCTGAGGTGGTGATTGACTATCTGAATACTCTGTGAGCTGGTGATTGGCTATCTGAATACTGTGTGAGGTGGTGATTGGCTACCTGTGGTTGTGCAGGGCAGTGCTGGTAGGGTTGACAGTGGGTACATGTGTATAGTGACAATAAAGGGCATTCTATTCTATTCTATTCTATTCTATTCTATTCTATTCTATTCTATTCTATTCTATTCTATTCTATTCGGAGGTGGTGATTAGCTATCTGAATACTCTGTGAGGTGGTGATTGGCTACCTGTGGTTGTGCAGGGCGGTGCTGGTGGGGTTGAGGGTGGGGCTGACGGACTTGTCGCGGTCCCAGATGAGCAGCAGCTCGGCCATGCGCTCCTCAGCACACTGGGCCGTCAGACGCGCCTCCGCATCCTGATCCCAGCAGTCCTCCATCGTCTCCTTCAGGGAACGCACCGCCTAGGGGAGGGAGAGAGGGAGAGAGAAGGAGAGAAAGATAGAGAGAAAGAAGGGAGAGAGAGAGGGAAAGAAAAGAAGGGGAAGAGGAGGGAGAGACAATGACAAAGAAGAAGTCAGAGAGAAAGAGACAGGGAGGGATAGAGAAGGAGAGCGAGAGAGAGAAAAAGAGACAGAGAAGAGAGAACGATAGAGAGAGAGAGAGAGAGAGAGAGATAGAGAGAGAGAGAGAGAGAGAGAGAAGTAGAAACGCACAAGTTTAAGATATCTGACAAGTTCCTGTGACATTAATATAAACCTTAATACGTTACATTTTGTAATTACTTTAACATTCACCCTGCACAGACCCAAAGAATGTGTAGGTACAATCCCATAGAGACTACACTACCCATGGTTCCCTTAGCCACACCTCAGGAGATAAACCCTTCTCACATTTCACACCCTTTAAAACCCCTGGCGGCCTAAAGCTCTTCATCTCTATCCTGTTGATCATCAGATCAAACAGTTAAAAGAGTAGTAAAAAGAGAGACTCTCTCTCAGCCATGACCCCCTCTTCTCCTTTCCCTCTCTCGCTCACACACACACTTCACGACTGATTTTAATGAGACTGATATGAGACTGATCAATTAAGACCAATAATTCTTATAACCAAAACATTTATTTTTATGATGCGCCGTGTAAGACTGGTTGCACCTACAAAGGTAAGACATGTTACAGATTAAAGGCGACATGTTTGAATACATTTTTACCAGATTTTGCTTTTACAGAGAGAGGTGTTTTTGCAGTGTGTGTGTGTCTTCCTGTTTGAGAGAAAGAGAGATAGAGAACATCCTCAGTTGTGCAAGTGTTGTTGCTGCTGTTGTGATTCTCACCAGGCTGTTCTCCTTCCAGGCCTCTGGGAACTTGGGTCTCTGCTTCTCTCGGCTCACTAGCACCTGCATGTCCTCAAACGAGGGGTGGGGGCCTGCCTCTGCCTGGAACGCCATCTGAAACTCAGGTACTGTCTCTCCTGAGATAGAGACAGAGATTGAGAGAGAGAGAGAGAGAGAGAGAGAGAGAGACAGAGAAAGACAGAGGAAGAGAGACAGACAGACAGAGAGAGAAAGCGAGAGGGACAGAAAGAGCGATATTAAAAGAGATCAAGTCTAAAAAATATTACACATCAGTTACGCTTGCAAATTGATCTTTGACATCAAAGCATCACATAAAAGCATCACAACAAATCAAATCAAATCAAAGTCAATGTCCATTAGCTTAAAATAAGCACTTGTAACTGTAAAGCATTTACAGCAAGCGAGAGAGATAAGGCTGAAGGCGTAGCAACACTGTGAAAAGGAGGAGATAGTGGAATGCCATGATGTAGGTGGCACCAATGCCACTGTAATTAGAAAACTAGCTGATGCCTGATGTGGGCATGTATTAGGGCTGCTTAATTAATCGAATTATAATCGTGATAACGATTTCAGGGCCAAATGATCTCACAACACATAAAATCTAGGGAAACAATGTTTTTGTCCTAATTATTTTCTACTGTTTGTACTGTACATTAGATGTATACATTAGACATTTCTTCTGTTTGTACATTAGACATCAAAGGAGATGTTTACGAAGAAAGTTATTAGGGAAAATCCGAAGGTACAAGAATGTTTTTTCAAAATGTTTTTGAATACATTTTCAATAAATGAAGCATGTTACTGAGGAAAACAAAATAATCGTTTGAATAATCGTGATTTCAGTTTTGGCCCAAATAATCGTGATTCTAATTTTTTCCATAATCGAGCAGCCTTAGCGTGTATCTTCAGGTATGGAGAGTACACTGGTCAGGTGTGTGTGTGTGTGTGTGTGTGTGTGTGTGTGTGTGTGTGTGTGTGTGTGTGTGTGTGTGTGTGTGTGTGTGTGTGTGTGTATGTGTGAGTACCAGTGCACTGGTCAGGTGTGTGTGTGTGTGTGTGTGTGTGTGTGTGTGTGTGTGTGTGTGTGTGT
>CM050199.1:29693605-29698605 GCA_027475355.1 Coilia nasus
ATAAATAGAAGGACACAATTGTGCGTAAATGGGCTTATGGATCTTGCCGTGTGTTGGGTTGTGGCCACAGGATCTCATCAACATCACAAGCAATGTCTTCTCTCGCTAAGCATCTGGTAAGCATCTCTCTCGCTAAGCATCTGTCCCAATAAACTTCAATATTGTGGTTCAATTCTACTGTAAACATGTTGTAACATTCTAACTTTTCTAATGACATACAGTTTTTGCCCATTGCTTAAACACATTTTGTTAAACTTGGCTCGCTGTGCCAAAACTCTACACACAAGCACATAGGACACAACACTTGGAAATAAACCATTCACATCTATGTCAAATTGAAACTCTGCAATCAAAACCTAACAATCCTTTGTCAAAATATCACTGATGACAAAATTGCACACATTTGCATCTTATGAAAACACTGTCACATCAGCAGCAACACACTAGTGTACTTTATATAAAACACTGTTTTTTGTATTTTGAATAGATGTGTTTTGCCAATGATACATCAGTATTTCATTTTTGAACAAAGTGTCTTATGTATGAAATAGTGTGTAGTGTGCAGGAGTAAGTGTGTTGCAAAAAGGAGCAAGTGTGTTGCAGAATTGCAACTAAAGTGTAAAGCAGCGTTTGTGTTTAAGGTATGGTTACACTGTGTTTAAGGCATGGTAACACAACTTCAAGTTATGTTACTTTGGTTTAAGCATATGTCTATTGCGTTCAAGCAATGGGCAAAAACTGTAATCTGGGTTTTATCTTTTGAGAAATATTGATAAATTACATGAATACATTCACGAAACTCAACACATGACGAAAAGTGTTCACTAAATATATTTAAACTGATACAAATTTGTACTTGCAATGCAAAATCATTCAGTACGCTAAAGTGTTTGCATGGTTGCATATTGAAAATTGAAACACAATCATTTTTTTTTACAAAGAATCATGTTCACAGTAAACACAGTAAAACACATTATTGTTGGAGACAAAGAGCTACTGTAAGCATCATCTCTTTCCAATTTGGTGGCATGTCTCAACCTAGGGTTCTCCAGGTGGTCAACCAATGTTATTTGCATGTTATCACACATTCGTCTTCTCTGTCCATGCTCTCCTCCACTGAGCCATTGTTTTGTTATTTGAGTGGTTTAAAAAAATGTGGGAAAGACTTTATTTTAGTGTGTGAAATAACTGTAACTGATGCCTTTTTGTAGCTGGCTGATTGGTGTTCAATTTTGTAAGTAAGTATTTTCAGGTGTGTGACTGAGTGTTGTGTGTTTTGTATGTGCTTTGTATTTTGAATAGATGTGTTTTGTCAATGATACATTAGCATTTCATTTGTGAATGAAGTGTCTTATGTATGAAATAGTGTGTAATGTGCAGGAGCAAGTGTGTTGCAAAAAGGAGCAAGTGTGTTGCAGAATTGCAACTAAAGTGTAAAGCAGCGTTTGTGTTTAAGGTATGTCTACACTGTGTTTAAGGCATGGTAACACAACTTCAAGTTATGTTACTTTGGTTTAAGCATATGTCTATTGCGTTCAAGCAATGGGCAAAAACTGTAAGAGCCAATAAACTCTCTCCTCATTTGGGTGCAAATGTGTGCACGCAGTGTTTCATCCCCCACCTCCCAAAACCTCCACCCAAGTGCTCATTCACCACCTCCTCCAACTCTAGCTGTCAGGCAGTGTGTGTGTGTGTGTGTGTGTGTGTGCAGGGTTTCTGCATAATGATGCATTATGGCACCAGTGCTCTGGAGGCACAGAGTACCCATCTGGCTCCACTGCCGTTCTCGTTGCTTGCTAACTACAGATATCCATCCTTGCAGCACTCACTACAGACCCTATATCCATCCCCGAAGCACTCACTATAGACCAGATATCCATCCCTGAAGCACACACTATAGACCAGATATCCATCCCTGCAGCACTCACTATAGACCAGATATCCATCCCTGCAGCACTGACTATAGACCAGATATCCATCCCTGCAGCACTGACTATAGACCAGATATCCAACCCTGCAGCACTCACTATAGACCAGATATCCAACCCTGCAGCACTCACTACAGACCCTATATCCATCCCTGAAACACTCACTATAGACCAGATATCCACCCCTGCAGCACTCACTACAGACCAGATATCCACCCCTGCAGCACTCACTATAGACCAGATATCCATCCCTGCAGCACTCACCTCAGGTCACCTCACGTCACTGGGTGGGTTGGGGGTACATACTAAGCAGCAACGTTCCAGGCTAATCAATGAAGCCCAAACGGAACGCTCTAGAGGGAGGGGTGGACACTTTTTGTTAGAATATATTAGTTGAATCCCCAATTAATTTACATTAGTTCGCTAATTACCAGATATCCATTCCTGGCCAGTACTAACCACAGCCCAGATATGCATACCTGCAGCACCCACTACAGCCCAGATATGCATGCCTGCAGCTCTCACTACAGCACAGATATCCATCCCTGCAGCACCCACTATGCCTGCAGCTGCATGCCTGCAGCTGTGGCCTAATGGTTAAGGAGTTGGTCTTGGGATTGGAGGGTTGCATGTTCGAATCCCATACCAACAGGAAGAATGTGGGTGGGGTAAGTAAATGCACCCTCATCCACGGCTGAAGTGCCCTTGAGCAAGGCACCTAACCCCACATTGTTCCAGGGACTGTACCCTGTACCTACGTACAACTGTAAGTTGCTCTGGATAAAAGCATCAGCTAAGTGTAATGTAATGCAGCACCCACTATAGACCAGATGTCCATCCCTGCAGCACTCACGTCATGTCACATCACAGGGTGGGTCGGGTGCATACCAAGCGGCAACGTTCCAGGCTAAACAATGAAGCCCAAACTGAACGTTCTAAAGTTGCAATACCTCAAACGTCCACTGATTGTAGAGGCGAAAAACTTCCTGTAGACTCCCATGTTACAGTAAAAAGTCAATTTTCACAGCAGAAAAATAAATGTATTCAGTCTGGTTTAAAAAATGGGTTTGGTATGTTTCGGTAGTTTTGTGGGCTCACGATAACTCTAAGGGGGGTGCTTTTTCTTTGAATCTATTACTTCACAGTTTTTGCCCATTGCTTAAACATATTTTGCAAAATTTGGCTCGCTGTGCCAAAACTCTACACCCAAGCACATAGAATACAACACTTGGAAATAAACCATTCACATCTATGTCAAATTGAAACTCTGCAATCAAAACCTAACAATCCTTCACCAAAATAATCACTCTCATGACAAAATTGCACACACTTGTATCTTATGAAAACACTGGCACATCAGCACCAACACACTAGTCTACTTTATATAAAACACTGTTTTTTGTATTTTGAATAGATGTGTTTTGCCAATGATACATCGGTATTTCATTTTTGAACGAAGTGTCTTATGTATGAAATAGTTTGTAGTGTGCAGGAGCAAGTGTTTTGCAAAAAGGAGCAAGTGTGTTGCAGAATTGCAACTGAAGTGTAAAGCAGCACTTTTGTTTAAGGTATGGTAACACCGTGTTTAAGGCATGGTAACACAACTTCACGTTATGTTACTTTGGTTTAACCATATGTTTATTGCGTTCAATCAATGGGCAAAAACTGTAATCCCCACATAATATACACTGATATTGTAAATGTCAAAGAAATAAATGGCAAAGATGTTAGTGCCTGGAAACTTCTATTTAAACTTGAAGTCCAGTCTATATCCAGTGTATATGTGACGTCACAGAGTGTTTGTCCAGTTGTCTTATACAGTCTGTGGTGCATACGAACACGTGTAAACACAAGCTTTGGGTTGGGTACTGATGAGAGTTTGACATATGTGTGTATGAGTATTGGGTATGCGTTTAAGGTTTGGTGTGTGTGTATCTGTGTGTGTTTGTGTGTGTGTATGAGTATTGGGTATGAGTTTAAGGTTTGGTGTGTGTGTGCGTGTGTGTGAGTGTGAGTCAGTGTGTATGTGTGTCTGAGAGTGTGTGTGTGTGTGTTTGTTTTGTGTGTGTGTGTGTGTGTGACAGACAGACAGAGACAGAGAGGAGGCCAACAGAGCATCACCTCTCTCTTTCTCTCTATGTCAGATAGCTTTGCGATGTTACCAGATATGGTTTCCAGTGCAAGGTTTCAAATGCAAGGTCACAGAGGGGGAGGAGAGGGAAAGGGCTGCATGCCAACATCATCAGTGGAGAAGGGACAAAAGAAGAGACACTTTAAACACTTTTTCATCTTTAAAAACTCTTTCTTGCATGTCTTTCTTGAAGGCCACCAAACTTACATTCTTCAGGAGGAGATAAAAGGCTGAAGGGTAGTGCGAGTGTTGCAAAATAACAGTCAAACAGACAGTGACAGGAAGAAAAAACAAGCAATTGATAAAAAAGAAAAGATAAGCCGGAAAAAAGAAAAGCCGAAAGCACTGAGGCATCATTAGTCACGCTTTTCTCGACAGCGACTGTGGCGTAATCGTCTCTCTCTTCGGTTTGAAAAAAAAAAAAAAAAGCTCTGCTTCAATGCTTCAATGCCCTGACTTCAGCGCAGTGAAAGAACATGGCGTGGCCACACTGGATAAGATGAGAGGCAATGTGACACTGCACTGGGGACAACATGGGCTGAGATACCCAGCACTGACTGGGTCATGTGAGTGTTTGTGCTTGTGTTGCACACCACTCCACGACATTCGTTTTGTTTAGTTTATTTATTTAAATCCGTGGCACCAAAAGAACTGATGATAGATCACTGTTTCAGCAAACTGCTATTTAATTCGATTCTCACTTCTGGCAGTAGCTTTCTTTGATGTCAGTGTGTGTGTGTGTGTATGTGTGTGTGTGTGTGCGTGTGTGTGCGCGTGCGAATCAGACACACATGACTGGACAGGTTGACCTGCAGAACCTGTGTTCACGCCACACACCCAACAGGAAGGCATTCCAAGAACGTGGTTTAGTGACTAATCCAAAAAATTTAGCATCATAAATCATGATAACAGAAGATTTCTACAGCTTCACTCTTCCATCA
>CM050199.1:29708605-29816105 GCA_027475355.1 Coilia nasus
AGGGGAGGAGAGGAGAGGAGAGGAGAGGGGAGGAGAGGGAAGGAGAGGAGAGGAGAAGAGAGGAGAGGGGAGGGGAGGAGAGGAGAGGAGAGGAGAGGGGAGGGGAGGGGAAGAGAGGAGAGGAGAAGAGAGGAGAGGGGAGGAGAGGGGAGGGGAGGGGAGGGGAAGAAAGGAGAGGAGAGGTTAGTGGTTGAGAGGGGGGATAAAATGTGGATGGAAAGTTAGAATGATAGCAAAAAGAGGAGTGAGAGAGGAAGAGCAGCGGCAGAGGAGAAAGTGGTTTGGTGACAGTAAAGGAGAAGAAAGTAAAATGATACAGCAATGGGGAGCGGACAGAGGAGACTAAAATGATTTTAAAGAAAGTGAGAAGAAAGAGGAGGGAAAACAACGAGAGGAGAGAAAATGACAGGGTGCCGCCGCCCCGCGAGAGCAGACAACGAGACGAAAAACAAAAAACAAAATTATCATCTTTCCATCTCCAGAGATGAAAGATTTACTCTGCTGCTGTTTACACCCAAACACTAGGATGAGCACATTAAAAAGTATCCACACACATACACACACACACACACACACGCCCGCATGCACGTCACTTCTCGCGCTGTACAAATCGTCTAGAGAAGCAAATCAACCGGGAACACAAGCCAGCAAAAACAAACTTACACCCCCAGCACACACAACACACTTGCTGGCCCTCAAGGCTCTGCAGTATAAACAGGGCTTGTATTCAAGATTCAGTTGCAACACTTACAACAATGTGGTGAGAGGTAACCCTGTCCATGGGTCACTCCTAAGACTCTCATAAAAAACTAAGAAAACTAGGAGGCAGCATACAGAGATGCGGACTGTGTACTGGACTGTGAAAAAACTGAATTCGGGAACAATTAAATGGAATCTGAGAATTTTTTTTATAGGGCCCTAGTACTAGCCTGATAAACCAGCTCCTCGTACTTCATTTCATTTTGTACAGAGGGTCTGGAACAGACACCGTCAGAAAGGATTTGTTGGAGGTGTGGACTCTGCTGAAGTTTTAAAAAAGTGCCTCTGCCTTTACCCAATCGCTAACGCCTGGTCGTCATGTATGCAATTAGCCTACTACGCACTACAATTCAAATGTAGCACACAAGGTCAACGTCACGGCTAACGAACACACCCTCTAAATGACCCTCAAGAGATTCCGGTCCAGACCCTTTGTACCAGGCCACCCTAGTACTGGGCTGGACTGAAAAAAAGTGGCTTTGATAAAGTGGTATTGCAGCATCAAACATATATGAATATATTGTCTCTACTACATATCTCCTTCAAAATTGTATCGATGTTACGATAATATCGATATATTTCCCAGCCTCACTGTGTGCACCATGGCTGTAATGTAGTGGCGATACTGTCTCAACTACATATCCCCTTCAAAAATATATTGATATCACGATAATATCACAGTGGCTCATCTTTGGCCCACTGTAGCCAGATTTTGTGGGCCAAATGTGAGCAAGACAGTGTGTCAAGGTTAGCTGTGCTCTGCTATCGATATTATCATGATTAGGGGTGGGTATTGGCAAGGACTTTACAATACGATTCTATCACGATACATTGCGATACTGGGTATATTGCAATATATTGCGATATTCTACACAGTTCAGTGAAAATGTAAAAATAGAGCTGAATAATCAGTTGCTATTTACGATCTGGATAGTCTTACATCTTATCAAAACTGAATTACATCAACATAATTCAGAGTTACTGAACTCAACATAACTCAAAAACATAAAGTGCATAGGATAGGAGTCAGAAATTGATATAGTATATTGTGAAGTATTACATTACACTTAGCTGACGCTCCTGTCCAGAGCGACTTACAGATATTTACAGGGTTTCAGTTACAGTCCCTGGAGCAGTGTGGGGTTAGATGCCTTGCTCAAGGGCATCTCAACCATGGGTAGGACGGGATTCAAACCAGCAACCTTCCAGTTGCAAGACCAACTCCCTAACCTAATTGTGAAAATTAGTATCACAATAGTGATGTTTAAATCGATACAGTGTATTGCGATACGATACATTGCAAAATGATATATTATGATATTTTTGCACACCCCTAATATATATATGGATAAAAGAATGTTTTGGTCAGCTAAACCTTCATAAAACATGTTCCAGATTTTGACATATACACAGACACACTTGCACACATATATTGCAAAATGATATATTCCGATATTTTTTGCACACCCCTAATCATGATATTATCATGATATTATCGATATATCGCCCAGCCTTATCAGTGTGCACCACGGCCCCTTGTTTCTTTTAGTCCAACTGTGTGGTCCTTGAGCTTGAAATGGTCTGCAGTGCAGCATGGCAGTCCACAGCAGAGCACAGCTAACCTTGGCACGCACTCTCTCGCCCACGTTTGGCCCACAGAATCTGGCTACAGCGGCTCAAAGATGGGCAGTTTCCTCTGCATGTTTGATGAGTGGGCTTTTTGTTGTTTTTTTCTTCTTTTTTGTATTTTCCCCTTTCCATTTACCGCATACTTTGCTTCAAAAGTGAGTGTGAGGTTTTAAGTCTATATTGTGAAGATGCCCAAAGACACTGTACATTTAGAGAGACATGAAAGCAGTTACAATTTACAAATGCATGCAAAAGTCTGCATGTAAAACACACACACACACACTCACACACACACACACACACAGATATTTCTGATTTGTCAGTGGCACCCAGACACAAACCCATCTCAGAGGGGCATTTGGAGAAAGCTGAATGAGGATAATGAGCCACTGGTCAGGCGGAGAAACCACCAGCCACCCCAAGGGCATCTTAACATGCTGATGCAGTACACAGATAGAGAGACGAGGAAGACGGACAAAGATAGGGAGAGGAGGGGGAACGAGGGAGTCAGAGAGAGAGAGAGAAATGGGGAGAGTGTGTGTGAAAGAGAGATAGATGGAGAGACAGAGAGATGGACAGAGAAGGATAGATAGACCGAGAACGAGAGCAAAAGAGAAAGAAATAGAGAGAGAGAAAGATATAAATAAGGAGAGTGTGTGAGAGAGATGGACAGAGAGACAGAGAGATGGACAGAGAGAAATAGACAGAAGGAGAGAGCAAAAGAGAATGTGAAAGAGAGAGAGAGAGTGCGAGAGAGAGACAGAGAGAGAGAAAGAGAGAGAGAGAGAGAGAGAGAGAGAGAAAGAGAGAGAGAGAGAGAGAGAGAGAGAGAGAGAGAGAGAGAGAGAGAGAGAGAGAAGGAGCAAAAGAAAAAAAGAAAGCAAGGCTGTAAGATGGAGCAGGAAGGGAAGAAAAGCAACGACAGGGAAGACATAACAGGGGAGAAGTTGAAAGTGAAGGAGAGTGACAAGAGCAGGGGCAGGCATGGAGGTGTCCTCCACCTGGAGAGAGACAGGGAGCATCCACAGTCAGCCTTCCAAAAATAACCCGGCTCTCTCTGCAACGTCCAATTAAACCTCCACAGCTACAGCCAGAACACACAGACACACACACAGGGGCACACACACACAAAGACACACACGCACGCACACAAACAAAATGCCCTCGAAAAAATTCAGGGGCTTACATAAACAAACAAGCACAGAGAGTGGCTGATGACTATGGTTTGGCAGTTCCAGAGAACACACACACAAACACACGTACACACACACACACGTACACACACACACACACAAAACAGCTTCAGCACCTCAAATTCCTCCACTACTGACAAAAGCACCCCCCCTCCACACACACATACACACACAAATACAGAGAGAGAGGAAGAGGAAAAGAAAGAGGGGAGAGAGGGAGAGAGAAAGAGAGAGAGAGAGAGAGAGAGAGAGAGAGAGAATGGGAGAGAGAGAGAGGGAGAGGTAGAGAGGTAGAGAGAATGGGAGAGAGAAAGGGAGAGAGAGAGAGAGAGAGAGAGAGAGAGAGAGAGAGAGAGAGAAAGGGAGAGAGAGAGAGAGAGAGGGAGAGGTAGAGATAAAGGGAGAGAGAGAGAGAGAAAGGGAGAGAGAGAGAGAGAGAGAGAGAGAGAGAGAGAGAGAGAGAGAGAGAGAGAGAGAATGAGAGAATGAGAGAGAGAGTAGGCTGGCTCTGTGTAGGGTGCTAATTTTTAGGGCCTGGCGACGTCTCTGTTGTTCAGGGAGGGCTTTGGCTGCTGCTAAGCAGGCTTTGGGATTCGGCCCAGTGACATCACTACCCCAGATCAAAGAGCTGCCAATGCAGCCTCCCCTTACTGAGCGCGCTCACTGCCCTTACTCCTGCCTCCCCTTACTGAGCGCGCTCACTGCCCTCACTCCTGCCTGCCTCCTGTTCAACAGGGGTCCGTGCAAAACAGTCAACCACGCCTGCCAGACGACGGTCGCGTTATCAGCGGAACTTCCACATGCAATTACATGGAAATCATAATTACAAAATCGTGCCTTTTATTTGTACAGTACAAGTAAACACACAGACGAACAACACTCCACAGTCTCTCCTGACCTGAAAACAGGGATTTGCTGACAATCCGAAAATAAAGTCAACCCCCCCGACCCACCCACCCACCGACCCTTTATTTTGGCCTCCCCAACCCCCTGCTAGCCTACAAAGCATGCTCTGCCTCCTTAATCTGTCCATCCGACCATCCACTTACCCATCTGTTCCTGCCTTTTCTGCTGAGCCCAATATATTTTCGTGAATGCTAAAGAAGAATCCACAATTTAATTTTAGGAGGGAAAATAGGTGGTAGTTTTTATGTTCATGACCAAAACGGGTAAATTCTATAAAAAATAAAAACACCTTAACAACAAACAGAATGAAGAGTTAAAAGGGAGAAGTGAAATTTCTACATAGTCCTCTGTATGTCAGTTTCGACTTTCATTTAAGCATCTGTGGTTACTATGTCCAAAACTGGACAGTCTGCATTGCAGTCACACGTCTGAATCACCCAACCAGAGCGAGGCACAGTTCCATCAAACATGTCAACTCTGTATAATTGCTACTTGTCTCCTTTTGGTTCTCATACACACACAGTCACTCACTAAATGCTTACCTACTCAAACCCAGACAGAAATACACCCACGCTTTGTCAAGTGCTCAAAACTGTGACACACACTGAGGCATCTTCACACACACACAGACACTCATGCATACACACACACATACACACTTTTCTGTAATCCTGTTTGCCTCCAGGGCACAAAGACATAATTTAAGTTCTCAGACGCCACAGAAATGCGTCGCCAATTTGAAAGAATCACACACACACAAACAAACAAAAGAAATATCAACGTGACGTGGGACGCTTTGAAAGAGGGCCAAACTAAATGTTGTTCCTATTTGTTTACTGATTTGTTTACAGAAATATAAAACAGGAAGGGAAAACAAACAAGCATCCACAATCAAGTTCAGAGTGGAGTTCAAGAGCCTTTCAATTCAGGCAGAACCAGTCTCATGCCTATGCCAGTAGCTAATCCCACACTACAGAGGGATTCAATCCTTCATTCACATCACAGTGTGAAAGTGGCTCACTCACACAGGAAACAGATCTGACTGACATCCTGTTCGTATCTGGGGCTGTCAACCGTAGGCAGTGGGAACTCAAGAATCAGCGAATCAACCACAGAGAGAAAGAGAGAGAGAGAGAGACAGACAGACAGACAGACAGAGAGAAAAATCAGACCAGATTGAATAGTTTTTTTATTCCTTCTTTACCACCCTGTCCAAGGCCCACCCTTCTCAAACCCTCTCTCATTAGCCAAGTCCAGACAGCGAAGCGAACACCCAACATTCGTTCAATTTGTGGCTTTTAATGAGACCCACACAGGCCGCTGTAGAGTGCCACTTTTCCATTCGAGCGAAACTTAACTGACCTTGCAGCAATGAACCCACCGGCGTTTGGTCTTCGGTTGCGAAAAAAAAAATTGTTTTTTTTTTGCGTTTGCACGTGCAGTTTTCCGCACGTGATAATATTTCAGTAAATGCGAGCCCGGGGTCTTATTAGGCCACACGTCCGTTAGCGGCAGTGGCAGATACGGGTCGTTTGCACGCACGTGAGCTCGTGCAATCAGAGCGAAAGAACGAAAAAAAAAAAAAAACACACTGAATCTAAAGAGGGAGGGGGGGAAAAGGGCCACAATTGAGCCTTAAAGCCTACTACAATGTGAACATGTAGCCTAATAGGCATGTAAGAGGCTTAATTTGCTGACACAGGCACCGACCTTCTAGTCTGGAATGACCAAGAACCCCTCACGGGGGACGCAGAGAAACATACACAATTCAGCATAAAGGATGAAGGGTCAAAAGGTGGCACAACATACTTAAACTAGGCTCAGAGGCCTGTCCCCTCTTTGCCCCTGACTTTTGCTATTTCACGCCACAATTTTATCATACAAATAGATGAACCTGAGACAACAGCGCTCAGAGGCATATTCCCTTTTTGACTCTAACTCATGCTATTTCTTGCTACAATTTTATCATACAAATAGATTAACCTGAAGCAACATACTTAAACTAGGCTCAGAGGCCTGTCCCCTCTTTGCCCCTGACTCTCGCTATTTCACGCCACAATTTTATCATACAAATAGATGAACCTGAGACAACAGCGCTCAGAGGCATATTCCCTTTTTGACTCTAACTCATGCTATTTCTTGCTACAATTTTATCATACAAATACATGAACCTGAAGCAACACACTTGAACTAGGCTCAGAGGCTTGTCCCCTCTTTGCCCCTAACTTGCGCTATTTCAGGCCACAATTTTATCACACAAATAGCTGAATCTGAAGCAAAGACTGACTTGGAGGAGAGCCTGAAAAAGAAGAAACTTTAGGTCTAAATATGAACGGCAAAGACGAAGCACAACGATACTTCAAAACCTGTCCCAACAAACCAGAACTGAAGCTGTTTATTATACTGAGTAAGCGTGCGAAGCCCCACGTCTTTCTTGGACCCATTGTGAATGAGGTCCATTCTTCCACGTTGGGGCTAGCAGAAATGATTATTCACACAACCCCAAGGTCACCGGAGGCAATCCATAAACAAGACTCCAGAGATGGCAACGCCTCGCATCCGGCTGCGTGTGTTCAAGCCCCTGCGCTACCGCACCACAGGAGGAGGAGAGAATACAGGATGCTGTTTGTCAACCCCTGTGTCCTGCTGGCCATTAATCTGACTCTTGCCCATTGTTTCTTAGGACGAGGTGTTTTGCCTTTAAACGGGGAGGGAGGAGGAAAACAAGGAAAGAACTTTTCAAGAATTCTAATGACGGGTTTCTTAGGAGTGCCAGTACAACCAAGCTCCCACCCACATTACTGGACTATGTGCAATGAGACTCTGTCGTGCACACCACATTTGCTGCTGGCATATTTGGCGCCTTCTTTATTTATTCATATCTTGATATGGTAGAATGCATATATTGTTTTATATTCTTATGTGTACATATTGCTGTACATCCAAAATATATTCTAATTCCACCTAGCTAATCTCATCTATTTCTGTTATCATTCTTATCCACTGCATCTTCTTTTGAGCGTCTGTTGGCTGCTCCAAACGACATCTCACTATACTTTGTATAGTGACAATAAAGACCTCTACTTCTTCTCCTGCTCCAGTCGCAGACTGCGGTGTGTGGATCATGTTCGCTCTGGACTTTGTGTTCCTGGTAGGTTTTTTTTTTTCTCCTACCCACAGAAAATCAAAGGGTCTGATCTCTCAGTTGCCTGAATAACACACACCCGAACATCTTTACACACACACACATAGGCTAGATCCTTTACAAGTTGATGACTCAACCTAGTTTTAACACGAAATGGAGTTGGGGGGGGGGGGTCTGCATACCGGCACAAGCACACAAATCTGTCTGGCCTTGTAAATGTTCATCAGTGTTCATCTTTGTACAGAAACCGACACACACACACACACACACACACACACACAAACCAACAAAAGAGGGGTAGAATGTCACCAGGACCTAAATTACAGCACACCCACACACTCCCATTGTCTGTCATATTTTGACATGTTCTAAAATACATTTGCTTGTCTTCAACTAGCCTATGGAGGGAAAGTAGACAGAAACCCCCCCAAGTAAACCTCAGCATGTCTGTAGGATACAATCATTAGCTTTGTGAGTCACTGGAGTGTTTTTTTCTGTTGTCTGATCTTCATACTTAAAAGTGTTCCATAGTGTCCATGACTCAAAAATACATCTGCCCACTCCCACAATACCACATCCCTATCTCGCTTTCCTATCTGGTGTAATGCGGTGCAGTGAATTAACAACAGAGCCAGAGACTCAAACACTCTACGTGACGTTAACCATTTGGCTAACAAAAAATGAATCACCTCAAGTTAGCAGTCATCTATACAAAAAAAATCACTGTTTAGTAGAAACCAAGGCAGACCCCCAAGCCTGCTATGCTTTAAACTGAGGCTGGTTTACCTACCAATGAGTGTCATTTTGTATAAAGGATGCATTCTAAAACAATGTAGTATTCTAAATTCCACATTATATTTTATGGACCTCCACATTCTTTAGAACTGTCAGCCTACCATCATTCTCCTCACAGCAGTGTGATGGTACAGGTTCTGTAAACTTTACTGCACAGGTTGATGGCCTAATGGTTCAATATGCAGGAACTCTCTTTCATTCTGTTCCATGCCAACCACTGCCACTAACACCACCACTCACTCACCACTATCCTGTCCATTTAAGCACCTAATTGGTTTCCAAAACCAACCCACACTCTCTCTTTCTTCCTAATGCGCTTTCCTGTCCTTGCACTCCCTGCTGCCCCTGTGTCATTCAGAGAGCCTTATCTTATCTCCGTGTTGTACAGAAGCCTGGCTTTACCTCGGTGGCTGGTGCCAGTGGTTCGGCCTTCACACAAATATACACAAACAGAGAGAGAGAGAGACACACACACACGCAGAGATAAAGGTGCAGGGTGCTCGGCTACTGTCAGACCCACAGTCAACAAAAACGCTTATTCACATCTCCTTCTCTGCTTTTTGTCGTTTTTCACCTGGAAGAAAAACACATGGCAGCTTTCTCCAAGGCATGCAGTGCATTGTATTATGTACGATATAATACATTACATTTAGCAGACGCTAAATCCAAAGCGTTTATCCAAAGCGACTAGCACTGACATCCAACCTAAATGCAGAACTACAATTTATGACACATTACAGAAGGTGTTGACATGTCTAAGCTTGTGGTGAAAAGCCAGACCGCACCTATCACAAGGAAATACCACATTTGCGCTATCTGATGCAAATCTTTGAAGACTGATTTTTGACTCACCAGCAACGGGGCTCAGGAGGACCATGGCGCAAAGTCCGGTGGCAAGAATCGATATTCGGCCCACCAAAGCCATAACACACATCATTTCTTCCCTTGGAGTTGGTTGTGGTAGAAAAGGGTAATATAAGGCGTCCTTTTCCCAAACGGAAAGCTGTCTAAATGCTAGCCGGTGTGATCCCTGAACTGTGCGTAAACGTCGAGACAGCCCTGTAACGTAGCTAGCTAGCTAATGCAGATCATTTAGCAGGATGCGTTGCTGCGAGCTAGTAACTGTACAAAATTGCCTCCATAGTCAGTTATCTTATCTTTACAACCTACAGGAGAATACAAGAACATACTGAATGCATAACCGAAACAGGACGTAGTAACAACTGCGTAATTACTAACTTGTTAGTAGCCAACATCAGCTAACTTAGCAAGTCCATGGAAATTTGATTTTGACATACGTCCAAGAGGCCTTCTAATGTAAAACTCATCTTTCTGCAAACCATCATGCCCAAATTTCCAAGTCTATACTGAGGAGTATCACTTAATTACGGTTAAAGATATGCCTGTTTTCAAATAGGGTAAGCTCAAGCAAACATTTGCCAGATTAAAAGGAAACTTTCTATTCGCGTTCCTTCTAACGATAACGTTAGCTAACGACACCTAACGCTAGCTAGCTACTTCAAAAGTAACATTACCCCTATCTAGCTAGTAAGTGAGTTAACCAAGTTGTTTTAAAATTAAAATTTAGCGTTAACTACACCCTTTATACAGATTTAATTAAGCTCCCGCTTGGCTTAATCCTTCAGACGAGTCCATGTTGTAGTAGGCAAATACAATGTTATTCCTCTCGTTGCCAACAAAAATGTAAAAAAACAAAGTCTCAGATCTCGCTTGTCGTCATCCACTGTAACGACAACTGTTAACGTTGTTCCATGTTTTAGTTTCCTTTAAGTGTGTAAGAATGGTTCCCAGCTTTGGTTATCGTCACAGAGGCATGTTTTGTCTGGGTCCCGTCTGTTGTCTCTGTTCAAACGGGAGCTTAGAAGTGACCGTGTCGTGGTCGAGACTAGACAGCTGGAAACGCCTCGTCGCCGTCCTCAGATTGTCTCCCAAGATCCGATTGTTCGACGTGGGGGTCGATGGGTGAGACGTTTCAGGGACAAAAGCGCCCCCCGACGGGAGACAGCCGTACTTGCCGATAGGTTGTTGTGTTTCATGTAGCCTAGTGGAAAGAAAAAACAAGACCACAAGAAGAGACTGAAAAAAAATGTTTTCTTTTACATTATCAAGCGAGTATTTTAAACTATTTTAACATGAAGTGAAACTGAACCTAATGTCGGCTGTTTTAGAGAAACTTCCCCAGGCATTCAACATGTATCCTTGGAAAATGTTTGGAATGAGATGCTGAGTAGCTTTCATGAAAACATTCGTTTTAGATTGGTATGATAAAAAAACTTTAATTTGTCTAACAGCGCCTCCCTGTGAACTGGCTCGTGCAGTGCACTCCTTGGCACGAACAGATGGCACCAAGTGCCTCAGCAACAGCAGCGTCGATCCGACGGCACGCGCCGGTCCAGAACGAACCACAGGGGCTGGCTGACTGCTTGTTCAACGTCATTATGGGGAGGGGATAGGTGTCACCCTTCCAGTGCTGCTGATTTAATACTACACATTTCAGTTCTTGCTCCATCCACGTTATGTGTTCTACCATCAGAGGCAATGCCTTGTTTTTCGAGGATTTTGTTTTCTTCAATCAACATAGGCGCATAGATTTGCAGAAGAAAACACAGGAAGACACAACACCCCACCCCACATCACAGCAACGCCCATAGCAACCGCCGCGCATCCTCACTATACATAGTGATGTTTTTTTGCCTTCCCTCCATCTGCCACCGCGACCAGTCGCCTGCACCCCCCCCGCTGACAATCACCGCATTCACTCAATTTTTATTCTGTATCCATATCCACGGGGCAGACCGATATTGTCCACGACTTCCGTGTGCATAATGTTCGACCCGGCACTGGCATAGCTTCCTACGTCCGTCTATCAAGGTAGGCTAGGCTATGACTCATTACGCATAGGCTACACACTCACACACACATGCACGCCATTTTCGGACAACAGATGGTTAAATGGGCTTATCCAAACGTAGTAGATTACGGGTTTCCTAGACCAAAATCTGTGCACGACTTGTGTGTAATATAGCATGCAGTAAATAACATTTGTGTGGAGAGCATTACATCTTTTTTTCCCCTGGCACCTGACCCTGTGCTTTTCTCTGCATCAGTGTATGGGTGCGGTAGTGCAGGCGTTTGGAAGAAGCAGGTGCATCATCAGTTAAAGCCCAGTTAAAGCCACCGATGCTCGTGGCATGGAGCTGTAGGCATCCCGCTGGCAGCAAACACGGAGGGGCCATTGTTTTTTTTTTCTGCGTCCTTTCCCCCCCCTGTCTAATTGATGCCATGCCAAGGCTGCTCAGTCTACAACGTTTGACGAAGGCCGTTTCTCGCTGACACCGGAATAATACATGTGATGATGCAGGTGATTTATTTACCATTATGCATGCTCTTGATATGTGCCTCATCATAAATTCTGAAAGATTGTGATATTGGGTTTTGTTTTCCTGGTAAACAATTGATGGAGGGTATTCTATGTTGCAGTCTGAAAATTGCATGTAGAGCTTGTTGTCATGGTGAGGATCTGAGATAACCAGAGACCTCGGGGTTGTGCAGTGGGCAAAGGGGTTGGGTGGTGCAGATGATAAATAAGATGAACAAGTGATGTGTTTTAATATGGCATTGATTGTGTCATCACATCACATAACATCATGTCTTGTCTTCCATGTGAATACAAAACAGGTTCTCTCTCCCCCTGTAACACATTCTGTGTGAGACTGAATGGAAACTGGATCAGTGATCTGCTCCTCTCTCCTGAGAGTAAGTGAGTGAGAGAGCGAGAGAGAGAGAACGAGAGAGAGAGAGAGAGAGAGAAAGAGATGTGTACACAGAAACATGAGCCGTGGCTTAACAGAGATAAGACTCTAGAATGAAAGCCTTTTCATTAGAAGCGAAAGGAGAGGAAATGGCAGAGGAGAGATTAAATGGCATAGTTAGGCAAAGAGATGGGTGGAGGGAGAAGGAGGAAGTGGAGGATGTTGGAGAAACACAACACCGAGGTGGTCCTTCAACAGCTGGCGGCTCTGAATAAGGCCTATTTGTTTGGGAGCTAACCTCACCACAGGGACTGCATTGGATTCACCTAAACATGAACTCTCAAATCAAGGGGCCACAAGTGAATCTTTGTAGTTGCCCAGTTAAATGTAACTGTACTACTACTGTTACTACTAAATAACAACAACAAAAACAAGAACAACAGTAATACAAGTAATCGTAGTAGCCTAGTAATAAATGTGAATGCATTTGCTCAATTGTGTTGTAATAATCACTGTAGTAGCCATAATAATGCACGGTTTGTTTGATTCAGATTAGCAGTTTAGATTTATATCAGTATCAAGTCTCTTCTCAGTCCTCAGACAGATAATGTCTGAATGTCTGTCTGAGCATATGGTGTGAAGTTTTAGCCCTGTGCCTGTGCATGTGTACATGTCTCCGGCAATATCACTGGTCCTTTTGACTGGATTTGAATGGAAATTAGTGAACGTTGCAAGGATTTGTGAAATTTTGTCATATTCCTCTCTCCCTCTCTTCTTCATCCCTTCATTTTGGCTCCTTTCGTTTTGGAGGCAGCCAAAGCGACCCACCTCCCCCCACCCCCAACATTGAATTTGCGATGTCTGCCACTGTATTCTGATCAGTCCCTTTCATTCCCTGTGTCATCTCAGACTATAGTGATTTGTGTACCTGTTTTATTTACTGTTTTTGACACTTCACTCTTCGCTGCCATTCCTCCCTCAGCTGC
The DNA here is from genome assembly GCA_027475355.1 of Coilia nasus. Taxonomy (NCBI): domain Eukaryota; kingdom Metazoa; phylum Chordata; class Actinopteri; order Clupeiformes; family Engraulidae; genus Coilia; species Coilia nasus. The sequence continues at coordinate 29,721,792 of CM050199.1, forward strand.
AGCACTGTAAGATCAACCGCTCACCAGACCCCACCCACCTCACTGGACCTGGCCTATCAGGGAACTGGCCTCCGCACAGCAACCCCTTCCATCCCGCCCCCTGCATGAGGGACAAGGCCACCCAGGTGAGAGAGTCAGGGCACACCTGGGCAGGGAGTCTTTTGATAGATGTGCATGTGTGTGTATGCAGTGCTCACGTCTCGTTCATACGTGTACGTGTATGTGTATGTGTGCATATGTGTATGTGTGCCCATGTGTGTGTATGGGTCAAAATCTGGAACATCTCTGATGAAGGTCTGAAACCAGGACTCTTTTGATAGGTGTGCATGTGTGTTTATGCGTGCATGCGTATGTGTGTGTGTATGTGTGCAAGTGTGTGTGTATATGTGTATATTTATCCATATATATATTAGGAGTGTGCAAAAAATATCGTAACATATCGAATCGTAATATATCGTATCACAATACGCTATATCGATTTAAACATCAATATCGTGATACTAATTTTCCCAATATACTACAGTATATCAATTTCTGACTCCTATCCTATGCACTTTAGGTTTTTGAGTTATGTTGAATTCAGTAACTCTGAGTTATGTTGATTTAATTCAGTTTTGATAAGATGTAAGACTATCTAGATTGTAAATAGCAACTGATAATTCAGCTCTATTTTTACATTTTCACTGAACTATGTACAGTATCGCAATGTACTGTGATAGAGTCATATCATGGCAAATGTATTGTGATATGTAACATATCGTAAAGTCCTTGCCAATACCCACCCCTAATATATATATATATTTTTTTTTTTTTTTTTTGCATTAAAATGGTTTGTCCATGTAGTAAGCAGTGTTGCGCTTTGCGCAATGTTTTACCCAAATCTGGAACATCAACATATACACCAAAACAGTGATGTACAAGAAAAGCTGTAGTATAGATTCACTTGTCTAAGAGAGACAGAAGGATGTACGTCTAAAGTCGTAAACAGAATGTTGCTGGTAGTTGCATCACTAGCGTAAGATTTATCCCTAAAGCGTCTCGTCAGTGTAAATCTCTCTCGGGAACCAACTTTTGTTTTGCTTACTCCCCTGTCCCCATCCAGCAGCGTGTCTACAGCCACAGCTTCCCTACAAAGGCCAAGTGCAGTAACTACGTGAACATAGAAACTGAGAAAAAAGGCTTTAATGTTGTCCTACTACCCAGTTAAACACGCTGTACGTGTAATAGTGGTGATGTGGTACTTTGTGGTGGTACTTTATTAATAGCAAGAAGCAAGAGGTGTAGTCATAGGACAAAGGTGGTGTTATAAAGTTTATGTCTAGTCTAAACTCAATTTGACAAAATAACTTTGAGAACTAGCCCTTTCCTCTCTTTCTCGCTCTCACTCCTTCTCTCTCTATCTACCTTTCTCTGTCTGTCTTTCCATTCCTCTTTTCCTGCCTACCTCCATCTCTGTCTTTCTCTCTCTGTCTTTCTCTCTCTCTTTCTCTGTCCCCCTCTTTTTCTCTCTCTCTTTCCCTCTCTCTCCCTCTCTCTCTCTCTTCCCCTCTCTTTCTCTCTCTCTTTCCATCCCTCTCTCTCCCTCTCTCTCCCTCTCTGTATCTCCCTCTCTCTCTCTGTCTCTCTTTCCCTCCCTCTCCCTCTCTCCCTCTCTCTCTCTCTCTCCCCCTCTTTCCCTCTCTCTCTCTCTCTCTCTCTCTCTCTCTCCCTCTCTCTCTCTCTCTCTCTCTCTCTCTCTCTCTCTCTCTCTCTCTCTCTCTCTCTCTCTCTCTCTCTCTCTCTCTCTCTCTCTCTCTCTCTCTCCTGCAGACCCCCAGGGCCTGGGTAGATGAGCGCAGGCGAGGCTCCCATAAGCGCTCAGCCTCCTGCGGGAGCACCGATCAGCTGAAGGAGGTTAGCGCCACTGCGTCTGGAGCCCGCCCGCCCCCTAGGCTACACACACACACACACACACACACACACACACACACACACACACACACAGCAGACTGCCACACACACCAGACTACACATACACCAGGCTACACACACAACAGGCTGCACACACACACACTAGACTACACACACACCAGACTGCACACACACACCAGGCTACACACACACAGGCTACACACACAACAGGCTACACACACAACAGGCTACACACACACCAGGCTACACACACACACACCAGGCTACACACACACACACCAGGCTACACATACACCAGGCTACACGCACACACCAGACTGCACACACACGCACACACCAGACTGCACACACACACACACACACACCAGGCTGCACACACAACAGACTGTACACACACACACCAGACTGCACACACACACACCAGGCTACACACACACACCAGGCTACACGCACACACCAGATTGCACACACACACACACACACACACAACAGGCTGTACACACACACACCAGGCTACACACACACACATAACAAGCTACACACACACACACACACCAGGCTGCACACAAACGTTGCACACACACACACACCAGGCTGCACACATACCAGACCACACACACACACCAGACTAAAACACACACACACACACACCAGACTGCACACACACACACCAGGCTACACACACACACACCAGGCTACACACACACACACCAGACTGCACACACACACACACAACAGGCTGCACACACACACACCAGGCTACACACACACACATAACAGGCTACACACATACACACACACACACCAGGCTGCACACATACCAGACCACACACACACACACACCAGACTAAACACACAAACACCAGGCTACACATACACACACACACATAAACACACAGCACAGTCTATCCTGCATACATACACTGGACAGACACACTGCACACACTCCACACTACACACACACACACACCAGACTACACACACAAACTAGACTATACACACACACACAAATGCACAGTCCAGGGTGTCCTGCATACAAGCACTACACACCCGCACACACAGACTACACACACAGTAGGGCTGCTCAATTAATCGAATTCTAATCGTGATAACGATTTCAGGGCCAAACGATCTCAAAACAAATAAAATCGAGGGCAGCAATGTTTTTGTCCTAATTATTTTCTACTGTTTGTACTGTACATTAGGTGTATACATTAGACATTTCCACTGTTTGTACATTAGACATCAAAGGAGACTTACTAATGTTTACGAAGAAAGGTATTAGGGAAAATCCGTTTTTGAATACATTTTCAATAAATGAAGCATGTTACTGAGGAAAACAAAATAATCGTTTGAATAATCGTGATTTCAGTTTTGGCCCAAATAATGGTGATTCAGATTTTTTCCATAATCGAGCAGCCTTAACACACAGACTACACACACACCAGGTTGCACGCACACAAGCACACAGTCCAGTCTATCTTGCATACACACAGTGCATACACACTCTACACACCAGACAAGACACACACACCAGGCTGCACAAAGAGACTGCAACCCAGTCTATCCTGCATACGCACACTGTGTACACACACTACAGACACACCATGCTCCACACACACACAGACTACACACACACCAGACTACACACAGACTACAACCGTCTATACTGTATACACACACTGTGTACACAGACAGCACCCACACCACGCTCCACACACACAGATTACACACACACTCACAGACTACACACACACCAGACTGCCCACACACAGACTACAACCCAGTCTATCCTGCATGCACACACTTCACACACACTGGACTACACACACACCAGATTACACACAGACTACAACCGTCTATATGTATACAGACAGCACACACACCACGCTCCACACACACAGATTACACACACACTTACAGACTACACACACACCAGACTGCCCACACACAGACTACAACCCAGTCTATCCTGCATGCACACACTTCACACAAACTAGACTACACACACACACAGACTATATACACACTACACACACACACACACACACACACACACACACACACACCAGACTGCACATACATAAACTACACACACATAGCCTGCACACACACACACAGACTGCACACACACACAGACTACAACACAGTCTGTCTCTCAACCTGGACATTCCCTCCATTCTGCGCCACTCAAGGCTCATTCACTCACTATGAGAGATTAGGGATTAGTTTGACGAATGTTGAACTAGCCGCAGGCCACGTTGAATTGAATGTGAATGTGATTTGACACCAGACTGCAACCCAGTCTATCCCCAACATGGCAACAAAACAGCTGCTTCATTACAGTAAGGGTTCATTCACTTGAAATCGAATTCAAAGTCCAGTTACACATATTTATTCCAGCCATCCACTAAATGACTTGATTCTTAGCAGCACAGCTCTTTAACCGGGTAGAGGAGTAAATTATTGAAACAGTCTGTATTACATGCCCAGGTAAAACCAGGTAATCCGAAACATGTAGTCCTAGAATGTAGCTTCTGAACCCGTCGGTGGTGTTTCGTGTCTCCTGGCGTTGCGTTACGTCTCGGTTGGTGTCTTCTCTTCACCTCAGATTGCCAAGCTGCGGCAGCAGCTTCAGCGGAGCAAGCGAAGCAGCCGACATCGCCGGGACAAGGACCGCAAGTCGCCCTTCAATGGCAACCATGCTGCCATCATCCAGTCTCAGGTGAGCATGGACGTCACTTCCTGTCTGTCCTCCGGTTGCGGGCCACAATCAGAAATTACGTCACAGTAGTTTTTGTTAGTGTGGGCCATGTGAGATAGCAATTTTGTTATAGTTAGCATCTTTTTTTTCTTTTCTTCTTTTGTGTTCACATGAGTACACTTGTGTGCGTGCATCTGTGTGTCCTTTGTATATGCATGTCTTAGTACATGAGTCTGTGCACATGTGCTATGTATGCATTTATATGTGTGTGTATAAATGTGTGTGTGTGTGTGTGTGTGTGCATAAATGTGTGTGTGTGTGTGTGTGTGTGTGTGTGTGTGTGTGTGTGTGGGTAAATGTGTGTGTGTGTAAATGAAGTAGGCCGTCTCCCAGGCCTCAGCTGGAGTTTGAGGACGCCCCACTTTTCCCCTCGTCTCACTGGCCCAGTTCCTCCTCCGCGCGCCCATCTCCATGGGGACCAGCCGCGGGTACCAGGGGAGGCTGGCCTGCTTTTAACCCTTTAAGACGCACCCCCGTTATAACTTTGTTGTTACCAGAATGGCAATGACCAAGTTGTAATGTGTTACTAAAGACTTTCTGTGATATTGTAGTGATGTTGTAATGCTGTAGTTCCATTTTTTTCAGTCACAGCGAGTCGTAGCGCCGGCGATACGGTGACCGCTAAGAGGCTACAGCAACACTAAGTAGCTTTCGTCTTCGGTCGACCTACAGGTTGGCAGCGGAATTGTCTCTCACAGAGAATTACGGAGAGACGGTCCGGTCCTCCAAACTTTTACCTAGTGCGGTTATAGCCCATGGAACGCGGCAAAGCGAATTCAGAAGTGCCTTTCACTGTGTTGCAAGTTGATGAACCACCGAAACGATTTTGGGAACATTATTTCAAGGTTGAAAAAACTACTTCACACCGGAGGCACAGTCCACCATGTCAAATGGGCTCAGCATTTATTTTAGTAAAACTGTCAGTCACAGGCTATTTTAGCAGTTTAATACCTATATAAAAAAACAGAAAGTTATATTGTTGCTAAAAGTGACCCACAGTGCTGCATCATTTATTCTTTCTTTTTTCAAGGAGGGAGGGAGGAAGGTTTTAGGGGCAGGGGCTGGTGGGCTGAGAGAGAGATCATTCGGATAGAGAGATAGATTGTTTGGATAGAGAGAGAGATCATTCAGATAGAGAGATAGATCATTCGCATAGAGAGATAGATCCTTCGGATAGCGAGAGAGATCATTCGGATAGAGAGATAGATCATTCGGATAGAGAGATAGATCATTCCGATAGAGAGAGAGATCATTCCGATAGAGAGATAGATCATTCGGATAGAGAGATAGATCATTCGGACAGAGATAGAGATCATTCGGATAGAGAGATAGATCATTCGGATGGAGAGAGAGATCATTCCGACAGAGAGAGAGATCATTCAGATAGAGAGATAGATCATTCGCATAGAGAGATAGATCATTCGGATGGAGAGAGAGATCATTCGGATAGAGAGATAGATCATTCGAATAGAAAGAGAGATCATTCGGATAGAGAGAGAGATCATTCAGATAGAGATATAGATCATTCGGATGGAGAGAGAGATCATTCGGATAGAGAGAGGAGAAGAGTAAGAGGAGAAGAGGGAGATGGACAGAAGCACCTTAGAGATGCCAGACTGAGAGTAAGTTGAGCTGGAATGCGAGGATGTCATTGGTCAGGGGAAGGACACACATTATGTTATTGATGCTCTGCTCATTTTTGTGTTGAGTCAGACGCAGATGTAGATATTAGGTGGCAGCCAAATGGTCTGTGTGTGTGTTTGCACGTGTGCGTGTGTGTGACTGATTGTGTTGTGCATGTACACGTGCTTGCATTCTTACATGTAACATTTTTCATGAAGACATTGCAAACGCCTGACAGAACAAACAGTTCTGACAGTTGGAATCATGTTTGTATGACTCTTAAGAAGTATTGTGAGGACATTTTACAGTTTTTAATGCATCTTGCATAAATCATCTTCCTGTTAGTTCGTCGAGCTATACAGTACATCAAGATCCTGATGATTTGAAGTGATCTATCAGGGGACATCGTTGGATTGTGGATTTATTTTACAAAGAAATAGCCAGGGCATCTGTAGCTACACAAAGAGAGACAGACAGTGAGAGAGACAGACTCTAAAAATACACATGTGGGTAAAAGATCTGTGTGACCCAGAGACAGGAAGACTGGATAGGAAAATCGAAATGTTGAGATGTAATCTACACACAAAGGTTATCCTGATCTTCTGACTGAGCTGAGGCGCACCACAAACAACCCAAACAAACAGCGCAGTTATCAGATTGACCTTTCACAGTCTTACGCCATCACCACTGGTTAACCCAGTGTTTGGAGGAACTAGGCCAAAGTAAATAGATTATTACTGTTTGTATGAAAGAAAGAGTGACTCTTTCTCTTCACTGTCTTTCTCTTTCTTGCTTTCTCTCTCTCACACACATACACACACACTCTCTCTCTCACACACACACACACACACACATTCTCCGAGTCTTTCTGTTGTGTGTTGTTAAGTCTGTCCTACCCCCCCCCCTTCTCTCTTTCTCTCTTTGTCTCTCTTGCTCTTTGTCTGTGCCTCTTTCTCTGTCTCTCTCTTTCTCTCTCTCTCTCTCTCTCTCTCTCTCTCCCTCTCTGTCTGTCTCTCTCTCTCTCTCTCTCTCTCTCTCTCCCTCTCTGTCTCTCTCTCTCTCTCTCTCTCTCTCTCTCTCTCTCTCTCTCTCTCTCTCTCTCTCTCTCATGCTCTCTCCCCCAGGCTCAGATGCCTAAGACCATCCTGGTGCCCATTCCCATCTCCAAGTCCACCGCGCCGCGCTTCAGGAACAGCGTGGAGGGCCTCAACCAGGAGATCGAGCGCATCATCATCAGGGACACCAGCGAACGGGACGAAGTCATTGTTGTGAGTGCTTAATACTACACACACACAGACACACACATACACACACCTACACATATGCGTGCACACAGAGACATCATGAAATATACATCAGAAAACATTTATATATGTGCATTGAATTTATATATCCGGGCTCATTGTTATGTATGTATGTATGCATATACAGAGATGGAATGAAATACAAGACCTTAATATCTACATCTAATTTATATACATTATATAATTATATTATATATATTGTGTATACTGTATATTGTATATGTCTGCCTTCATGACTTAAATGTTGTGACAGTTTGTAGGTGTTTTTCTCATATGATATATTGTGTATATATTGTAGATAAGCCCAGGAACATTAGTCATTTAGTATATATTCATGTTTGTATTCTTATATTTGGGGGACTAAAAAAAGTTTGATTTACAATGCTACAGTGAAAGTGATAGTAATAATTAACTACAATTCTGTGAATAATACGGCACAGAGCCGAAAGCACTATGCAGACAAAGCCAGACTAGTATTTGCCTTTCTCTGGAAAAGCGATCCTTATCATTTCAGTGAGTTTCCCACTATGTGCAGCTGGTGGTTTGCAAGCCATGACTTGCATCAGAGACTTTCTATCCAGAAGGACTATGCCTGCATCCCTCTCCCGCTAGCTGTAGAAAATGAAATGCAGTACGAGGGGCTGGTTTACCAGGCCACTCTCCCCCTTCCTCTCTCTTCCTCTCTGTGCTGCAATAGTATTACATTTCAATATTACTAATAGCTCAGTGCTTGTGTATGACTTCAGAACTTGAGCTAGAATCAATAGGAAGTCAGAGCCAGACTAGTGTTTGCTTTTTTGAGGAAAAGTGATCACCTCACCATGTTTACAAGGATACAAGGATATTTATTTCTCACATACACAGACATACTGGGTAGTAGGACATGCAGTGAAACTGTTGATTGTGAGTCTAAGTTTACCAGCATAGTATGCCAGGAGTTTGCGAGTCATAACCTGCGTGTCCCCCTCCCTCTCCTGTCTGTCTGTCTGTCTGTCTGTCTGTCTGCTCTCCCACTCCCATCTGTCTGTCTGCCCTCCCACTCCCATCTGTCTGTCTGCCCTCTGTGACCTGTCTGTCTGTCTGTCTGTCTGTCTATCTATCTGTCTGTCTGCCCTCTCCCATCTGTCTGTATGTCTGTCTGTCTGTCTGTTTGTCCTCCCTCTCACATCTGTCTGTCTGTCTGTCCTCCCACTCCCATCTGTCTGTCTGCCCACTTTCTATTTGTCTATCCTCCATTTCTCCTATTTGTCTGTCTATCCCTCTCTCTCCTGTCTGTCTGCCTGTCCCATCTGTCTGCCCCTCTCTCCCCTGTCTGTCTGTCTCTCTGTTTATCTGTCTGTCTCGCTGTGTATCTGCCTGTCTGTCTGTCTGTTTGCCTGTCTGCCCCTCTCTCCCCTGTCTATCTGCCTGTCTGTCTGTCTGCCTGCCCCTCTCTCCCCCGTCTGTCTGTTTTGTCTGTCCACCCAGCCTCAGGATGTTCCGGACGGGCACCGCGCCCCGCCCCCCCTGCCCCAGCGCAGCAGCAGCACGCGCAGCATCGACACGCAGACGCCGTCGGGCGGGGGAGGGGGCCTGGGCCCCGGGGGCAACGGCAACGGCAACAGCAACAGCAACAGCAGCAGCCGCTCAGAGTCCGTCTCGCCCTCCTACCTGAGCATCCTGAACGACAGCAGCCCGCTGCACGACGAGGACACGCTCAGCGAAAGCAAGGAGAAAGGCGAGCGTAGACACAAAAATGTCCAATACACACATGTACATTTAGTTTCATGAAAAAGGTTTAGCTTCTCGTGCTGTATATTCCACTGGTGAGTTGTGTTTGGGATATCATAAACAGAATAATAATACTACTACTACTACTAGTACTAGTATTATTATTATTATTATTATTATTATTATTATATACTGGATTTGTATAGCGCCTTCTAAGGCACCCAGGGACAAGAAGTAAAAAAAAGTATTTAGTAAATAATGCGCAAAAACTATACATTTTAATAGTCCATTGGTCAAATTACCCACCTGAGCAGGTGGAATATGAAAGATGTTGCAGAAATGTAATGTAATGTAAGGTACAGTGTGTGGTACTTACACAAACTTACACGTAACTAAAACACACACACGTACACACACACACACAAAATGGATGAATTGACACTACATAGTTGAGTTTTACGATAATAACCTATGGCGCTGTCTCTTCTCCTCAGACCTGGGCCCCACCTCCCCATTACCCAAGTACGCCTCCTCGCCCAAGCCCAACAACAGCTACATGTTCAAACGCGAGCCGCCCGAAGGCTGCGAGAGAGTCAAGGCCTTCGAGGAGTCCCAGTGAGTACAGCTCCCTTTCCCATAATAGCGACAGCACACCTTTATAATCACAGCATGTTTTATCACTTTCATATATCTACAATATGTGTGTATACCTGCAGTGTGTGTGTTTTGTTTGTGTGTGTGTGTGTGTGTGTGTGTGTGTGTGGCAACATTGCTGAGTGAGTGCTCTGACTAGCAAGAGACTGAATCTGTTGTGATGTGGTTAGAATTTATGGGGATCGCCGCTGGGTTTGTGTCTGTAGAGTGGGTGGTATGGCTGTTTGTCTGTCTGCGTCATTTTGAGTCTCTTTCTCTCTCTCTCTCTCTCTCTCCCTCTCCCTCTCTCTCTCTCCCTCTCCCTCTCCCTCTCTCTCTCTCTCTCTCTCTCTCTCTTTCTCTCTCTCTCCCTCTCCCTCCTAGGCCCAGACCACTTCAGGAGATCCCGCCTTACCTTTGTCCAGACCGGAACAAGGTAAACTTTATCCCCAAAAGCGGCTCGGCCTTTTGCCTCGTGAGTATCCTCAAACCCTTGCTCCCGACGCCGGAGCGTCCCTTCCGTGGAGGCGTGGGGGTGGGGGTGGGCCTGCGCAGTCTCTCCCCGTCTCTGGTGCCCATCAGTGGGGTAGGGGTGCGCAGCCTGTCCCCTTCCATGGGTCTCTCCCGGGGGCCCAGCTCTCTACATCAGCCCCACTGTCTGCCCAGACACCCGGAGGAGCCAGAAGGGTAAGGGAAGAGTGACCTCTGGTGGTCAAATGGAAGAACTGCATCTCTTTCTCAAACAAGAAAATGCATACAAACAAAAACAAAACAGCAGTAATGGAATACACCAAACAAGTGGATCATCGCGAGTTTATCAGAGCCTCATATGTCCTGCAGAAACATTAGACCTCATCACTGAGCTACGTTCTATCTCCCCTCTCAACCTGAATGTGAAAAAATATCATAGATCACAAAGAAAACCTGTCTTTCCTGTCTGTCAAAGACCACAACCTCCATGAGTGTGACTAGGAAAAGAAAACAGTCTGAGTCCATGATAGTGGCATCTTTATATGCTTAAATTTTAAGTTTTCAGTTCTCCGTTGTGTTGCATTTGTTGCATTTTTCTTCTCTCAACCATTGAAGCCTTGCAAACGCCTCATCTCCTTACTTGAGTGTGTGTTGCAGCACCTCGTATCTGACTGGCGTCAGTGTTTACTTCCCTTGTACTGCCAGCTTTAGGGGAGCCGGGGCTGTCACCTCACCTCACCGCAAAACCTTTTTTGTTGCTTAATTTGCCAAGGAAACTACATCATCTTAAGACGGTCTCAGGTGGAGGACCTGCAGTATTTTTACGTAGCAAAACTGACAGAGGGAACGGGAGGTGCTGACAGCGCTGACGTGAATTAACAAAAATGTGCCTGACACCCTGTCTGCATCCTCTCTTCCTTCTGCTCTCCTCTATTTCTCTCTCTTTCTTTCTCTCCTTCTCCCAGGGGTGGTGTTCCAGGTATGTGGTTTATACTACAAAGATGGTTAAGTGATAAATCTGGTTTAGTTAACCCAGAGGTATTTGCAGACCTGTTAGTAGAACATCTGAGGGCTTCATTCTCTTAACAAAACAAATGCTAACCGACCCTTCTTCTGTCAGGTTCACAACTGTCTAAATCAAGTTTGTTACTTAACCCATCATTGTAGTACAGACCCTGACTTAAATGAAGTAGTAGTAAACCTCCTGAAAGAAAATGACTGTGGCTTTGTTTTTCAAGGAGAGTAAAGCTAACTGACCAGTCTATTAGGAGCTTTACTACTAACTCTGAGTTAACCTATCCTGGTTTGTCACTAAACTGCACATGTGAAATAGCCCCCCTGGTCTCTTTCAACCCACCCACCCCAACTTTTCACAAATCCTGCAATGTGAAGGAGAAACAGATGTCTCAGAAGTTCATTCTTAAAGTCTATGTTATAATGTGACTTTTAATGGTTAGCCAGAGGAGCTGGTGCTATTGTAGAGAAGCTAACGGAACTAAAATGTGATGTAAATAATGTTTCAAGTCGTATGGGGTTTTAGTTTGAGCCTTGTGTAATGGGAAAAAGGGGACAGGGATTTTTTTTGTGGGGGGGGGGGGCATGATCATGTGTAAGAGCTGCTGCTTGTTGTCTTTGGAAGCTCCTGCGTAGCGGCAGTCACGGGCACACCTGCACTCTGTTCATGAGCGGTGTCATGATGAGATCGTTGTGCGTGTACGCAACACCAGCGCTGTGCGGCTAAGCTATGCGGGGGGTGGTGAAAGGCTTATGAGTGCGCTACATGTGTCTTGCTATAGGACCCGTTAGTTTAAAGGATATAACTGCTGTACAAAATAACAATTAAAAGAAAAAATAAATAAATACAAAAATGTACCTGAATGGCAGGCATGAATGTACAATGGTAGCTTAAAGATCTAGCTAAATGCCAGTGGTGGTGTTCCACGCTATGTTCAGGATCTGTTTGTTGCATCCCTTTAGAGAGCTTTTCCCCCTGCTTACTCCTGCATGGATGGGCCATTTTCTTTTCAAAGCTAGATTGGAGCATTCTGGGACCGCTAACGGTTCCACGCTGGACTTCCATGAAGCGCACATCAAGCTGCCTCCACTGTGGAAAAGAGCTTATGAAAAAAAAAAGCATTGCTGTAATGCTTACCATATCACTCTTTTTCTTCTAGAGACGGAAATGTTTTTTTTGTGGGTCAAGGGGGGTTCTTCCAGAGGGAAAGTGAAAATAGTTTGATAGGAGTATTTAATTGTTGTATTGAGGGGATGGGGAGACGTAGAGAGGGGTGTGGGGTTGGGGTTTGGATGGAAGGATAAAGTTAGATAGAGAGAGAGTGGATGGCTGGCTGGGTGTTGTAGCATTTTCTTTTTTTAATTCTGTATATTTACGCCATTTCGTCATACTGTGAGCCGCACTACTCTTCCCGGAGAATAAGTTTGGTGTGGACACAACAGGTGGAAAAGATAGGCAAGATATAGATAGATGAGATTTGTACTGTACATTGCCTTAAAATGTATGGAACTGAAGAGAAATGTTTAACTAAAAAGGACAAATGGCTGTTATAATAAATATTAAAGCCAAATGCTATGAAAGAAGACGACTGCTGTGCTCTGTCTGTTATAAAACATAAAATAAATGACAATTACACACAAATGTTTGGCTTTAACACACACACCAACTGTATATTCCCACAGACACACACTTACTCAAACATTACATAGTTTATTACATATCAAACTCCCTGTCTCACATAATCCAGTGATCACCCAACCATATTTTGACATTGCATCTTTTTTTTTTTGTTATTGTACAGAAAAAAAAGGCATAGTAACGTTAAGACCAGAGTCAAGCGTTATGATTGGTGCAGAATACATTCTTTCAGTGTCTGGAATTAAAAGAAAAATAAACAACAAAAGCAAGAGAGTTACATCACTCAAGCCCCAAGGAACTAAATGACAAAATAATTCAAAATACACAATCGTGTCAAGTCCATGCAGAGGCAGTGATGTCAAAAGAACATGGTTGAACAACAAACAGTGTTGACCCGAAGATCTTCCACAGTTCGTTCGTTCATTCTTGCATTGTAAACCTCACCTCCCGTGTTCTCTGCCAAAGCCCAAAACATTCTGTACAGCAGTATGACAATACAGTAGTAGCATAACAAATCATTTCCGGTGATGTTTTCTGGGCAGTGAAAAAAGGTCTATGGAAATCTGTGTATGTACAAAAATAACATGTTGCAAGTATATATATAATAACAAGTAAAGGCGAACTTCCAGTAGTGCTTTGCAACAAGAAAATAAACTGGGCCACAATGAGATTAGGGGTAAACGTTAATAAGTGACCCCTTCATACCCCCATGTTTAGCCATTCTCTCAGGTGAACATTGCCACTTCTGTGGACACGTTGCAGAAAGCTGCTCTGTTACCGCTTGCTGTATGCTCTTGACAGATGATGCCAGGTATGGGTAACATAATCTAACGAACTAACACCAGCACGGGTACTGCATGTTCTATTTCCTTGGCGTGACATAACCAGCAAGGTCTGAAAGAGTCCAGTTACATTTCCACGTGATGAGGAATGACGTATGATCCAAACTAGAGAGAAACCATAAAATAATGCTTCCGACACAGACCTCTAACATCTGTGAGGATTCCTATACAGTGATGGCACAGGACAGCTCTGTTTTGCTTTAGATACACTTCAGAAGATACTGTACAGACAAACGTAGTTTAATACCCTCTTTTGACTAGCAGTAATGACAGTGATTAGACCAGGGGTGATAATTAGAGTCTTCTTTTAAGACCACTGTTTTTCTGAGGCCAAAAATAAATGTTTCACTGCACACGGTCACTCATCTCCTCCGCTCATCTCTTGCATATCTCTAAAAATACACCCTTTTCCACGCTCCCTGCTTTAGGGAGGAGTGTAATTGCAATATCACTGACCACAGATCTATAAACGCACGCACACACACACACACACACACACACACACAAGCTGTACAGTTCTCTCTTGCCAATGTGGACAATCACTCGGTCAACCGGGGAGACGGTGACATCGAGCACTTTCCCCGTGCAGTCAAAAATGTGCTCGTCATACAAAACATACATCGTATCTTGTTTTTTTCCTCTAAGTCTAACTACTTGTATGTAACAGGGAATAAATATAATTTCATTTTAATAGTGATAAATACAGTCTGTTTTTTTAATTAGTGTTACTGCTCCTCAACCTGTACTATTTTTGGAGGATACATAGTAAGTGACTACACAAATACGCACACACACCAATAGAAAGAAAAGAAAGAGGCTGTGTCTGTGTATGTATATATATGTGTGTGTGTGTGTGTGTGTCTGTGTACGTGTGTGTGTATGTATTTATGTATGTGTGTATATGAGAGAAAGAGAAAAAAGAAAAAGAAAAGGGATTGAGCTCAGAGTGGCTTGGGGACCTTTAAACTCTGAGACATTCATGACGCTATTTGTTTGTTTGTGAACAGGCAACGTTCTGGTCTGACTGTCCACAGACAGAACCTTCACAACATTCCAGTCTCTATTCACACACAGAAGGGCAGGGATCCATGGAGCCTCTCCAGTAATAATGGATGTGCACGCACACACACACAAACACACACACACTAGTGTAACGATGCAGGATGTACACAAACACACTAGTGTGACCACACACGCAAGATGTGCTTCACTTCACTTCCCTCTCATAGGCTCAGACAGCATCGGATTCCAACGGATTCTAGAGTGCAGACAGTACTCCTCTTACACCTACGATAACAATGACACAGGCAAATTACACAGAATGTCAATAAAACATGTTCTAGCACATTCAGCATAAACAGACAGACAGACTTACACACACACACACAGAAAGACACACACACACACCTCAAGCGTTGAGGAGTTCTTCATCAGATCGGCCAATGGCATCGGGATTGGACAGAGGGTCCAGATCAGCAAAGAGGTTAAACCAAGCGGACATGTCCCTGCCTGCACCTTTGGGAGCTATTAAAACACAAGCACACACAAACACATGCACGCACGCATACACAAAAATATCAGCAAAATCTACCATCACCTCATCTTATTTCACAATCACATTGCACTTCTAGTTTATTAGCACAATAGCACGTGGTGGGAATCGCGCACAGTGTACAAATCACAAAAGCACAGCGGCCCACAGTGGAGTTTCCCATGATGCACCTACCACTGGCCGCGGCCCTGGGGCTGCTCTGTGGGGGCGGGGCCTGGCCTGTAGTAGGCGGAGGCTGAAGAGGAGGGACCTGGAACATGGGCGGGGTCACCCAGCCTACAACACAGGAAGAGGAAGTGAACAGAATAAACACATCCTTAAAATCACAATACCTCCTAAAAAAACAGCATCTTTCTTAATGCAATTACAGTGACTGATTAAAATGTTTGGTGATCAAAAAAAGGTTACGTCTAGGTAGAAAGCCCTAGAACTTGTGTATGTGTATATGTATATGTAGATTATTAATCTTATTATTAAAGATATTAGTAAGATTTGTTCTGTCGTATCTTTGCACCATCTACATACACTTAGTTTAATTTGGCAGTACATTGGTCAAAAACACGAAAAAGCACAAGTAAAAACAGCTGTTTGATCATTACCCATCCATCCCTAGACTACGAAACCTTTTTTCCACTTTGTCCACAAACCTGTGGAGCTGAGGCTGTGGTCCAGGAGCTGGGAGGGCAGGAAGCCGGTGGGGCTGGAGGGCTGTGAGGGCGAGGAGGGGGCCGCGGTGCCCAGGGTGGAGGTGGCGCCCCCTTGTGTCTGGGAGGCACCCCCCGCAGGCAGGGGTGGCACATCAAAGGAGCCAAACACGTCCTGCCACTCCCGACTGAACTCATCGCTGGAGGAGCCACCGGGGCTCAGGAGGTCACGCAGGAAGGACATGTCTCCTCGGTCCGCCTCCTCCTCCTCTTCCTTCTGCTCTTGCTGAAGCAGCACCTCCCCTGCTCCTCCTCCTCCTCCTGCAGCTGCTGCTCCCGAGGAGACCCGAGAGGACGGCTGCTGGGGCAGGTCGAACAGCAGCTCCCTCATACCTGCAACCGAAGAAGGGAGACCCGAACAGGACAGGACAGAGAGGAGGAAAAGAGAAAAGAAGGAGGAGGAGGGAACAATGGAAAGAGATACAGATCGAAATGAAGGAAAACAGGAAATGGGATGGATCAAACAGGAAGTGAGGAAGAGCAAGCAGCATGAGATAGCAAAAAGGAAGATGAAAGGACAATAAGCAACAGAGGGAAGGATTGAGTAGGATGAGAACCGAGGTTCACAGAAGAAGAGACAAAAAAAAGTGCGAGAAAGAGAGAGAGGAAGAGAGAGAGGAAGAGAGACAGGCAGAGAGACAGCGGACAAAAAAACACTGAGCAACTGTCAGGCGTGAGCTATAGCAAACAGCACTCAAGTCAGAGCAGAGGAACATAACTGGCTCAAGGGGGACATTGAAAGGAACATGAGCAAGAGAGAGAGCACGCCCAGAGTAGCAAGACTAAGGGTGCAATTATGAGCAGGGTTGGTTGGGTGCATCAGTCAGCAGCCAGGTAAAGAAGCAGCCCCTGAGCACCATCATCAGAGTATACACCCACCGTATGCAGGGGGAAAAGAATCCAGGAGAGCAGAGCGTATGAGAGAAGGAACACTCATTTTCTTCTATGTCTATGTGTTCTATGCCTACGGATGTCAATGAATGCTTGTAGAATGTATGCAAGACTTTAGAAGATCTGATCTGCATGAGTGTGAATAAATGCATATGTAAATTAGCATCAAAAATCAAAACACTGCATCAACATTTATGTTAAAAACTGTACAGGGCCCCTTATACACTGACAGTCCATGAAAACGCATCAACAGCAACGAGACTAGACAGGAAAAACACATGATTTTGTAACAGCTGATCACCAATTCACTGAAGCGGAAATTGTAAACATCCAAGTGGTCATCCCACTCTCTTATGACCAAACAAGTGCATTTGTACTCGTTTATATGGTTGGAATCGATTCGAATCGAATCGAAAGTTGTCTGATGCGTTTTCATTGACTGTCAGTGTAAAAAACAATTTATAGAACAAATTATAAGGGACTAAGTTTTAAATAATTGTTCAGTGCATGTGTGTGTGCTTATTTTGCTTGACGTACACACAACTATGTGAGAAACAGGCACCAGCTGCATTAACCCTATGAGCCCTAGGCTATTTTCAGGGTATTTTTACTACCTTTACTTTTAAGCTCATATCTTGGTCATTGTAAGGGCCATACATACATGTTATATCTTGGGTTTTTTTTTTTTTCAGGACAGTCTAGGCTATTCAGATCTGGTTTCAATTGGTGAGCTACTATTTGCGCTGACTTTACAAAAATAGTAAACCAATAAAAAATCATATTGCGTATAAAAAAAATATTGTATTCTTGCAAGTACCTGCCCATAGGATGCTGTCAGTAGGGATATCTTTTCGTATGTGAGTAGAGGAGACTATCTGGAATCTGGCAATATAAGAACCATGATGGTGGGATATTCAGTGGCTTATCAATGTTGATAAATATGTAGTCTGTGCCTGACGGAAATAAGGGCCTATTTTCCATGTAATAAAGGATGTTATATCAGGATTATGCAGGAGTGTGGATCTTATGCAAAAAATTTGCCGTAATTTCAAAACTGTATGAAATGTGCCTTGACAGAAATCCACGATAGCAGTAGAATCGGTAAGTTCTGCTATTGTTTACATTATGCATTGACTGATAACCGCGAGTGTAAAATGGATGGAGGAGAAATTTGTCAAAGCATTACTTGGCGCTAACATGAGAGATTTTGGCTAATTTTAATAATAAAATATAAATATTTAAATAATAAATAAATTTAATACTTGAGCACAAAAAGTAAGCGAGGGATCACGTTGTGCTGTTTCGTTTGGTATGAGTACCATATCGCTACTGTGTACCGTTCCAAAGTAATTCAACAGAGAAGAATAGGTGTAAATTTGCCCGCACTTTGCGGGCGTCGGGCCCATAGGGTTAAAAACAAAGAGGTTGAGAGAGCAACACCCAGTGGGAGCGAGCCACGGAACCAGAAGCTGAAGGCCTACAACCACAGGGTCGGGGTGAGACGCCAGCTTAAGGCTAAGGCAAGCCCCAGAGTAAGGGGGTGGAGAAAGGAGGGAGGCAGTACACAGTCTGTACCCCAGTCGGGCTGCTGTGAGCTGGGGGAGGCTTCGAGCCGTCTCCCTGGCGGAGCAAGGAACCCCCATGAGGCATCGGCGGAAGGCAGAGCGGGCAGGGTGGGGGTGAGGGCGGTGTCGGGGGTCAGAGTGAGGGCAGGGTCGGGGGTCATGAGCAAAAGGTCGTCGTCTGTGCTGGTGGGGCTAAAGGGGCCCGAGAGCTCAAACAAGGCTGGTTGGGGGGGGGGGGGGGGTGCACAGGGGAGGGAAAGAAAGAGGTTAATGTACACACACACATACACACATGCCACAGAAACCACAAGTTTAGCATTCATTACAATGTACAGATAATTTCATACACACATACACACACAAAAGACACACATACAACATCTATTAAATGAGAATGTAAAGATAAATTCATACACACACACACACATACATACACACACACATACATACATGCATGCACAACCATTTATTCAACAGCATTTACCAGTGTGACACTCAGACAAAAACAAGGCACACCACAGGTTAATCCCAGCTGCACAGTCTACAGATATGGGTCAATGGGTCAGTGTGATTAATGCGTCTGTACGCTTAGTGGTATTACAAACAATACATATAGGTGTATAACACAATATGTAGGCCTCTGTTTATTGGAAAAACAGTACCTCAGCTTCTTAAAACAGAAACACACTCAGACACACATGCTGTGTCCCAAATGTTCACTGGTTTACTATATTGTACACTATACAGGATGAGGATTAGTTACGTCAAGTCAAGTCACATTTATTTATAAAGCACTTTAAAAACAACAGCAGCTGATCAAAGTGCTGGACAAGCGCGATAATATGACTTGGCAGACAACAGGAAGGACAAGATAAAGTGAACAGGACAATAAATACAGATCATTCAACAAGACATTCATGCCGTGCTGAACGCCAGGGCATAAAAATGGGTTTTAACGTGACATTTAAACTTTTAAGTAAAACTGTTTTGTTCCATACACGTCACTTCCCACCTGCGTCGCTAGTCAAACAAATAAAGCATGGTGACAACTGACATGGATGTGACTCAGCGGTGCGAGGCGAGCAAATCGTTGCTAGGGCCTTTGAACGGCAAGTTTATTTATTAAAAGAATGAAGACGGGACTATCAACAAGAACGCGGTGATTTGTAGCTTTTGTAAAAAAATAATTTTCCTATCACCACAGCTGCTCCAGCCTGACTTATCATTTGAACGCTGTTGTCAGATCCTGTAATGTTTTCTTAGTGTGGGTTTTTGATTTTAGGAGCTACTGTAACCCCAGATCCTCTTTTGGGTTTGAGCTGTTATGCCACAGATACTGTAGCTTTTGATTTTTGGTCTGCTTAAGTGCCTGTTTGGGACTCAGCCATACCCATTTCTGAATTTTATTTATTTAGCTGTATTTGTATTGCATTGTTAAATAATGCACCTGGCCTAATTGGTTTGCTGGAATGTGTTTGACCTTTTTCTATAGAATTTCATTTATGAAACATACTTCACCAATAAAAATGTGGATTTCCAAATCCTCTCCTCTTAGTGTAATCAAGTGATTAGTCAAGCACTACAATTTTGTAATGCGATTAATTAGATTAATTAATTACAAATCCTGTAATTAATTAGATACATTTTTTTCATCGCCTGACAGCTCTATCCAATTCAGCCCCACCGTAACCCCCGAACCCAGAGCAGAGCATAACAAAATTTAAACTTTAAACTTACATTGTTTTGTTCCATACATAGTCCACTATATATTGAACGCATAAACATTTCCAATTCAGCCCCACTGTTTCCCCCTATCCCAGGGCATAAAAAATGGGTTTTAAGTGTGGGATTAAGAGATTTAGTAAAAAAAAAGGGTGAGATTTAGAGATTCAGTAGAAGGTGAGTTCCATACATAGTCCACTATATATTGAACGCATAAACATCTCCAATTCAGCCCCACTGTATCCCAGGGCATAAAAAAATGTGTTTTAAGGTGAGATTTAGAGATTTAGTAGAAGGTGAGTTCCATGCATAGTCCACTATATATTGAACGCATAAACATCTTCAATTCAGCCCCACTGTATCCCAGGGCATAAAAAAATGTGTTTTAAGGTGAGATTTAGAGATTTAGTAGAAGGTGAGTTCCATGCATAGTCCACTATATATTGAACGTGTGAACATTTCCAATTCAGCCGCAGCCTTACCAGAGTCCAGGCTGGCACTGTCACTGCCCCGGCTCTGCCCGTCCATGGCAAGGGTTGACACTAGGGAGAAACCACATCCACAGTTTAGAGAGAAGGACAGCCCTACCAGAACAGTGCTGCACGCATTTATGCAGACCTTCAAGCTGCGTAGGGGTAGCTGTGGCCTAGTGGTTAGGGAGTTGTTCTTGCAATCGGAAGGTTGCCGGTTCGAATCCCACCCTACCCATGGTTGAGATGCCCTTGAGCAAGGCATCTAACCCCGCCCAACTCCAGGGACTGTAACTGAAACCCTGTAAATATCTGTAAGTCGCTCTGGATAAGAGCGTCAGCTAAGTGTAATGTATCGAGTTGCACAACCACTTGGTCAACGGAGTGGAAAAGCATTAAAGAAATCATCTCTGACAGGTTTCTGTTAAAATTATCTTAAACAAACATACCCCAAAATAGACACACAGACACACACACACACACGCGTGAATGCCTTCGGGCCAAAAGGAGTGCCTACCATTGTCAGGTACTGTGTCTCCTTGACTCTCTTCCTCCAGAGACACCAGACTGAGAACACAGAGACAGCTAATGAGATTCACCATTCACTACACAAAACACCAGGTTACAAAACAGAGACTCTTTAAGTATATACAACAACATTTATTATTATTCGCTATCACTGTTTATAAGTCTGCTTCTTCTCATTATTTTTTTCTGTATGCTTTTGAAAAAAAATTGTCATGTCAATAAAGCCTTTATATTGTATATGTACTTTATATTAAACTGAATTGAAATAAATAGTCAGAAAGACAAAAAGAAGAAGAGAGAGAAATAGAGAGAGAGAGAGAGAGAGAGAGAGAGAGAGAGAGAGAGAGGGAAAGAGAGAGAGAAAAAGAGGGGGAGAGACAGAGGAAGACAGAGAGAGAACAGAGATGGAGGTAGGCAGGAAGAGAGGCCCCTCATTTCTTTGATGGGTAGCGTGGGTGGTTACACGATTTCCGATATTAAAACTCTGACAACATGCGAATTTCATAACGTGAGCAGCCTCCTAAACACAAATATGAGAGGGCGGCCAATGCACCAAATGACTGTATACATATATGACTGTCTATATCAATGACTGTACACATAATAATAATAATGTGTCCATCCTATACACAGTCATTGGTCTATATACACAGCATATAAACAGTCATTCTTGTCAACAGATATATTTAAGAGTTTGATGTATAAATGAGCTGCTGAACAGCAAGACTGCCACAAAGTTTGTCAATCGTAAATGACTGCATGTCAGGCAACCCCCCCAGCACGAAAACCTCCGTCTGCCGTCATGCTAATGGCTGCGTTTGCGGTTTGTTCCCTGTGCTACTAAGGCATGTTCCAGTAGCTGTGACAGGCGGATAAGGAATGAGCTTTCTGGCATGTTCACTACCCGCGCAAGCCACTTATGCTCCACTGCATGCTGCGTCAAACAAAATTAGCAAAGACTGCTAACACGCCACACTACTCTCACCATGCAGGTGCTGACGCACGCAGCCCTTTCGTGGTGACTGCTCAATGGAATGAATGTCCACGTGTGTGTGTGTGTGTGTGTGTGTGTGTGTGTCAGAGAGAGAGACAGAGAGAGAGAGATGAAACAGAGAAGGAGAAATAGAGAAATAGTTCATGTGATTTGGCATGAATAATGAATTGAAATGAATAAGTGGTTTAATGATGAATAGAGAAAAGAGGAGTGAAATGAACGTGTGAAACTCAGCAAAAGCAAAAGCCTTATTGGCAGCAGAGACACCATAGCACCATGCTATGACTCCATGCTATGACTCCCCTCTACAGGTGCGTTAATCTGGGATAATCCACCTAAGGAAGCCCACAGGGTGTGTGTGTGTGTGTGTGTGTGTGTGTGTAGGTGTGTGTGTGTGTGTGTGTGTGTGTATGTGTGTGTGTGAGTATGTGTGTGTGTATGTGTCTGTGAGTGTGTGTGTGCGTGTGTATGTCCGTGTGTATGTGTGTGAGTGTGTGTCTGTGGGTGTGTGTGTGCGTGTGGGTGTGTGTGTGTATGTGCGTGTATGTGTGTCTGTGGGTGTGTGTACGTGTGTGTGTGTATGTGTGTGTGTGTCTGGGAGGGGTTGGGTGATATGTTATTAGGAAGGAGAGAGGGAGGGGGATAGGGAGCTTGGGTGTGGGGAGAAGAGTGGAAGAGAGGCCGGTAGTCACTGGAGCTACACAAAACTGCTGACTCACTTCCTACTGTTGATAAAGGAAAACCCAAGGAACTGGCACACGAGTGTTTCCTTGATTGCACAGGGTACAGTAGAGAGAGGACCAGCACAAGCACAAACACACACACACACACACACACACACACATATATACACACACACACTAATGTCTGCATGAGTGGGGTACTTTGTTGGTCACTTATAGCTCAGTGAAAAGGGCCCTGACCATGGCCTCAGGTTTGATAAAGACAAGACTGAGAGTGAAGCGTGAAATGAAATAAAATGGAGGAAATGCAATGATGAGAAGATGCATGATAAGAGAGGCATGCAGATGGTTAGCAGAGGCAAGCAGAACTTACACAACAATGACAGGAAAAAGGTGTGTGTGTGCATGCATGCGTGTGTGGTGTGTGTGTGTGTGTGTGTGCGTGTGTGTGTGTGTGTGTGTGCACAGACTAGTGCTGTATGTACGTGTTTCAGTGTTAATGTGCATGTCAGAGTGTGTGTATGTGTAGATAGTATGTAAATGTTTGAGAATTAATGTTCATCTGTGTGGTGTGTGCGTGTGGTGTGTGCGTGTGGTGTGTGCGTGTGGTGTGCGTGCGTGCGTGCGTGCGTGCGTGCGTGCGTGCGTGCGTGCGTGCGTGCGTGCTCGCATGTTAACTCACTTGTCTGAGTGTGTCTGCATAGTATTGTTCTTGTTCTCCTCCTCTGCATGAAGCTCTGTGAACTGTTCTAGGGGGTCCCTCAGCTCCTAACCAACACAAACACAAATCAAGACATGTCTTCAATGCACACAAACTAAATTATTAGGTTATATATTTTTTTTATTTAATAGACCAAATAACACTTATTTGTTGTACATGCACAACAAGAGGCAAAGATACAAAAATTCAAGACAGTATACTGCCCTACAAAGCCAAAAGGCAGTAAAATGCGTTTAGACTGGAAATTGACTTTCTAACACCTCCTTTGCCTCATGACAAAATCTCTTGCTTCTTCCTATTAAGAAAGTACATAAAAGCATCACCACTATAATACCTGCAACATGTTTGACTGGGCAGTGTGACAACTTTAAAGGCATTTTTCCTCAGTTTCTAAGCGCATGTAGGGTGAAATAAGGTAAACTGGGACATCAGCTAAAATAGGACATATAAGGTTTTAAACCTTATATATTAAATATCAGCAGACAATGAAAGCACGTTATTATATTGGTACTGCATTTGTCATTTACAATATATATAATTTTGATTGGAATAAAGTAGATCATACTTGGGATCATAGATGGGAAGAGGTAAGCTTTAAAAAAACTTGCAAGATGAGCCCCCTGACATGTCAATTCTGTCTTCATGTTTATAAGAATATTGTAGCTGAAACGGTAAGAATATAACTAAAAACATGATTGAAATATGTATTATAATATATTAGATTTCACTTAACATCAAAATAATTCAAAATAACTCTTTCTGCTTTACTTTTTAATGAAAAGACAGTTTAGTTACTAAGTGGTGCTTCAGCTAAATTGGGACAAAAAATGAGCTAAACTGGGACACTTCTGTCTAATATAAATCCTTTAGGTATTTTTTGGGCATTAGGATCAGAAATCATGTAGAACTGTCACTTTTTGTCAGAAACTGTAAATAGTTTAACAGCTAAAAAAATAAAAAATTAAAACAATTATCAGTTTTATTACAAATTAACAGTTTTTATACTGTTTATAACAGTTACTAGCATTAGCCTGTAGCTGTTAACATGTATCCCTCTATGTAAACACATACAAATGCCCCCCACACACATGCATGAACGCGGGCACACACACCCACACTTTCTTGCTGTTGTGTGGACACACTCACACACAAAGTAGTTTGTTTTATTGATGGTGGACGTCATGAACTAATAAATGTGATTAGAAAATAAAACTGAAAGTATATTAAATTATTATTATTGAGTTTGTTGCAAATTCTTTATACCACCACTGAGTGTCCCGCTTTACCTGACTGGGCATCCCATTTTACCTGAACGTTTTTTCCCCAGACATAACAATGGTGACTTGTGGTCTGTAAAGGTTAAAATCTTTAAAAATATTCTTATTGTCAATGTTTTTTCTGCACATAAATGCTTCTGAGACCCATATAAAGCGATACAGTTTGTCACCTTCATAGCATTTTAAATGGTTTTATTTGCGATCAACCAAAAAGTGTCCCAATTTACCTTATTTCACCCTAGTTACTGCACTTTGCCTTTGTATGGCAGTATATACCACAAAGATAAAAATGATGCCCGCCACTGCACAGGCACCTTTAATGCGGTGAACTGGTAGGGGACATATCCTTTAAAGGCCTCGTGGATAGCAGACATCATGTGTGCAGTCTTCTCCCAAAACTCCAGGAGTTTAGTCTGAAGAAAATCCCAAACACACACAGAAATATAACATAATTCCTAATAATAATAATACCTAATTTATCACTGTTTAAAATCGTCTATGAGATGTTGTGAAGTTATCTATGAACAAAAATGAACATGTTAATGTGTCATTGCCATGGTAAATCAGTTTAAATCAACTGTGTGTGTGTGTTTCTGTGTGTGTTCATGTGTTCCTATGTATGTGTGTGTGTTCCTGTCTATGTGTATATGTGTACCTGTGTGTGTGTGTGTGCATGTGTTCCTATGTGTGTATGTGTGTGTTGGTGTGTGTCTGTGTGTGTGTGTGTCTGTCTGTCTGCTGTCTGTCTGTGTGTGTATATATGTGTGTGTGTGTGTGTGTGTGTATGTGTGTGTGTGTGTGTGTACCTGGTATGTGCAGAGAGAGTGGGACAGCATGTTGCAGCGGCTGGCCCCCAGCATGTCCACCTTCTGACACACGTCGTTCTTCAGCTTGTCAAACTGCACCTTAGTTGTCCTCACCTGCGCCTGGACCTGCACACCATACACAGGAGAGGGATGCGCATACACACACACGCACGCACGCACGCACACGCACACACACGCACACATACGCACACACACGCACACGCACGCACGCACACGCACACACACGCACACATACGCACACACACGCACACACACGCACACACACGCGCACACACACACACGCGCACACACACACACGCGCACACACACACACGCGCACACACACACACGCGCACACACGCGCACACCACACACGCGCACACACATATACATCATATTACTTTACTTGTGTCTGCAATTTAAAATACATATACACAAGGACACACACTCAGACACACACACCATCTTTCTTACACTCTCTTTCCCTCGCTCTTTCTCTCTCTATCTCTCAAAGCTCGCCATAAAACCCCTAAATCTCCTGTGCACTGGAGTAATGATGAAATGATGAATGATAAAAAATGATTGGTATGTCAGTGCTAATGTGTGAGTGTGTCTGTTCATTTAGATTTAACAAGCAGTTGTGGTGGTATTGCTAGTACTGCTAGTGGAATCCTTTCAAACCAGATGAGATAACTTGATTAAAAAATGAATACATAAATATGGAATATGCAAACCAATGGCTGCGGGGGGAAAAAACTATGCAGGAATAATGGCCTGTATGCAAACGGGCTGTGAAGCCTTGTAATTTTCCACCGCCTGTAACCAGCTCATCTTGACTCAACTCGGTTTTGGTACCGGATGTATCATTTTCCATTGCCTAAAAAAGTATCTGGTAACGTAACTGGTTGCTATAGCAACCTATTGTAATAGGTGTACATCACCGCTTGCTATCTCCTCAGCACTCTTGGGACCTCAACAGAAGTGATACCAAATATAGTATAAGGTACCAGGTACCATATACCAGTTTTTCCAATGCAAAAGAGCAAAATGTGAGCCGAGTCGAGATGAGTTGAGCTGGTACCAGGCAGTGGAAAAGAGCGTTTAAATTCCACTCATGTCTTTATGCTGTTTCCCTTTTGTAATCTTACACACAGAAACATACAGAACACATACATACACACACACACAAATACATTCATTAATGCACACACCTCATTGCAATCATAATCCACCAATACACACACACACACGTGGCTAACACACACACACACACACAAATACATTCATTTATGCACACACCTCTATGCAATCATAATCCACCAATACACACACACGTGGCTAACACACACACAGACACACAGACACACAGACACACACACACACACACACAGTCACACACACACATTCATTTATGCACACACCTCATTGCAATCATAATCCACCAATACACACACACATGGCTAACACACAGACACACACACACACACACACCCGTGGCTAACCTTGCGGAACTTTTCCAGCTGCTTGTAGGTGTCGGGGTCGAGCTCCTGCGAGACGTCCTTCATCCAGAGCAGCGCCCCGCGGTACTCTGTGCGCGACTTCTCCATGCGGCTCACCGTCAGCAGCGTGTCCGCGATCGCACGCCGCCGGAACGTCTCCACCTCCTGCTCCATGCGGTGCAGAGGGGGACACAAGGCCAACCTGACAGAGACAGAGGGAGAGAGAGAGAGAGAAAGTGTGTGAGAGAGAGTGTGAGAGAGAGAGTGTGAGAGAGAGAGTGAGTGAGAGAGAGAGAGTGAGAGAGAGACAGAGACAGAGAGAGAAACAGACAGAGAGCTATCCATAACAACCCCAAAAATACACTGCTCCCCAACTCCCTGTACAACATTATTCATTGCTGCCTTTTGCAGCTGGCTAATTGTACTACACTGACCCCCTGTCTATCATGGTAGTTATGTTCCAGAACCCCCAAAATTCGCAATATAGCGAGACCATATAGAACACATTTTATTTTATAGTTTACGCGTTAAAATACCACACCCACACACTATTTTAATAAATTTACTGAATGCATCATTGGATTATTATTGCATTTTAGTCAACATTTGTATGTCACAATACAGTTATCATACATTTGAATATTGCACTATTCCTATATTCACAATTATATATAGCATGCATATATTAATGAAAAAAATCTGTGATATACTGGGACTATGAATGGTGAACCGCGATGTGGTGGGGCATCACTGTATTTCAGAATGTGACTTAAGTTTTAAAATCAACAAAGTGTGCAGCAGTAAGAAACTGAAATATATCTGAATGCACAGGTTCATGAAGAAAATGGCATTACTATACAATCATCAAATACATTTCTAAACTATTAAATAGACTACACATAGACGCAATATGAGGGGCATGAAAGCTCATTCTCATAGTGCTGTGCCCTCACCCTCATGAGTAACAGCACTACCGATGGGAGATAAGCAGAAAAAGCAGAAACATAGCGAGGTGAGTCATGAGAGAGCACAGGACAGGAAGTGAGCTCTTACACAACCCTGAGGCACCGAGCACTGGGCACGTACTGTAGGCCAGACAGGGCTAGCTGCCTCATCAAATGTTTCTAAGAAAGTGAGGAGGGCCCTTGAAAAGATCCATGATTTACTGCATGGTGCCCAAGTTAAGTTAAAACAGTATCGCCTCGAAATTGTTAGTACTCACCTTTGTCAATTTTGAGCGAATATGGAAATTAGGTCTCAAAGTGATGAAAATAGAGGTAAAACTTCCTATGCTTGCATAGTGAAGGGGTATCGCCTCAAGGTGTGAAGGTACTGCCCATGCAGTGCTATACTGGGCTATACATATTGTTATGACATCAGCAGGGTGTAGTGGTGTTCTGCATTTTTTCAGACACAGTATTCTGACATATTTCACGCTATCAACGCAAATATCGTTTTTACTTTACTAGATGTTAACTGAATGGGCTGAGTACAAAAAAGAGAGGGTTGAACTGGTGGGGCCTAAAACATCTGTTGGACCGGACCGGACCAGACCGGACTAAACCGGACATGGGACTGGAGCCGGGAGGGCTGGGGGTTGAGGGAACGGTTTGGTTCCTCACCTCTGTTTGGCCGAAGCACACAGGGCCTTGCTGGTGGCGTCCATCATGTTGCCCGCTTTGGTCTTGTCGTGCTCTGCCTGGAAGCGAAGGAACAGCCCCAGCTCATTCTCTTCCTGGGACAGATCTGGAGGTCAAAGGTCATTGGCAATAAAAAGAGTGAAAAAAATAAAGGTCATCAAAAAGGGCAACTATCATACTTTAGTTTCATTTATTGAGTTTCAGCATTATTGCTGGACCAGTAAGACATCATACAAGATAGTTGTCATCATTAACATTGAATTATTAGTCTTATTACAATAAAATACAACAATCCAAGCGGCAACATTCCAGGCTAAACAACGAAGCCCGAAAAGAAAGTTCTAAAGTTGCAATACCTTTTTCGTCCATTGGAGGCTGGCTGCAGAAGCGAGCAACTCCCCATAGGATCTCATGTTTTTTTTTTTTTTTTTTTTTTTAGAATTATTTTAAATCCTAGATAATTAACATTGACACCAATAGAATGAACCGGCAAAAATGGCTGTGCCCTGAACCTTCAATTTGAGCCACATCTGGTCTGCCAGAAAGTCTATGAGACTCCACATAGGAACGGCACACAGCTTGTTAACAGGGTAATGTGGAGTAATCTACAAGGAAACCGAGGCATTTTAGACAACGCTGCTGGCAAACTGGCTTGACTGGCCATGCTTTTCACCGGCATGACAGTGACAGTCTTGGCAGGGGGGCGTTCAGCTCGAACAGTGTGGTGAGAGCAGAAATGATTGCTTTTGGCTTGGCTTTTGAATCCGTAAAAGTCAAAATACCACAACTGGTGTCATGTGGGCATACCAGACCATGTGACTGCTGATTCTGAACTGGATTATTCTAGAAAAGTTAATTATTCAATTATTGTCCTTTCTACATGGTGTTTCTGTAGGGACCATGCCTAGTGAATTGGTTCTGTCTAATAGTTAAATAGTTTAGTTGAACTTGCATTGTTTGAGCACATGTTTACTTGACATAGTTGTGTTATAATTATAACTATAATTATACAGTTGGGTGTGTTTGTGTGAGCTTGTTTCCGAGCCTGCCCTATCGGCTGTGTGTAATGTCAGTGTTAATACAGTACATAGATTCGTAGCTGAGCATGTACGTATGTGTGCACGTGTGTGTACCTATGCAGATTAGGGGTGTTGAAATTAATCATATAATCGATGCATTGTGATGCAGACATGAACGATTAATAATCGTTTCAATAGCAGATGATAATCGATTATAATGTATTTTCTTGTGTATTACTAAACTGTGCTGTTACTTTTTATTTCATAATGTTTTTAATTTGCCATGAATAATGGTGGCTGTTGAGTTTTATTAAATAAAATAGGAAGGTAATATCTGACTGCTTGTGCTTGTTGATGAAATCAAAGCCATGTGCAGTAATACAGAAAATTGATGTGAAGAATCGCGATGCATCGTGATGCATCGAGATATCGAATCGAATCGAAGGGCTAGCTTAATAATCGTAATCGAATCGAATCGTAAGATGAGTGAAGGTTCACACCTCTAATGCAGATGGCTATGTATTTTGTGTGCACGCATGCATTAACACTCACGTGTGATCCTCTGCTGGTACTTCTCAATCACCTTCAGCAGCTCTGTGCATGTGCATTGCACCGATCGAAAGAACTAGACAAACAACAGACAAATAAAAAACATTTATATTAAAAAACACATATTAGTAATTATTATCACTGTTAGTCTATCGTATATTATTCTGGTAATTCTTATCGTCTTGATAAGCAGATCATTCGCTTGTTCAATTAAATGTCAGATAATGGTGGAAAAAAATGTGAAGCAGCCTTTCCCAAAACCCAAGATGACATCCTCAAAGTTGATGTATTGTCCAGACCCCAAAGACACACACCCACATTCTCAAGGCAACTCATGGCACAAACCATAAACAACACCACTGAAAAATGAAACAAGCTATTTTCCTGACAAGAAAACTAAGCCATATATCTTCGTTTTTGTGGGGAAGATATATCAAGCACTATATCAAAGTCCTCCATCTTTTTCCCCCAATGCAAAGTGTGAGACAAGAACTCTTCAGACTCCAGAAATAGCTCAGTGTAGTGTCAGGCCAGACTATTTGCCACCTCCAAGCACAGATCTGCATACAGACTGGATGGGTATTAGCACAGCAGGTGGTGGGTCTATCAGTCTTGGTGACAGAAGACAGGGACCCAGAGACCCATTCAGACTCATAAAACCTCATTTATTCTTTCTGCATATGTATATAGCACCTCAGAACTGTGCACCCTATCCCCCTTTGATTCTTTACCTTTTTCTTGCACTATTATTTCTTTTAAAATATCTTGTACATTTTATACAACAGGCATAAAACATACATGTCTGCACTGAAGAAGGAGCTGCTTTTAATCTCATTGTACTTGTGTATAGTGATAATAAAATGCATTCTACTCTATCCTATTCTAGACCTTCAAGATAACAACCTGTATCTCCAGCCGACCTTCGTTTAATTGCCTTTTCTCCCCCATATATCTCTGTCTGACTCTCTGTTGCTCCCTGTCTCTGTTTCTCTCTTTTTTTGTTCTGTTTTTCTGACTATCTCTTCCTGAAAAAACAGACATCTCATTGCAGGGCTAAAAAAGCCTTGGTGTGCTTTCCATGGCAGTGTCATTGTCATGGCAACAAATCATTTTAAGTCTGCTTGGGAGAGTGCGAGTCACCCTGACAGCGAAGAGTGTGTGTGTGTGTGTGTGTGTGTGTGTGTGTGTGTGCGCGTGGTGTGTGTGTGTTGTGTGTGGTGTGTGTGGTGTGTGTGTGTGTGTGTGTGTGTGTGTGTGTGTGTGTGTGTGGTGTGTGGTGTGTACGCTTGCTATTAAAAGACACACAAAAGCTGCCTAGCCAAACTTTGCAATTGTACCTGTTTAAAAACACAAAGCAGCTGAGTTCTGGGAAAGACCAAAGTGGTCTCAGTGGTAGAGGCGCAGGAGGCATTAGGCTAGCCTGAAGGCCATCAGCAACTCAATTTTTTTAGGCAGCAATTAGGAATACATCTGGTGCCAGACAAAAACAGGACCATTTCATTAAAATGGCCAAGTAGTCTATACCTGACAAAGCAGCTAAAGCATAGGTCTCCCTCCCCTGGGGACCATTAGGGACATTAGTGGAGCTCTCAGCAGCACCCTGGTGAATGTCTTGGGCACTATTGGACTGTAACAAAGCCTGCCATGTGCATCTCTGCCCAAACTGAAGCATTTTGAGCCACATCCTTTGTGTTAAATGTGCTATACAAATAAATATTATTATTATCATCATTACTTTAAGAGGTATGCGTGAGGAAAACACATACAGTATGTTCCAGTTAGCCTAATGATGATAGTGTTGACTGATCATGGTTATGACTGAGTATGATTCTTAACAATGGAACATAGCAGAACATATCCCATTATCAGCACATCGGCTATTATCAGCCACTTCCCTGCTGTTCCACTTAAAACTAGGGCTGGGTGTCATCTAGGACATGGCGATTCGATACGATTTTCGATACAGGGCTCAAGATACGATACGATTTTCGATACAGTGCAATTCGATTCCATTCCGATATCGATACATATTACTTTATAATTATTACTCAATGTCATTCACTTAACCAAACCAGACAAATATTATTTTTATGTTCAATTTATTGAACAGGAAAATAACGTGATTTTTTTCAATGATTTTTACTGAACATGTCACAGAACAGGTGCCCAGTCTCACTATGTACCTGTAGTCAACTTATAAAAACTATTTGTGCAAAAGAATACAATATGGCTAGTGTACATTTGTACTAAACAAAGTACATTTACTACATTTTGGTTTAGAATCAATAGTGCGTTTCTCTGTGCAGTAGCTACTGGGGGGTGTATCGATATTAATAGCCAGAATATTGATATTATATCGTTTTTAAAAATATTAATATGTATCGCTGTATCAATTTTTTTAGCACAGCAGTACTTAAAACTATGCTTCACCTGGTGAAAAAGAAGATATCGCCATGGAAATGGACATGGCAGCTCCTGTAAACCTTTATTTTAAACTGATTTCGCATCCAAATTATTCTCACCAGCCAGCCGATAATAGACTTGCTTGAGCTACTATCTTTTACAGCTGAAACTGAATAGGGTACAGCAACAGAGTAAATCAGTTCTTAGTTTGTGGCCTGAGCCAGCATGAGTGCTCTTAGCTACTGGGCTGCCGGTGGGACATGAGTGTGCCAACACACTTGAAGTACGACTTACTCCAGAGCAACAGCGCCGACCTGTTACTGATTAACCACTCTTCCTTAACTCTCTCAGGAAATTCACACAAAAAACACAAGCACAACACACACACAGACACACACACAGTCAACCATTTCTACAAAAGTAAGTGAGTTTTGTATTAACACACAGGTGGTTGGGGCTATAATATTAACGTAGACAGGAACTCACATGGTCATTTTTGTGCTCTTGTACACTTCGATACACACACACACACACACACACACACACATACACACACACACACACACACACACACACACACATACACACAAAAGCACAGGCAACCCTGAAGTGGCTGTTTCAGGTACAGTGCACTTAGTCTCACTGATTAAATTGAGCCTAATGATGCATCAACCCAGATCAACATCAGAGATCAACACACACACACCCTCACTCACACACACACACACACACACACACACACATAAAAACATTTTCATGAGCAGTCTTCTGTTTAATTGATGTAATGCACTGTCAAACATTCAGAGTTGTCAGACATTAACAACCCGTGTATGCCAAAGAGCAGAGTAGACAGCCAGACATGGAGAATGGAAAGGGAGGGAGGGGGGCACAAAGCTTGAATGAGTACAGGCACAGAGTAGAGCCAGCCTACTGGCGAGGCAGACAATACCCCCTTTTCATTTCCACACCACAGCATAAAGTCCAGAAAGTGCCAGGGTCTCTCTAGGCTCTAGATTAAAAAGCCAAATCAGCCACACTACTGAGCAGGGCTCGTCTACGTCTCCTGCTACATGCCTGTGGCTCTAACCGTCTGCCTGTCTGTCTGCCTGTCTGTCTGTCTGTCTGTCTGTCTGTCTGTCTGTCTGTCTGTCTGTCTGTCTGCCTGTCTGCCTGTCTGCCTGTGTATGTGTGTATGTCTGAGTGTGTGTCAGCGTGTCTCTAAGTGTGTGTGTATGTTTGTGTGTGTATGTGTGTGTGTCTCTCTCTCTCTTCCCCTTACCCCTTCTCTCTCCCGAGTGTGTGCATATGTGTGTCTCAGTGTGTGTGTCTTTGTGTCTGACTGTGTATGCGTGTTTGTGTGTGTGTGTGTGTGTGTATGTGTGTGTGTATCTGAGTGTGTGTGTGCGTGTGTGTGTCTACAAGCATACCAGCTGGAGCCATCTCCTGCGAGGCCCACAGGCCTATCAGTTTACCTGAGCACCGGGCGCAGACAGACACCGAACACAGGGCAGCGGCTCAGGTAACAGGCCTCTCACATGGGCTGCCAAAACACAGGCCCCGGGGAGACAGGTTAGGAGAGGTGGAGGAGAGCATGAGAAAGAGAATGAGAGAGGGATGGAGAGAGAGGGAGGGGTGGAGAGAGGGGGGAGGAGGGAGCAATGGAGAGGAGGAGGAGGAGAGAGACAGAGAGTCCCCTGTTTTGGCCTGAGAGCCACAGGTCTGCTCCAGGGCAACCGTGAGGGGAGAGAATGAGAGAGAAAGCAGAGATCGAGTCCTGTCAGTATGGTACTGAGAAGGACTAGAGGCTCGCTGCTTTGCCTGCTAGCTAGCTTGCCTGCTTGTTGGGTCGAGGCAACTGGTCATGCATAAAGCAGGGTGGAATACTCTAATCAGCTCCCAGATAAGGCTCTCTCTTACACATGCACACACACACTCATACACACACATATACTCTCTTTACCTTTTGTGCACACACACACACAAACATCCTTTCTCTCCCCCCCTCTCCCTCTGTCTCTGTGTGTGTCTCTCTCCTCACACTTAACACAAACTGTCCCTGGCTTTTATCCTCCTTGTCACAAGGCAGATATCAACACCACTAGGCCCTGTTTACAGGGAGCTTCTAGGCACAGATAAAACCGAGAGCTCATTGTTGTTTTCTACAGTGCCTAACTGCTTGTTAGTTAGTTCTCTGTGCGGTTTTCAATGGTGACAATGGCAACTGTCTTAAATGAGGCTACACAAATATAGACCTTGTTTACCTCTGCTCAACCAAAATAATGGTAATGAGGACAGAGTTACTGCTTACAGACTAGAGACAGATTCAGGCTGCCCTTTTTTATTTTTATTTATTTTTATAAAGTCACATCTGATGCCATGTATGCTATTATAGACCAGACAGCTATTCACTGGAAGACACAGTCTTAAAATAGTAAAAACAGCATTATTACAACCAGCCACTGAAATGCCTAATGTTAGCTAATGTTAGATTTTACATTTTAGGTGTGATTATGACAGGCAAAGTGCAAGAGTGTGAGGGTGTAAAAATAACTAAATTACAGCATTGGATGAATAAAGCATTCACAGAGCAACATGTTTTAAATGACCCTGAGAATCGGACTAAACTGAAGATGTCTGACTAGCCACTACGGCTAACTGTCACCTCTGCTGCCTTCTGTCTGAGGTCTGACACAGCCAAATGACTGACCGTGGCTTAGTCACCTTGTACAAAAGCAGATCACAGCAACCACGTTCATGCAGATATAAATAAACAATTATGCTATTTTAATCACTACTAACAGTGGGAAGGAGAGCAAGCATTTTATCCATAATAACAGTGTGCTGGATGTATGACTCCTGTTGGAACTAAAGTGCAAACTCCTAATACACACTGTGTCTGTGTGTTTCTCTCAGTTTGTGTGTGTGTGTGTGTGTGTGTGTGTGTGTGTGTGTGTGTGTGTGTGTGTGTGTGTGTGTGTGTGTGTGTGTGTGTTTGTATGTCTGAGAATGTGTGTGTGTCTTAGCATGTGTGTGTATGCATGTAGGTGTACCTCTAGTTTGGCATCAAGATCGGCGTCTGAGGCCACCACGTGTTCGTCCTCCTTCTTGCCCGTGGCTTTGATTAGAACCTGCTTGGTCTTCCAGAACTTCTTCTGCATGCGCGCCATGACCGAACTATCCTCCCCGAGCACTGACCGCCCACTGAACATATCGCTGGAGAACCTGACAGACAGACCACAGACATGACCTCTACATCCATGGAACAACAGACCTGTATTTGTCAGTTGTTGCAGGTATTAGGCTACGAAACTGAGATCAAACATGACTTTTAAATGTTTGTATCCCCTAGATAAAACGGTATGGGATAAGCCACAATATACTGAGTACTGTACTACATAAATATCCACTCACCCATAGCCATCCATTGTCCGAAGGCTTGTCTCTAATTTGAAGAGGGGACAAGTAATGCAATTAAATTGTTTCGTTCTGACAAACAATCCTAGTTACTTCATTTGAACAAGAAGCAAAACATGAAACTATTGACAGGGGTATTTTATGAAAACATATTTGTCAAAAAAATGTATGACATTCGTCAGCCATATTGTTAAGTTCAATGGGTAATCCTAAATAATAAGGCAAGTCCATCGTAAATTCTCCCTTATCGATATGGGGTAGGCTGATAGACAGGATTACCGCACTGACAGCTGTTACGTTACTGATACTGGAAAGTATGGCACAGTAAAAATAAAATAATCACTTTCGTGAAGTATGCATTGTAGGCACATGGAACACCACTTCATTTTACTAGAGCAACCCACTGTTTTATTCAATGGCGAACTGACAAGAAGCAAGAACCAGGCGTTTCAGGCGTCATGACAGATGATTGGAACAAAGTCACATGTCGTAAAGCAAATGTTTGGTTTGGGCCCTTGCATATTGTGTTAAAGATATATCCGAAAACAGTTAAATGGACTATTAACAGACACGCACCTGCTAGTTTCCAAGACAATGCTGTCAGGCTGCTCCGTGTGCTGATGAGATGCCAAGGTTTCTGGTTACAGAGAAGCAGCGCCTTGCTAGATTCGGAGTTTACAAGTCCGATTCGAAGTGAATGTAACAAACATTATTTCAGTTGCAATAAATGACACGTTTAACAAACTGCACTAATTCAATGTAATCGTCCTGCTGATGGACAACGCGTTCAAGTCAGCGCCCACTATGGAAACAGCCAGCCAGATGGCTTGCTAACACAGAAGGTTCTAAGCAAGATAGCCTACTTATAGAACGGCTAGCCTGCCAGCAAGCTTTTTGACAAAATACAAAGATATATTGCCAGAAAAGATCAATTATCGACAGAGAGAGAAGCAAGCTGGCTTGTTCTTCGTGGTGACAACCAGCCGTTTGTTGTACGATGACGCCCCCTAAAAAGGTGGAATTAGAAAACAGAGCTTCCTGTTCAATCGAATGTAGCCGAGTCGACCTTACCTTCAAACGCTGACGCTGAGGCTGATTCAGGATGCTGGGCGTGTTCAAGATCATCGGATGTGAGTCCAACGTTAAAGCGGATGAGCTGGCGGATGTGTTTGCTCCTTTTAATAGGTTTTAACGAATTTTAGGAAATTCATTGAGTGCATTATTTTATTATCACCATTGCTATATGATCTGTAAAAATGTACTTCCATAATAGACCAGAGACTTCTGTAACTTTTGCCCCGTGGTGTGCTATTTTGTAATGGTCTAGGCTTCAAATGGACGTTTGCGGCATGCAAACTCAAAGATGGTGATGTCATTTTGTTAAACATAATTTTGTTTTGATACCAGGGCAGATTCAACTCTAGGACATTTGTGGTTGTGCGCAAAATGTGACGTTCAGCGTTATTACAAGTAGTTATATTGCGTATGTGTCACTAACTTCATTGGGGCGAACGCCTTTAATGAAATCATACGTACGATAGGTTAGCATAACAGATTGTTATAATGGACTCTTCTACATGCCCTATATGCGAGGGTCATATTTAAGAGCACTGACCAAAAACATTTTATTCTCTGATACAAATAAGGTGATATGTAAAAGATCGAATCTCAAGTTAGTCCAGTCGCTTGTTACTTTGCAATTGAACAGCGTCGTTTCAGGACTTTCCTCGCAGAGAAGCATGTTGGTTCGGTTCGTTTCCGCTTTTACATAGCTGATGTCACATCTGGATGGACTGTTCAAAGCATTTCATACAGTGCTCAGCGGGAAACATCATGGTAATTACTGATAACCCGAGATCTTTCCTCTCTATATGTTTGTGACAAGCTCACTCCGGAACAGAAACGGCATAATGAGCTCGTTGAACTGTGATAAAATTTTAACGTTTAAACGGGGGTCTACCACCAGGGATCGCTTCAGTGTGGTGTTTACCCTTTCATTTCAAACAGAATAGGCACATGGAAAATCTCTCCGTTTGTCTCTATGGGTGAACATATTAAAATGTTTTGCATGCAAATGTGAGCCAATCTTTGATGATGCCATCAGTTGCATTAATCTTTTGCGATGTGGATTCTTGCAGGCCTGTGGATGTGATGACTGGGGAGACTGGAGACTCCACCTTGCCATCATTCTACTCTACTGTGGTTGCTATGGATATCGCCAAAAGAGTGTTGCAATGATGGCATACATTCTGGGTATGAACCTGCCCAACGAATCACATCTTCAGCATTCAGGCTAGATGACATTTTCAGACAAAGCCTTTAGCCTAATGTATTTATGTTAATGACACTTGGCAGATTTTGTTTTTCAAAAGTGATGTACAATATAAAAAATAGTAAAAACAAAATTATTTGGCTACATTTCATAATAATACAAAAATAATTTAGGGAAAAAATGTAAGCATAATTTGCATTGGCAATAATACTAAATAATGAATCTACTCCACTGCAGAAAGATAAGAAACATTATTAATCAATTCAGTTCAAATGTAAAAAACATGACATTATATTTACTGGTCCTCACCCCTCATCTCCCTCCACAGCCTCTAAGGGATTGGCACACTTTGCCCACTTCTGTGAGCTGGTTTTGGCCCGACCGGATGTTTTGCACCGACCTGGTAGCAGAGCGGAGGAATGCCCTGAGCTAGAAACAGATGGAGCTCCGCCCTGCACTCACACATGACCCCGCCAGGCTCCACCTGAAGTCTCCGGCTGATGCAGGGAGCTTTGGCCAGATGCCCTCCACTGAGGAGATCCTGAAGTCACAGGACACTACAATGGCTGTGAAACCTGATGTCCCTCAGTGTGAAGTTGAAGGGGAGTGCTGCCACCTGGTTAGATCAGCTCCAGCATCAGTATGCTCAGAGCTGAGACCACCATCCAATGAGAAGACAAAGGAGAGCTGAGCCCCCCACCGCACAGTCTAGACTCTAGACTGTCCTACTACCCAGTATAATAATAATATTAATAATACATTTTATTTGTTACACGGCGCCTTTCAAAGCACTCAAGGTGCAGAAAATAAAATAAAATTAAAAATAAATAAATAAAGGAATCAACGTTAAAAAACAATATCAGGAGCATAAAAACAGTGAATCAAGATGGCTTAGAGCTCATATGCTAATTTAAAAAGGTGCGTTTCCTGTGTGCGGATGAATGAGGGAAGCGAGTTCCATAATTTCGGAGCAGCATATGAGAAGGCCCTTGCACCCATTGTGTTGAATAGGATGCCTGGTTGGACCAGTAATCCTGCATTAGATGACCGCAGTGAACGTGAGGGTGAATAGATCTTCAACAGGTCCTTAACATATGATGGGGCAAGATTGTGGATGGCTTTAAATGTAATTAATAGGATTTTAAAGGTAATCCGCTGGGGTATCGGAAGCCAATGTAGCTGGAGCAGCAGGGGTGTAACATGGTCGGATGACTTTGAGCAGGTTATAATGTGTGCCGCAGAGTTCTGGACAAGTTGAAGACGGTGAGTAAGTTTCTTGGGTCTATGCATGTGACAAATAAATATCCTTGTATCCTTGAGGACTGACAGAATCCTCCAACTGAGAACAGACAGAAATCTGCTAAGAAGGTTTGCATCTACAGCTGTGTACTTGACTTGTTTTTTTTCTGCCTGCATCATATATTTATATATGAGAGAGAAAGTGAGAGACTTTAATAACATTTTTTGTTTGTTTCTTTCACAAAATCTTGGTTTAGAGTTTTTGGATGCTTTGGTAGTAAGG
Source organism: Coilia nasus (assembly GCA_027475355.1). Classification (NCBI taxonomy): domain Eukaryota; kingdom Metazoa; phylum Chordata; class Actinopteri; order Clupeiformes; family Engraulidae; genus Coilia; species Coilia nasus. Next base: position 29,761,934 of record CM050199.1, read on the forward strand.
TGATGGACTAGAACTACAGTCCAAATATAAGATGGTAAGCTTGTTTTCGGTTTAACAAAGTCTTTCAAAATATCCCTTTGGTTTTACCATTTGGTGACTTTTAATGTTTATTTTCCCCAAAAAACATCATTCTCTCTCTTCAGGTCATCTCAGATTTTCACATTTACCACCTGCACGTCTAAGACGACTGATTTAATGAAGAATAAACATTTGATTGGACAAATCAACTTGTACTTTTTGCAGACCATTTAAGAAAGTATCAGAAAAACTAAAATACATACTGGGGGGCAGGGACAGCTGTCACAGTAGTGTGTGCTCTGACTGCCATGCCACTTCCTGACTCCGGTGGATCAACACTGTACACAATATTTACACAACAACACAATCATGAAGCATTTTTAACATTCTGATTTTCAATATAAACTTGATTTTGCCAGTTATGAGAAACTTTTTTTTAGCAACAGATGTGTGTTTTAGCAACAGAGGTGTGGCTACATTTGTAGCCACTAGGGGGCGATAAATGGCAACTAAAGCGTGAAGGGCAAATGAGAAAGGACACCTTCCTTTTCATAAATGGCACTTCACAGGATTTTATAATGGAGTTCCTGCATCTTAGTTTTAACAGGAGCGTTGAAATTGGTGCTGGTAAATAACAACTATTAATTACAGCTTAAGAGAAAAAAAAACTTTTGAACTTTTTATTATTCACTTTTAATGGAGCAAAGCCTACTGATGGTATCTGGATGATTAGAAAACTACTTGAAACTGGTGTCAATCTCATGTATTTTTGTATGTACATTTGAGCTACATTTGTTTAAAACAGGCTAAACAAAATTAGGCTAAACAAAAATAATTTCAGAGATAAAGCTAATAACACAGCCCTATTTGCCACATGAAAAGGTCAGTTTTATGGCATGGCACCATACAGAACTCCATAAAATGGTTTTCAGAGATGTTATGTGCAAAAGCCCAAATCAGGTATTTTGCTGATATTTCCTCTGAATGAAGTATCAGACCCTTGGATGCATTGCATAACATGCAAAAAAAGTATATGCTGACTTAAGGCCAGGCTGTTTGGTGGCCTGGGTGCCCTGTCCTCTACAAGTGTTTTGGGCATTTTTGGTGACCACACTGTCAAATCAGAATCCTGAGGTTCCTTCCATGTACTGGACACAGGGTGGCGTAGTCAGTCCATCACACATTTGGAGAATAAAACACTTGCAATCATGCGGGCAAGGCATGCGGGTCACACTGTACGTGAAAAACAGCATTTTCAGTTAGTGTTCAGGATGCACAGACAGATAGATAGGTAGGTAGGTAAATAGACAGACAGACAGACAGACAGACTGACTGACTGACTGTGACTGACTGATTGATTGATTGATTGATTGATTGATTGATTGATTGATTGATTGATTGATTGATTGATTCAAAGTTTCAACTTTGGACCATTATATGTTTCCTAAATTCCCAAGTTTGGTAACCAGGCCATAAGCAGGCAATTTAGAGCAATTTCTTTTTTATTTCTCAAAACTGCCTTCGTGTCTTCTTTAAAAAAACAAAAACATTTGATTGTCTAACAGAAACAGTAAAAAAGGTACACCATTTGTGGGAGCAATAGGGCTGTAAAATCCCAGTCTAATTTAAGCAGTTGAGCCCATATAAAACCACAGCAAGGCCCAACTGCCTCTCTACACAGTGTCAACCAAAAAATATGCTAACTTTTTTTATTTACTTTTTTGTATTGAATATTGTGGTTTTCTGCATGAACTTGTCATAAAGCATGATCTGATCTAATTTTGTTACTGATATAGACAAAATGAGACATTAGACATCTAAAATGTTGTGTGCAAAAGTAAGCCCGTTTTGGCATCATGCTGGAGGTCCTGATTGCTGCTAAACAGATCTGTGCACCTGTATACATCTGTCAGGATGTATATTAGGCCATTCTTATTTCAGTTGAGGCATATTTGGGATGTCTGGTGTAAATTTCTCTGCACCTCAGGGAATGTTGTTTGGGTGGTCCTCTCACCTCGCGTGTCTCCACTACAACAGAACGTTTTATCTGACCTCAAGTAAACAAAGGGAAACTTCAGTGTCTCAGAGCAGCACACATGACTTAGCTTCATCACGCTGTGTTTGTCCACACTAGAGACTAAGTGGCAGAATAGATCACATTTTATGATAAATGAATGCAGGAAACCTTGACATCCCAAGATGTTCACGTACGTTTTTCTTGGCACTGTACCTTCCTGCATCATAATTGAGCCTACTTTACTGGTAAGGAGGGGAGCGGTGGATTTTTTTCCCGTAAGACACCTTTTAGAACTATCTAATTCTCGATAGCTTTGCCATCACTTGCCTGCCCTGCCTTTAATGCCTTTCTTAACAAAGGGCTGCACCATGGCTAAATGCCTTTTTAATGGCACAGCCAACCCTTCTGACCTACTCTTGAGAATACAATATGTGTGCTGGGTTTGATAACCAGTTTCAAAAGCAGTGTACTTGTGATTATGTGATTGATCTTTTCCCAGATATGAATTTGTGCAACCGCCTGAGCAGAGGCGTATAAATGAAGCCACAGAGGGCTGAGTTCTGCAGGAGAAACAGACACATCCACACATCCACATCTCCAGGGCATCACCATGCACTTCGCAGCCTGTCTGTTTCTGCTGTCTGCTTGCCTGGCAGGTGAGAGAGAACATCCACCTTAATCTTAATTTGAATTTACAGAAAAGTAAGAGTTTTATTACGTAAGAGTTTTAATAATGCGTGTGATATGACGTGTGACAGGAGCTGCTGTCAGTGAGAGGCAGAAAAGAACCTCAGAGGTCGGACTTAGCACACCAAGTAAGTGCCGTCAAATTGATCCGTTTCAAATACAGATGTTTCATAAAAAAAGCGTTTATACTTCAATATGCCACTAGACCATTTTTTGTAGTACAATATGTATGTATGATGATTTCAGATTTATTGTGTTGTTGAGCTGATAAATTATGTTTCTGACTATTACTAGCCTTGTCCAGTTGTGCTTTGTATGCAAATGTTATGCTTATTATTAAAAAGACAATGTAATATGTTAACCTTTTAGACAATTCATTTGATTTATAATATGGTCTTTAACTGTGTGCCGCTTTGGAGAAAAAGTGTCTGCTAACCATAAACACAAACGTAAAACGTGTTTCTAATATTTTAATGTCTTTTGAAAACTAATTTGCAGGTGGGCCCAAAAATATAAAGATCAGTGGACCGGACCATGTGGTGACCATAGGTATCCCCTACGGTTTCTCCTGCTCTGCGCAATGCAGCCCGAGGTGCGTCTTCACCATGACTATTGATGGGGACACACATTATTCAGACCAGTACGACATCACCTTCAGAACCTACGTGCCTTCAAAAGTCATCAGCTGTGAGGCAACGAATCGTGCCACGGGACAGACTGCCAGCAAGAGGAAGATTGTGCAAGTTGCAGGTACAGTGGTGCATGATGACTTTTGAGTGATTGATGAAGCTGATGACATAAAAACAATAACTTACTTTAGAAGGGAAGGATTTGTGCTCTATTTGTGCCACACAACCCCCACAAATATGTGATAGCATGTTACAGAGCATGTTATAGAAGAGAGATAATTTGTCGGTTTTTTGTGCATTCGTTATTTGTTGACCATGGCAGTTCTAAGTACCAGTGTTCCACAGCAATAAACTATTATGGCATCTTTTAACCCCCTGTTACTATAATCCAGTAGTAATCCAACTAAATCAACTTCTGAAGCCACTGGGTTTACTTATAATACAACTTCCTCTGGCATGTTTAATTACTTTTGTTATGGCATAAGGGATACATATTTAACAGACTACTTTTAAAAGCTTGACCGTTATGACCAAAGTGCATGTAAGCATTTAGCTGCCAAACAACTGATGTGTCACATGTCTATTATTTTGGTGAAGGACTGTAAGGCAGCAATGTCTATCCATAATCCTTACATTTCCTGACTTCTAATCTGGTACATGCTCTTTCCAGAGGGACCGTCCAATGTCACCTTAAAGGCACCAAAAATGCTGCTGAATGGAGTTGAGTCTACATTTGAATGCTTTACTACTTGCCGCCCTTCCTGTAACTACATTTGGAAGGACAGTAACCAACAATGGACAAGCAACAGCTCTGTATTTACTTACAAAACACCACCGTACATCAATCAAGTGACTTTGTCTTGCATAGCTCAAAACAGTCTGTCTCAGCTTTACGCGGTAGCCAGTGCAACTGTACAAGTGGCACGTAAGTAAATGCTTCCAATACATCACCAATGTATCCTAGATTTGATTTTGTTGACATGATGTAGATAAATTCTATATTCAAATGAAATAAACATTTAGACATAAATCATATTTGAACAAAGAGCTCTGATAGATGCATGTGAATTGTAAATACTTTCTTTACGTAACTAAGTAAGTAGTTGCAGCATGCTCAACTGCTAAACTGTTAAGGCCATAATTACCAAAGAGTAAGTTCTAGCAGAAACATTAATATGGTTTAAAAAGCACATCCCAGTCTTTCTCTGTACTTGGTGAAGATATCGCTGTGGGTCAATCAGTTGTTTGCATGTTTTGATATCTTTCAGAGGGACCCGAAGGCGTTGTCATTCAAGGACCGTCATCTGTGAGGGTAGGGGACTCTGAAACCTACTACTGCTTGTACACTGGCCAGCCGTGCAGTCCCTCATGCGTCTATACATGGCATTACCGAGGCAGAGTGTACACTGGCGACGCGGTGACAGTACCTATCCTCCAGCAGGGGAAAGCGGCCAGTGCAAATAAGCTTGTCATCCACGTGGATCAGTTCCATAAAACTGAACAACTGGAGTGTACAGCTATGAATACTCTGTCTGGCGAGACCAAAAATGTCACAAAGATTCTGCAAGTGACTGGTAAGTGACAATGGGCAGTTAATGCCAACTTTCTGTCACTGTGGCCCCATATACTATTTTTCTTTTGTGAAGACGACAGTTCCAACAGATTATGTTTGATAGTGTAAAAAAGACATGCCTTGCCATAAAATACAAGTCAATATTTTTTGAAAGATCTAAGTTGTTATTTACTGTATTGCAGTTGCAAATGATATGATTTACAGAAATCAAAACGACACATCGATCTACACCGCAAAAGGACCAGTGATCAGTTGACTCCCACAGAGTTGATTTTAACACTTTTGAGAATTTATATACACTCTCCAAACTTAAATGAACACATTCGAAATATGAAATAACCCCAACTCAAGACATTATTTAAATCTGAAGTGTTAAAATTACATTTTGGGAGTTAAATCAACTTCTTAATGTTTAACACTCTAATTTTAACACTTTAATTTTTGCTGTGTATCACTCTCTCTCCACCAGATCCCATTGCTGTTCGCCCCCTCACTGCAACGCCACCTATACTCGGCAGCTCGTACGCCCTGGAGTGTGTTGGGGCCACACAAAGCTCCCACATTCAGTGGACCAAGGATGGAAAACCATTGTCTACGAGTGACAGGGTTCATCTCAGTGACAACGACGACACCCTTTCATTTGATTCACTACGACAGTCTGATGCAGGCGTGTACGACTGCACTGCCACAGAGCAAGGAAAAGTCATCCCTGGGGTCTCCTATGAGCTGAAGGTCTTATGTGAGTACACCTCACTGTGCTGACTATTAGTTAACGCATCTACGTAGCCAGGTGGAAGAGCTTGTCCAATTGTGGAGTTTACCACAGGCAGAGACTTGGGATATTTTTTTTTAACATTTCATAAGAGGATAACGTCTTACTTTGGGGACTAAATATGAATGTAATCTTTAAATGAACCTTTTTTTTTTTTACATGATAGTGACCTACCTATAGTTCTCTAGTCCTGTAGCCATGGTAACCAAATCTGTCCGCTTTATACAGTATATACCTTGCAATAATCACATGGTAATAAGGTCATACTTAGAACAACTAGTGCAAATGTAATTCCTTGGTATATCTTTACAATGCATTTCTTGTTATGACATTTCTCAGTCCAATTCTATATGATGCCACTGATGTTGTACATAATGTTATGCAGATGGGCCACTCAATCCTAAGATAACTGTATGGTACCAGTCAGGAAACAGACCAGCGGGACCCACTACTCTCCTTCTCCCAGGAAGCCCTGCAACGTTTTCCTGCTCTGCTCAGTGCTCTCCAGCATGTGGCTATGTGTGGTTTCTTAATGACAATATCGTATCAAAAAATGCCACCTTCACAATCAGCTCCCCGAGTACAACAGATGAGGGTGTTCTTACCTGTGTGCCTTACACTATCTGGAACCATACTGCTATTGCAACAAACATTGAGCTGATTGGTAAGTCAGACACCCTTTGTTTTGGCACTTCTCAGTTTTCTGTTTTCTGTTTGGGAAAACTATTTCAGGGAGTCTGTGAATAGCGTAGTTAAGTAGTGACACATTATTAGCACTTATTAGGCCAAATGATAAAATAACTCTTTAAAATAATTTTTCACCGGACGTCCTCTTTCCTTGCAGGTGGCCCAAAGGATGTCACCATCTCTGGGCCAAAGTCTGTGCAGGTGGGACAAAAGTCCACCTTTGAGTGTTCGGCTGTCTGCACCCCACCATGTGTCTACAGCTGGGAGGCCTATGGGATAACCCTACATGGCAGTAAGGTGGAGCTTACCATCAGTCACTACGTAGCCACGGAAACCCTAACATGCATAGCACAGAACTCCATCACTGGGAAGATTGTCACTGCAAATACAACAATTGATGTTACAGGTAATATATTTGTTTACTAAAGCATGTGATATCCGGTCAAGAATTTACCTCAGGTGACTGACTGCTACAATAACATTCTAATATTTTGCCTTTTTAAGCCATTTTCATACACATACCTAACAGACATGTAGGGAAAGCCTTCACAAATAACAATATGACTAGAGGTTAGTATACAGTAGCTCAATACCAATCATTTATCAGTGACACTATAAGCAGCTAGTATGCTAACTTTTACACAGTTAACAAACTAGCTGCAGACTGAAACTCTTCTAAGTAAATATCATTTTCTCTAGGAACCTGTAAATGTGTTAATTTTTCCACTAAATCAAGCTGTTTCCTCTGTGTTCTGCAGATCCTGACTGGTGTGGATGTTAAGTGCATTATTGACTGTACATGCATACAGTTACTGTGAGTGACTTCTTGGTGCCTCCATCTTCTGATGGAGGAATGGACCTTTGCACATGGCTCCTCCTTGCACACAAATCACAAAAAAATTCTGGTTATTGTACATGTTGTGAAATGTAACTAGAATGCAAATTGTAAATATACACTGAATATATAAATATGTCTTATGTATGTCACTGATAAAAATAAAACTTACCATTTTGAATAATCTGGGTGTATCTGAGATTTATTATTGAATTAATAAGACCTGTATTAGAAAGGTTATACTGTACATGGGAAAGCAGTCAGCTGATATGAATTTTAGTACTTATGAGTCATATTGACAGGCACTAGACTAATGGTGCAGCAACAACAAAGATCGTCCCCAAACCTCTCAATCAAAAGACAAGAGATTAGCTGGACGTCTGCCTAATACTCCATTACTTACTGTCCCCATTGGCAAGGGCTATCGATATTGGCCAGTAGGAGACAATTGGGTAATAAGATCCCAATGAGATGGTGATAGTACACCTGCAAAAATCTGATCGCAGATTAGGTTAGAACATACATGTATGTCATAGATTTAAATATGCAACTGCACCCAACTTAGCAAATATTGTCAATCAAAGCATGTGCCTTGTGCTTTCTTCGCATAAAAATCTAACGGAAAGCATTTAAAAAAAAAATATTCTGAAGATTTGGTGCGAATATCTGTCTTATCTTTTATCTGTCTATATCTTTTGACCAGCAACTCGGTCATAATAGACGCCAATTAATAACACATTAATGAATTATATGACCCCTTTTGAAGGTCAGTTCAGTGTGTAGCGATATCCAGTTCCTTATGGTGACGCCCTCAATAACACACCAGGCACAAACCGCAAACCAGGCCACTCCCTTGCTTACCAAAAGCAGTCCTCCACGTGCCAGAGCACCGTACTCACCAGCAACACCACAGGTTGGTGACCACTGCCATGCCAATCAGAAGGAACAACACCACAGGTTGGTGACCACTGCCATGCCAATCAAAAAGAACACCCCATGCCAATAAAAAGGAAGACATCACAAAGAATAACTACCATGTCTGATGCAATAGTGGGTCGACTGTGTGTGTGTCTGCGCGTGTGCGTGCGTGTGTGTGTGTGTGTGTGTTGTGTGCCCACTCCAAAACACTTTCCATTCTGAAACATAATCTTCGTTGGTGGAATAGGGCTTGTAGGATACATTACGTTCATCATTGTCACATATACATGTGGCAAACCGGACTGCACAACTAAACTATTTAACCCAGCCAGAGATATGACCACGCTAACTCCAGAGGGATATTCCCAATTCCCATTCAGCTCATTTGCATCAGTTATACAAATCAGCTTCAAAGTGCACATGAGTAGCTGCACTGGTGTAGACATTTAGGGAGTTTACGCAAATTGCAAGTGTTCTCTGCCAGGCTTTCTCATGTTAAGGATCAAAACGCACATTTAAAAAGATGGACGGAAGTCCATACACTGAGATGGATATTTACTGTCTCACTATTATACCAGTTCTCAATCGGATACCGGACATTGGTACTGCTGATCAAAGATGGGTTAGCCAGGGATTCATAGACTGCAAGGCCTAAAAGTTAGCCTAGAAATTCAAAATTCTGTCCTGAGTACAGTCTAGCTACGACCCATTGAAACTCAGGAGCTTTACTACTAGCGACTTATAGTACTAGGCAGGCTTAATGACGGGGCTGCAAGGGTGTACCGGTGTATTGCTAGGGTAAACAAGCTCGTTGCTGTAATTGGCCGTAGCGCTATATTGTTGCGTGCAAAGGCAGCTTGAAAAAACAATCGTGGACGCTGGCCTTTATACTGCAGCTGGCCTATTCATCTTGGCCAGACCCTACGATTTGATGTGCACTGGCTTGTCAAGCTACCTCAGAGTAGTTCCACCTGAGGAAATATAACACAGGTAAATCCACTACTTAGCTTTTGCCCCTCTAGCTTTGGGTTTATGCTAATTAGAAGCAGCTGTTTTTAAGTGGTTGCAACAAACTACTGGGCGGTACCCTTTTGATTTCTGAAGTCAGATTACCAGCTTCTATCCTCTGATGCCCTTTCACCTCGGAGACTGGCCAGCCATTGTACCACTGCCTGTTATATTTGGATAAGCACAGGTGGAGTGGTTCATGGAAAGCAGATGGTGAACTACAATCAACCCTGGCTTTCCTTATCAAGTTTCCTGCCTATGCTCTTTTGAAGGCCATAGGTCATGAAGCATGTGCAATGAGTACATTAAGTCCACACCATCAGTAATATGCTACGAATTAAAACAAATTGTGATGTTTCAGACGATGATGAGCTTTGGGAACATATTACGGTGTTGCGGACATTTTATAGGCCTGGTCTGAGGTCTAGCACCCAGACTAGATGTGGATGAGCATGTTTTTGCTTTACTCATAGGTCATGATGCAACCATTCTGCTGAGCTTATAAGATGTTAAAGGTGTCATTCCGTGAGAAACCGTTTAGTACTTGCGCTTTCTGAAGTACGATAGGTCACTCTAAGTTGCATGCATGCTGCACATGCAAATGTTGTTTTACCTGGGTCGCTCCATTAGTCAATTAAAGAAAATAGGTGAAAAAACAAGCAACTAAGAAAAAGGCAAACAAAGTGACGTAAATGCCATCGTCTTGTTGCAGCACACATTCCCCTAGCAAAATATAGGTAAGTGGGTGTGTTTGTTTTGAATGTTTAAATCTTCTAATTTAGTGTGGTATAACCGAATGGGCTTTAAATGATTGTAGCCTGTGATCAGCATAGCCGAGAACCTGTCATTATCTCCTCCACCAAACTAGAACAGCCTGTAACAGGAGCACTGAAAGCACTGAAAGCAATGACACCTTTAATGGGCTCATTTGACTCCGCTGTTTGGATGGCTGGCTGGCTTTACATGAGAAGATTAAAAGATAAAAAGATTTAGCAAAGTTTGTCAGCAGCTTACGGGTGGAGTAGAGCAGACAGCCATCAAATCGAAAAGAGCTGACATAATCCTGTTCAAAGGTCAACACATCATCTGGTACTAAAACCTTGCATGTGCAGGAAAAGTTATGCCAACTGCTTTCTGATTGAACAACTGTCATTCATATTTCACCATATTTCACTGTTGTCAAATTTTGTTAGATCTCATTAGATGTAATGGCAAGCAAGCCAGACAGACAGCGAAGTCAAATTAACCCCCTGACACCGTCGGATCACACATCAGAGCCCTCAGTCAAGGCATCGACACCAAAAGAAGGGCGATCTCTCCAATGAGCCCCAACACCAGATCCAATGACCAAACTATACAATACAATTTAGAAAGCACATATTTTTTAAGCGCATAACACTGTTTGCAGATCCACTTGATCTCTATTTCCTTTAGTTAAAAAATCGAGCTATCTACTGCAGGGTGAGTGCAGCCTGCCCACCTTGGCCTACCCACCAAAGTTGGTGTGTGTGTGTGTGTGTGAGAGAGAGAGAGAGAGAAAGTCAGACAGAGAGTAAGTCTGGATATTTTCTATGACTGAACGATATTAAGATATTAATGTTTGCATCAGAAACAATTGATTGCTTTTGTGTTACATTAGTTCAATAAAGGAAAATAATGTTAGAACAGCAGTTATTTGGCCACATGCTGTTGCTACTTCCGGGCGCCGACAAGAGTGGCAGCAAGTCTGAGTAGTTCCTTAATTTCCTTTGGGATCAATAAAGTACTGTAACTCCACTCTACTAGTATTACACGTTCTAGTTATATCTACTGTATGATAGAAATGCCAGTTCCTACTTATAGCACATTTTAAGGCAACTGCATATTTTAAAAAACAATCCAATGTACCATACCAGTGTTATCATCTTTGGACATAGAAGCTGCACAGCACTTTCAGCTTTTCTGTAACCTATGAATGTTGAGAAATTGATGTGTGAAAAGGCAATACATTAAAATCTTGAGGAGTAAAAACAGATGGGGTGATATCTTGTGTAAACCAGGTTGTTAATGAGGGTTAAAAACATGATTAAAGGAATGTGCTAGAAAACATTTCTGCCCACTTATCCAACTCTAGGGACTGTGGGGACAGACTCAATTTCATCTGGGGGTGGTGTATTCCTTTAACCAAAGTATAACACATATCTGATTAATGAGTGCGACCCACCCAACAATCACTGCAAATACGGCAATCTGTACCTCAGTAAATATTGACTAATGCTTACACATACGTCATCACTCTTTAACAGATACAAAACTCTGTAGACACAAGAGTGTCCTTTGTGTTGGCACAGCTTGCCATGCTCATTTGCAAGCGGTGTTGACAATGCACTAGATATCTAGCTGTTATACTGATTGGAATACCAAAAAGCCTTGGAACATTTGCAAGAATCTGTCATGCTCACATTCAGGAATGTAAATCGATATTTAATTCTGGTACACTATCTTAAGTATTTAAAAAATCCTTGGAATTTTGACAAGTAGGCCTTCTTACATTTCAGTGAAGAACAATGTTCATGTAATAGTAGACTGCTGTGCAGTAAGTATGTTAAACAACTCTTCCAATGTTTTAATGGGAGAGCTGGGGACTGCTAGAGCTAAAGGTTGAGCTAGCAGCACAGCTTTTAGCTCACCTTATAGCAAGTTACCCAGCTACTATTGGTTAAGGTTTTTAGCCTTGATTGGAGCAGGGCTGAGTTTGAAAAAAAAGGTTAAAGCAGCACGGGTTACATGGTGACATGACCTGGATGGGGGTGAGGTTTACAGGGGTGAGTGTGTAATGGATGCCAGCTAGCACCGCTCCGCGTAGAACGTTAGTAAACCTCCCTCCCGATGCCTCAGAAAAGATATGCTGGCTTTTACCTCACTTGGTAGCGCGTCTGTCTCCCATACCGGAATTGCTGTGAGGTTGCGGGTCTGAGACTGGGTCTGGACTGCACAGGAAGACCTCGGTTCCAGTGGTGCCCTGAACCCAGATGGGAGTGGAGTTTAGGCCCTAAACTATAGGGGACTTTAGTCCCCAACTTGAGGGGAGTGTAACGGATGCCAGCTAGCACAGGTCAGCTTAGAATGTGAGTAAACCTCCCTCCTGACGCCACAAAAAAAAGATACTGAGACTGGTTGTGGGTCGTGGGTTTGAGACTGGGTCTGGACTGCACAGGAAGTCCTCAGTTATAAGTGTCACAGCCAGCTGTGCAACATAGCCAGCTAGACAAGTAGTATCATTGATCTCCCTCTTGATGCCTTCAGGGACATGCTATCAGCAGCGTGGGCAGGGGGGAGCTGGTTGTTTAGATCATTGTAATGGGCTCAGCATTGGCAGCTGAAAGTGAAAGTCAGTCCCAGTGGTCATTGTGATCACACAGTACATCACAGTGCACACAATGAAATTCAACCTTTATCCAGTTACCCATCACACACGAGAGCAGGGGGCAGCCATGACAATGGTGTACGGGTAGCAGTGTGAGCGGATAGTGCCATGCTCAGGACACCTCAGTCATGGGGGAGGATGGAGGAGAGAGTTGGTCAGTCACTCCCCCCCGTCACCTGTCAGGAATTGAACTTGTGACCTTCAGTCACTCCCCCCTGTCACCTGTCATGAATTGAACTTGTGACCTACAGGCCGCAAACCCAATTCCTTAACTGCTAGCCCATGACTGCCCCGGGCCCTTTAATAATAACAGTCAGTTATGGCTGTCCCCCGTGTTCTAGTAAGTGAAGTTAGTACCCTGCGGTTATAGCTGACTTGCAAGTGTGCACAACTCAAGGTGCTGTGACTCATGTTTTAAAGTCCTGGGAACATCAGGTCAAGATCTAAACAAAGGTCAAATTGGATGTCAATCGGCACAAGAGTTAATGAATGCTTTTTAATAACAGTTGTGCACATGTACAGTATAGGAAGTTACCTGGCTAATTAAGCATTCTTGCTTGGTGCAGTACCCCCACCTGGCCTCTAGTTTTTAAAAAGCAGGCATCTGTCTAATGGTATACAAAAATCTAAACCCACTTTCCATGCATCTTTGTAATATCATATGTCATTACTTGGTCCTCCGAAAGGGGATTGGCCAGGTATTGCAATAACCCTGTCTGTGTGTGTGTCTGTCTGTCTGTCCGCCCGCAATCAATGGCCATTTCAGTCCAGAGCAGGTGTTTACAATCAGTGGCCATTGATTGTATACACCTGCTCGGGACTATAATGGCCGTTGACCTTCTCTGGACTGGTTAAAAGGTTGGATCCTAACTAGTCTGTGTCTGTCCGCCCATATTGCAATGACCCTGTACGTCCACATGGGGGACCAGGTTGCCATCTCTGATTGCACTTGCTATTATGATCAATTAATAAAAAGGGGTGAGATCGAATGCAATCCAAGATGGCTGTTTGTTAGGTAAACAAGGAAACTGAGGTGTTAAGTCAGCCTGTTTTTCATTCTTTTTATCATTTTTATAATGCTTCCCTCAAACAAAACCTTAAGGCCAGTGTAGCTACTACTCAATGGAGTCTTACATTTGTAGATCCCCAGCACATAAAAGGTAGCACCATTGCTTAACGCCTTTTAACAACACAACCAGCCCTCCTGGCATATACTTCATAATGCAGCATGGGAGCTGTACCTGATAACCAGTAGAAAAGCAATGTGCAATCATTGTTTGTATCTCTGATATGGATTTGTACAACCACTTGACTCAGGGGAGTATATATGAGGGCGGTGAGGGAGTTTTAAACGAGAGGTAATGTCTAGGGCTCAGCACACAGCATTGTGATGGCTCTCACAACCAGTCTGTTTCTGACTGCTTTCTGCCTGGCAGGTAGGTAATTATTTTTTGAGTCATCTTCCATCTTATTTGTATGTGCCACTGTTGAATGATAGAAGGATAGAGATGCTATGGTTCCACTTATAGCATTTAGCAGACGCTTTTCCCCAAAGCAAGGTATACAACAACACTAACAAAAACAGCGTATTATAAACAAAAATACTTGCCTGAATTTTAAAAATATAACAAAAACATTTTAGGAAAAACCTTAAACATAACTTAGATAGACATACAGTGCATTTTAATAATAGAACCAATTATTTCTAATAAACTGCAAAAATAAAAGGTTGATAATTAATCAACTAAATGTAAACAATGTAAATAACAGATGTTGCCTTATAGGAGCTACAGCCAGTGAGAAGCTGCAGAGCAGGACGTTGGAGAGCAGCGTATCATGTGAGTCCTGCCAAAAACGTTCAACATTGTTTGTACATGTCATAGCTCACATGTTATGACAAAGAAACATGGGGACATTCTGAATTAGATATGTTGGTCTCTGTGTTTTTCTTGCTTGTTACATGTATAGCTCAATCAAAAGGTGGTCAATATTTAATGTCACACTGTGAAAAAGTATGCATAGAATCAACCTAAAACAATTTAGGCAACATGCTGCCTAGATCTTATTATGTTGGTTGAACTTAGAAATTTAATTTATGCTCATATTGTACATATCATGGTAAAGTAGTTGAACCAGTGTATAAAGAGCCATGCAGCACGTTTTCTTAACCTTTTGGTTTGGTTCTATGCTTCACTTTTTACAGTGCAGCATGAATTGTAAAGATTATATAAAATGTAAAGATAACATTGTAAAGGGTTTCCTTTGCAAAAACACAGATGGGCCTCTGGATGTGGGGATAACAGGGGTGGATATAGTTACGGTTGGAGTCCCGTATGCTTTCGAGTGTTCTGCAGACTGTAACCCCCCCTGTCTGTACACCTGGACCCACGATGGGACTTCATCTAATCACAGCCAGCTTGATGTCATTTTCACACGAGTCTTGCCCTTGGAGATCCTCACCTGTGAGGCCAAGAATCCAACCACTGGAGAGACCTCCAGCAAAAACATGACTCTGCAAGTGGCAGGTACTGTACGGCGTATGCATTTCATGATTCCCAGATTCCCAGATAGCATTTTTAGATGCAGCAGAAGTAAAGACGATCTTTTAAAAAAGGACTTGGGTTCTACTTTAGTGACATGTTATTTCTGTAAACCAAGACACCTCATGTCGGTTCACATAAATCTGAATGCAACACCTCTCATCTGTAATGTGAAATTCATGACAGAATTTTTGTTTCCAAATGCACACAGAACAGTTGGAAAAGGATAAGTTTCCTGCCAATATCTCTTATTGTTTCACCTTCTGTGACTGCAGAAAAAGAATGAAATGGTTCCTTGTCTTACGTTCACAATTCATTTCATTATTAATGTGCCATGTTATTCCATTTTAGAGGGACCTGTTAATGTAAGTGTCACGGGGCCAGTGATGTTAGTGAATGGGGGCAACTCTACGTTTGAGTGCTTTGCCACTTGTTACCCATCCTGCATCTACAACTGGCACTTTGGCAGCCAAACGCCAAAAACGGTGAAGACCACCACCAACAAGCTCCAGTATACAACACCTGTTGACGTCCCATCTGAGACCATAACATGCGATGCCCAGAACACCCTCTCAGGGCTGTATGCATCAGCCTCGATAAAACTGTATGTAACGGGTAAGTAAATAATTTATGTATATCACATTAAAAAAACATTTGCATGGAAACACACACTGACACAAACACAACAAATACTGTTATTGTGCATTCATTTTTTAAATTGTATTATTATTATTTTCAAATGTAACTGGTTTAAATGGGCAAAATGTACATGTAAATAAGATTCACTTAAGACAAACAAAGCAGAAGAAATGCCATTATGTCTCGGGTGAAACTTACTGTTGATGAATCAGTTGATGTGACTGATACTTGGTTGGTGTGTTTGACATGTTTCAGAGGGCCCAGAATTCATGAACATTTATGGACCGTCTACAGTAACGATTGGACAAACCATCACATACTCCTGCAATGTGCAGTGCAGACCCAGCTGCAATTTCACATGGCATTTCCAAGGGAAAACTCTGTTTGGGGAAATTGTACAAGTCCCTGTTCTACAGCGGGGAAAGTTGGTGGTGGAAAACAAGCTGGTCATCCAAGTGAACCACTTTCACAAAATAGAGCCCCTGGAGTGTGTGTGTGTGAATATTGTGTCAGGCAAGACTGACAGTGTCACAATGAATCTCTATGTCAAAGGTAAGGAAGAAGTAACTGATACACATGATTTTTAAAATATTTTCTTAGCAATACCACTTTCTAAAGCTGCCCCAACAAATACCAACATTTTACTGTTGGCAGTTGTTGGCACCTGGCAGTCTTTACAAAAGTTTAGTAAACCAATTGCCAGTTCCACACTGTGCAGACAGTAACAATGTTGATTTCTTAGCTAGCTACCATCCAGAAAGAACAAACACTGTACTGCAGGTGTGTCTTGGTGTTGGAAAGATGAGTTAGCCTATACTCTAATTTTAAGCAACATTCATTTTACATAACATTAAGCAACGTTCTCCTCTCTGTTAAAGTTACATTATGTAAAACAGGGTTTCTTAACTGGTGGGTCTGGACCCAAAAGTGGGTCGGGGAGCCGTTCTGGGTGGGTCACAGAGCTTGTAGTTAAAGAAAAATAAATAAATAAACAAACAAAAACATTGGCATGCCAGATATAATGCCAAATTCCAATCATCACAAAACAGTTGATGGGAAATTATGGGTCCCTAGGACACACCGGTTAAGAACCACTGATGTGAAAGTTAAATTTTTCATTTTTAATTTAAAGAAACAATCTATCCTTCTCTTTTCACAAGATCCAATTGGCGTGCGCAACATCACTGTGACGCCACCTTTAGCAGATGGCTCCTACTCCCTGCTGTGTGCAGGAGCACAGGTTGGATCTCCTATTCAGTGGACCAAGGATGGGAAAGCGTTGTCTACGAATGACAGGGTCCATCTTTCTGACAACAACGCCACTCTTTCGTTTGATCCACTTCGTCCTACTGACACTGGCGTATATAATTGTAACGTCACAGAGCAAGGAATAGTCATCCCTGGGGTCTCCTATGAGCTGAAGGTCATCTGTGAGTACAGTACACCTTGCGGTGCTGCTAGAAATTTTGGCCATTATAAATGAATACAACTTGGGCCCATATAATTAGTATTACTTTTTTTTTTTTTTTTTAAACATATTTTTTGGGCTTTTTGTGCCTTTATTGGATAGGATAGTGAAGAATGGGACAGGAAATGAGTGGGAGAGAGAGATGGGGTAGGGTTGGGAAATTACCCAGGTCAAACCTGGGTCCCCATGGGCACTTTGCCCGTTCATGGTACGGGTGCTCTACCAACTGCGCCACAGCACCCCCATTAGTATTACTTTTATAATAATTATTATAATTATAATAATCTTTGCCCTGCTGCCACAATATAAGTTAGGCATGTGTAACGTGGTATCAGGGTAATCTTTGTAACACACTCTAAAACATGGCATAGGATATAACGACACACTGGCAAAATGGTGATGCTTCTTATGGGTAGCTGTGGCCACAGGTTCCATTCCTCTACCAGTAGGTACATTAAAACATGGGTGAGGGAGTGAATAACCAGTGCTCTTCTGCACCCACATGGCTGAGATGCCCTTGAGCAAGGCATCTACACCCGCATTGCTCCAGAGGCACTGTCCTTGTATCTGAATCACTGTAAGCCACGCCACTGATCGTGCATATTTTTATAGATGGGCCACTAAATGCTGAGATGACGCTGATTTCTGACGACAAGCCAGTGGGAAGGACAACATTTCTTCTTCCCGGACGTTCTGCAACATTTTCCTGCTCAGCGAAGTGTTATCCAGCATGCAGCTACGTGTGGTTTCTAAACAGTGACATGGTGAGCAGTAATGCCATATTCTCCATCCTCTCGGCGAGTATAGCTGACGAGGGTGTTCTTGGCTGTACACCATACAACCCCCGTACCCTAAACAATGCAGCATTGGAGACAACAGTGGAGTTAATTGGTGAGTCGGACACATCTTTTACACAGCCTTTACACTTAACTTTTATCAAACAATACCTTTTAGACTTTTTGATACATAAAAAAGGGCCACCACTTAAAGGGAAGCTCCTGGCATGGAACCCATGTCCTTGTGAACACAAGTTCATAATATTTAATAAACTGAGGTACATTTAATGTACACCATAAAGAAGTGAAGTGTATAACCAGCTTAACAAATAACTAGGCCTTATCATGGATCTTTTTACATTGTTTTAACAAAATGTCATGAAAGTGGAATTCGTAATCCAACACAAAAAGATCCATGCAGCCTTGCCTTATGTTTTTGAGCCTTTTTTGCATTGTCGGTTCTCACTTCGTTATTTCCTGTGCGTTTTTTCCGTTTTGCAGGTGGCCCGAAGAACGTCCTCATATCAGGGCCACATTCACTGCAGGTGGGGCTGAAGTCCACCTTTGAGTGCTCAGCCGAGTGCAGTCCCCCGTGCTCCTTCTCATGGGAGTTCTACGGCAGGACACTACATGGCAGTGAGGTGGAGCTCACCGTCAGTCGCTACGTGGCCACTGAAAGCCTTACATGCGTAGCACAGAATGTTATCACTGGAACACTTGCCACGGCAAATGAAACGCTTGATGTTACAGGTAATATACTCGGTCCGAAATGAACAGCACTTTGCTTAATACTTAAGGCACTGGGGTATTGTAAATACTACTGACACCTGTTACTACACATTACAGGCATTCCTGTGTGTTTGTACAAGAATAACTATAGAGAGGTCTTCAAAAGTGCAAGATCACAGTCCATAGTAAAGTATATTTAGAAGATTAAGCAAAGAACTTATACAAATCCCTTAATTCTTTCTCCCACAGATCCTGACTGGTGTGGCTGTTGATGCCTGTAAAAACACTTCCACTGAGCTTAGGACAGATAACATACCCCTGTATGTGGACAGGACATGGCCTGAACCACTAAACTTTACTTCTAAATCTACATTCTTAAATATGTAACTAAAATGCAAGTCATGTGTACCCACACATCTGTGACAACACAATGTAGCATATGTCACTGATGAGTAAAACCTGATTTTCAGTTAGTTCCTGTTGCATTTTATAATAATCTAACATTTATGAATGGATCCTGAAAACAGATGGCTGAGGATGGGTAAACACAACACTGCAGGAGAGGCCTGGAAATAAACTGCATTATCATCATTCCTTTGTTTTTTGTTGTTGTTGACATTTCGCATGCAAATAAACAATGTCACAAGTCAAAAAAAATCACCGTCTTTATTCACCCGTTTGTGTTCAGTCTGAGTATACTCAACTTGTGACATCCGTAGATCATCTATTTTGCCTCTGCTGGGCATTCACAAAGTTAGGGTCAATAGGTCCAGGGCTGCATTCCATATGGTCAAAGCAGTAAGCAGTTCACATCCATCTGGTAGGAGATACTCATTGGTTGACTGGCAGCAATAGACAGCTGCCGTTCCCACGGCTACACCACCAGCACTGATGTCATACTCCATACTTCTTCTGCAGGTCATGTACAGAAGCATCCTTGAGCCCAGCCTGAGACATAGTCTCAAACAAATCCTGGATCACTGAAACAAGGGTACAAGCAAGACGGTTAGAAACTCTGTCTTTATATAAAATATACAAAAATATGTCTTAAGCAGCGCAGTCACATTGCAATTCTATGTAGCAGTTCTTTTGCACTCAGGATTCAACAATATTGTCACTCTTAGCTTCAGAGCTTCACAAGAGCAGATACACACATAAATGTGTCTGACCCCGGCCTAAGATAATCTGATGGGGTCCCTCTCCGCCCCCTCTTTCCCTAGGCCAGGCACAAGAGACCCGTTTGCCGGGCCTGGATATTAGTTGCCCTCTACCCTCACATATCTGCTTGCCCTCTAGGGTCGAAAAAACCCAAAATTACTGTCTGTCCCACCCAGTACACATCAGACCTGTTTAGATCATGTTTTTGAGGCTAATGCACCAAAACACAGTATCTAGCCTTTTAAACATTACTGTTTTTTTTGCACCTGAACTAAGAACCATAAATTAGAGTGCAAAAATACCTCTTCACTCTACAAGTACTTTTAAAAGGCAGCTAGAGACTGACCTGATCCGACATGTGTTCCTATAACTTATATATATACATATTCTTTATTTTTGTCTTTTTAATATAATTCTCGTGTCTCCGATTGTTACACTGTGAAAAATGCTATATAACTCTTTCCTACTTACATACTGTACCATGAAAACTACAGCCGACCCACCCACCCCCAACTGTGACAACAAGGATTCTTTAAAAGGATTCTTCTGTCTTGCTTTTAAACACAACATAGGGAGACCGTGTTTCAACACTACTTTAGAACAACAGGGTAAGTTTGACCAAAAGTGTCAATGCCATGACAGATTTGTGACACAGCATGGTGTGTGTTTAAAATGGTCAAGTAGAAAGCACCAGAATGATGGTTCACCACAATAAACTTCCCCTGCCTCTTCTTTTTTAAAGGACAGAGCTGTTGGCCATACCTTGTTTTTCTTTTGAAGACATGAACATGACTGCCATGTCAAATCGCCTCACACTTGCCAGGTTCTTGAGGATGTCCAGGATAAGTTCAGGCTTCTCATTCCTGAGTAGAAGAGGACAGTTCAGCATTTACAGAATCTTATACGCTTACATGCTGTGCAAAACGTTTTAATGGTGTTTCATGAGTCTCATTCACCAAGCAAAGATTGCACAGACCCACATCCATGAGGTAAACACGTAAACTAGGGCTTAGGTGTTATACTCACTTGATGTAGTAACTTTGAAGAGTCCCCAAAATCTGATTTAAAATTTCTGGCTCTAAGGAGTTTTGAAAAATTCTGGAGTAAGCATCTGGCTCAATTTGCTGAAACAAAACAAGAAGCAACAAGTCAAACCACGTCACATGCAGACATGTAGCCTCCAATGTGATGAGAATGTTCTTGATGAGAATTTGAACATATTTGTATTTCATGAAATGGTGTTCAGGACCACGATAACCAGAAGATATTTTTGTTTCTCTTTCTAATGAATTACCGCACTCATCGGCACAGTGCCTGATTAGCCAACAATGGCACATTGGCGATAAAATATTGTGTTTGTTCAGCAGAAAGCCGAGACAAAAGTATTTGTTCTTCCTGCTAAGGACAGACAGGGTGTAACAGCACACACCTTCAAATATTTGTAAATCAATTCAGGCCTTTTTCCGATCTTCCTCAGGTCAGCCTCTAACTGGAAGCTATTTGCTGGAGGAGGAGGTGGGAGGTCAGACTCTTGGTGACCAGAAGAGGCCTGTTCTGGGGTGTCCAAGGCTTTCTTGATCTGTCTGGTCTTCTCGGCTTTTACACGATCGCCCTCAGGTCCCCTAAGGAGGGAAACACAGTCATGTGATGCATGTTTTTAAACCTATTATGTTATAGTTGCTGCAAGTTAGGGCAGCTCAATTAATCGAATTCTAATCGTGATAACGATTTCAGGGCCAAACGATCTAAAAAAATAAATAAAATCGAGGGCGACAATGTTTTTGTCCTAATTATTTTCTACTGTTTGTACTGTACATTAGACTCAAAGGAGACTTCCTAATGTTTACGAAGAAAGGTATTAGGGAAAATCCGAAGGTAGAAGAATGTTTTTTCGAAATGTTTTTGAATACATTTTCAATAAATGAAGCATGTTACTGAGGAAAGCAAAATAATCGTTCAAATAATCGTGATTTCAGTTTTGGCCTAAATAAACGTGATTCAGATTTTTTCCATAATCGAGCAGCCTTACTGCAAGTTGTGTTTATATACACTACTTCTAGAAGGTTGTTACTAAAGGCAATATTTTGAACCATCTGACATTTGCAACAATGAAAATGAAGAACCATGCAGAGATGTCAAAGTGGGAGGAAAAGTGGGACTGACCACCCAGGGCCCCAATGGCGTCCTGGTAAGTCAGGTGCATGAGAAATTTGGAAAGAAAAAACACCCACAGAGAGTGCTTGTGCATTGGGTCCACACTTGTGTGCTACAGCCCTGTGACCACGTAAGCACCAGCAGCCTAGTCCCTATGCAACATCAGCTTTGTCCACTTTCTTCTGGGCTGCACTGTAATTACAGTAGCAGGACTCCGCTGGTTGTACTGTGCTCTTGTTGACAGTTTTCACAACACAACTGTGAGGGGTGGTGATGTTTGTCGTGACAAAAAGCAGGGGCGAGGTGCAACCTTCAAAGGCACCTTTTGGCACAACACCAGCTCTTGTGTTGAAATCCTCACCTTTGTGCGTATACAAAGCATTAAACACAATGCTTACACGCACTGCTTATGTGATAGGGTCACCGTGTGTCTACGTATGTGAACGTGTGCAGATATTCTATTTATAGCAAAGAACTGTTTAAAAGCACGCATACACATTAGGCAATTTGTATTGTCCATTTCTTATGAACCCTTCTGGCACACAGCAGAAACTGATAAAGGCCTTCGTGCACCAAACACAAAGTCCTGCAGAAAGCTACCTGATGGTACCTTTCCAAGATTTGCCAACCCAAACATCTAGACACTGGCCAATGACTGAAACCACTGTGATGAGACTGTACATTTGACACTTTACTGTGAAAAGATATTGCAGAGATTTCACACAATTCTGACTTGTACACTGACCCCAGTATCATACACATACACAATAATGTAGCACCCAGGCTGTCTGCCTTTTAACAGACAGTGCCCTACGTTACCCTGTGTTCTCCCTGTGTGTGTGTGTGTCTGTCTGTCTGTGTGTAAGTGTGTGTGTGTGTGTGTGTGTGTCTGTACGCCACGTCTGTACGTTTCCTGCTCCCTCCTGTGTCTTCTAGAATCTGCAAATATATCAGTCAGTTTGTGACGGGTTTTGATTTGGGGAGGAGGTGTCAGGGCGGTAATAATTAGGGGATTAGACAGGGTAGGGATTGATAAGGGGTGTGTTTTTCAGTCGGGGTTCTAAGGCGCTCGCAAAGTTTTAATCAGTGTGTATGATTGCAAGCCAGAGTTAGGCATTTTTACCACCGCCACCGACTGGATTTTGGTGGTGATCTGAGCTGCCCTGGTGGAGGTCTGCACTCTCAGTGCTTTTCTAGTGTTCTTTATTTATTTACTTATTCAACTGCAGTGTTTGTTCTGTATATTACCAGGACACCTCCCTCTGCCCTTCTTTAGCCTGCACATTTATAGGCAACTAGAAAAGCAAACAAACAATGAAATGCAGATGATTATATAACCTCTGGCAGAGGTACTAAACATCTTTGGCATTTGTGAAACCTACAATCGGCTCTGTCCCCATTCAATCATCTAAGTGGCTACTGTCAGCTCTACAACACTTTAAACACAACACTTACATATTATTATTGACACATTATGTTTCTGTGATCTACTGCAGTCTATGTATAATTGAGTCTTACTTGGCTGGTGGTTGAGAGACCATGTCAGGCAGCTCCTCGATCTTCTGTATTTTCGCCGAGGGGGAGGAGCCCACTGCCGAGCCCTCGCCTTCAGCCTTGCTTTCAGTGTGACCTGCCGGCGCCGACACCCGCGTTTCAAGAGAGATGGATCCACCCGCCGTGCTCAGAGAACCCTCCGAAGGGGCGATATCTCCTTTTATCTCCTCGATCTCCACACGTCTAAGTGGCTTCTGTGAACAACAACAAGGTACCATAAAATGGCGTTGTGAGGCAAGCCATTCGGTGATGCTAAAGCTTTATGAAAAGGATTGGGCAGTGGAGATGGGACTGACGGTTGAGCGCAAGTGAGGCGGTTTATTTATTGGCTGAATTACTCTTCTCTGGCTGTCTGCCCCAGCTGATGTTCGTCCCGCATTCATATCCTTGAGAAAGAGAGAGAGAGAGAGAGAGAGAGAGAGAGAGAGAGAAACAGAGAGAGAGAGAGAGCAAGGACAGTCGGTCTAAGGACTAACATTTTTACAAAGCTTAAAAACTTAATTAAAAGTTGGTGTAAAAAAACAGATGCTCTAAATTACACAGTGAAAAAATATTATGCCCGTGAGCAAATATTAGCCTGTGAATTTACCATCTTTATCTTGTTGATTTCATTCACAGCCTGCTTATTGCCTGGCTCCAGCTTCAGCACCTGCTCAAAATCTAAACAATGTACAACATTAGTCACTAGTTCTTCATTTACATACATTTATACTCATCTTTACTTACTAAAACTTGATAAAGCCACTAGGGCTGGGCGATGTATCGATATTATCACATAATATCGATATATTTCTGAAGGAGATATGTATTTGACACTATATTGCTATATCAATATATTTTCGATGCTGCAATACAACTTTATCAAAACCACTTATTCTAAGGTGTTCACACTGTTTAGATAGCCAGAGCTTTCTGGGATCGCTCAGCTGTGCCCCTGCATGTGTTACTGTTTACTTTTTCATTTGCACAGCTCTTTTAGAGCAGTCTTATCACATATATATTATATATGCGCCAGTCAGCCCAGAAATATCGTGATATCAGTTTTGGTCCATATCGCCCAGCCCTAAAAGCCAGTGGTTTTCATCCTACACATCAAAGACAATTCTGGATTCATAAAAATCACTCATTCACATGAAAGATGCAAAAACCAGTTGCTATGTACTAGGAATGTCATGGAAGACAGTGATTACTTCTATAAAAAAAAGACTTGTGTAGAAGATTATCAAAACATCATCTAACGCATTCCGTTATGACAGGTGTTACGTGGGTGTTATTGCATGTACACACCCTCTTTGGCCTCTGACAGCTTCCCCAGGGCAGCTCTGGCTGTTCCCCGCCTGGCAAAGGCTTTGGAGTAGGTGCCATCCAGTGCTATGGCTTTACTACAGTCCTCCTCTGCTTCTGCGTACCTGAGAGTAGAGAGGATCACATGACATCAGGTAAAGCAACACTGAGAAGTTTTTTCCTGTGTGTCTAGGGGGTTATGAAGGTCCCTGAGGTCAGGATTATACCAATTTAAACTGAAGGGAAAAAAATGGCCAACTCACTAAAGCCATACCACGGCTACCAAAAACGACATGCACTTACTGAAGAATTAACTAAGAAATTAAACCTAAACTACTGTCCTTAGAAATCTGTCATTAAGGGTGCTTTCACACTGACAGCATTTGGTGCGCACCAAACGTCCCATTCGAACCAAAAGTTCTTAGTTCGGTTCGTTTTCATTGGTGTGAATGCCATCTCGGTACTTTGGTGCGCACCAAATCAACCGATCCGAGACCGCTAAAAAGGGGTCCAACCAAAGAACTCTACAATTACAAATAATAAAACAATAATAACAGTTATAGCAACAACAATTATGTCACTGAAAAAAAATTAAGAGGGCATCACTGGTGTTGTCTTTATAGAAGTTTAAATGAGTTTTATACCTCTCAAGTTTCAGGTAGGCCATTGCCCGGTTGGCTGGAAGAAGAACGTTAGTGACATCTGCCTCCATTCCACAGGTATAGCACTCCACAGCAGCTTCATATTTCCCCTCTTTGAAGTAAGCATTTCCCTAGGGAAAGACATACCATTAGAATACATCTTATTTCTGCTAGATGTTTATGTACCAGTTGACAGTTTTGTGGTTTTTTTTTAACATGTTTTCTGCACTGCGCACCTGACGTCTTCCTCAGAAGTGTAATGAGATGTGTGACAACAATGCAAGTAAAAACTACAATCGCACAGCATTACATTATCGCCACATGACACTTCAGAGTCACTGCAAGTGTGCAGCTGAAACATGTAAAGGCAAAAAACACAAACCTATCTGTACATAAGAACCGTTATTATAAAGAATCAGGCAAATTAATTTGTTCAGGACATGTTAGAAATATATTGTTGCCATCTTCCACAGCCGTTCAAGAGATCTACATCAGTGGCAAAGCTTACCCTATCCTTGTGCAATACTGCCTCCTGTCTTCTCTGCTGCTCCTCAAGCCTCTTCTGCAGAGCAGGGTCTTTTGCCGGCTCCGCCTCTGGCTCTTTCTCCACTTCTTCCATGGCTCCTGCTTGTGCTAAGGCCTTTGACAAAGGAAGAGAACAGCCTGTGCTAAGTAGGGATGTCCAGATCCGATCACGTGATCGGAACTCGGGCCCGATCACTTGCTTTCAGACTCGATCGAATCAGAAGTTACCTCCCAATCAGGACCCGGATATTAGACTTTTTTTTATATTTACAGTTGCTCTAAAGTCTAAAAATGAAGAATTTAGGTTATTTATTACTTGATTGTTCAAGCTACCTCACAGAAGTGTTTAGTTTGTTAACAGAGTTGTTGAATGTTTAAAAAAAGGTGAATTAAATAAAAAATAAGGAACATTCTGGATCTTTTTCCTTGATCTTCTTTATTCTTTTTTGTGTATTACAGAGGTATTGGATCAGGGTTCGGTATTGGCAGATACTCAAAATCAAATGACTCGGACTAGAGGGCAAAAAAAAACCTGATCGGGACATCCCTAGTGATAAGCAAAGTGCAACTGCTAATGAAAGAATCCTTTTAACACTCCCTCACAGTGTAGCAAAGAACAGGGCAGTACCTCTTTGACTTTCTTCAGCTCATTCTGAGCCTCCAGGTTTCCCGGATCCAAACTGAGAACCATCTCATAATCTAACACCACGCAACAAATAAATGCATATTAGTGCAACAGTAATGTAAAGATAATTGATGACACCAAAGCAACTACAAGCTTTACTGTGAGTGGACAAAAATTGGCTAGTCACACTTTGAGCATCAACCCAGCATATGTCTCATCTACAAATGAATGTATTAGTAATCTTGCTGTCTGCACACCTTCTAAGGCACACTGATAATTCTTCAAGGCAAATCGTGCTGCTCCTCTTCTTGCATATGCTTTCATGTATTTACTATCCAGAACTATGGCCAAATTGCAGTCTGCCTCAGCAACAGCGTATCTGTAGATATACAGATAGATGGGTGGATAGATAGACACGTAGATGGAGGGATAGATAGACAGACACACAAAGAAAGAAAAGGATTATATTAATCCCAAGGGAAATTTTGGAGTAGTATGAATATTATGTTCTAGAATGGTAAAGATTGGTAAGATGGTAAAGTAGAGACGATGACATACTTTTTCAGCTTGAGGAAGCATGCGGCTCTGTTGGTGGGAAGGATGGGGTTGTAGGAATCTACATCCATGCCTCTGGTGTAGCACGCCATGGCTTCGTCATACTTTCCTTGCTTAAAAAACTGGTTTCCCTTTAAAAGATCATGACAGGGTTTTAACCTCACAGGGTCCGATCTGCAATGCGGTACAATAGTGACCATACAGTACCAAAAACAATGTGTATAGTGTGAAATTTCTTAAACTGAGACATTCAGATGCGACCAATAACATCAAACAAAATCAAGTCTAGCACACCTTTTCCTTCTCTGCCAAAGCTGCTTCTTGGTCAATTTTAAGAGCGCCATCCTCTGAATCTGAGTCGTTTGACTCCTCTGGGGAGTCCTCCTTCTCCATTGACTCTAGAGCTTTGTCCTGTCAAAAACAGCAAATAATTGACCAATTGCATAAATGTGATTAAAAACAAGTCCAGAACAATATCAGGGAAAGTGGCAAGTCAACATCAGTGGGGTTGAGACATAAACAAGGTCATTAATAGCCTATTTTACCACGTCAAATTTTTCCCAGGCCTCATAGTCATATGACTTTATCCGACTTGGCTGTTTGTCTTCGTTGTGGGCATCCTTGCCTGGTTCTTTATTTTTCGGCCTTCGCTTCTTCTTCTTGAAATCTTTGTTTCTTACCGGTGGTATGTTTTTCTACCAACAGAAATAATTACATCAACCCTCTTTGGCTAAACAGTTAGCTTAATAATGGCCAAATGAGAGACTTGAGCAAAAAAATGTCCTACCGAGGTATCGCCAACGTCCCCAGTACGCAGTTGTTCGTCCTTCTTTTTTATTTCTGATTCCCAGCTGTCAAGTTCTCTCATGAAGTTTTGGAGATCTTCAGTATTTTGACGCATCTGCATCTGAAGCTCTATGGCTTTATTCCCGCTGCTCATAACTGCCTTACAACGTTAAGCCAAATCGGCAATGTCAAAAGATGCTAATCCATAGGCCTAGCTGGTACTTCAAAAGATAAAAACGTAAATAGCAAGTTGCTGTTGGTTCAAAACTCAACAGCAACACTCAACATGCAGTACTAAGTTGTGTAGCTAGGCAAAATAGCTAACACATACCTACTACCCAGTCTCTAACACGTGAGTTTCTAGCTCTCCTGACAGACTGTTAGAAACGCGACATCAGGTGCAACTGTACCGAACAGCATTATACCTACAACATTACGTATGTAATGTTATGACAGATACAGATAAGGGGTGATATTAAACAGACGTTATGAACTTTTGGAGGAGGAGGTCTGAGATAACGTTAGTTGGTACGTCTACTGGCATACTAGCTAGCATTTTGCTAACTTTTCAGGCAGCATTTTTCTCGAAAAGTCCAAGACCCAGAGAATACCTACTATTGTGTTGCATAGATTTTCGAAAAAGGCTTGGCGACAATTCAATGAAAGACTGATACGGACGTCTAGGACTTAAACGTAGTTCACTATTACTAGCTAGCACCGTTGTCGATTAGTTTTGACGTTTTCTGTTTTCAACTTGGCGTCATGACACCCAGACCAGAATACTTTGCGCGCTGCTTGGCAAAGGTCCACTCGTGGGTACACTGCTGCCTCCCTGTGGTCCATGAATAACATTAAATAAAGCCGATGCACAGAAAACAGTACTTTCCCATGCACCAAGCAATGATTGTGGCTGGCCTATATCATTACTTGGTAGTTAGTTGCTTGTTTCTTTGCTTTTTTTTTTACTTTTGGGGGAGTGAGTGAGTTTATCTTATTTACATAAAATTGGTAAATTAAAGCATTTCATAAATGAGTAGGGTGAAGTCATGTCATTTGGTACACTTTTTGGAATCACAGATTTCATAAGAGCCTCTGCTACATTTTTATGCATAAAATATGTTGCCAGTTAAAATATTTCAGAAGTTGTTTTACGGTCAAAGACAATAATACACTCTACCACTGGGTCTACAGAAATGTTCAGGTAAAACATTACCTACATGCCAAGCACAGCAACTGTGGCCTAGTGGTTAGGGAGCTGGTCTTGCAATCGGAAGGTTGCCGGTTTGAATCCCGCCCTACCCATGGTTGAGATGCTCTTGAGCAAGGCATCTAACCCCACACTGCTTCAGGGACTGTAACTGAAACCCTGTAAATATCTGTAAGTTGCTCTGGATAAGAGCGTCAGCTAAGTGTAATGTAATAATAACAATAACAGCACCACAGCTTTCTTTTCCATTTTTCAGGTGAAACAAAAACATGTTAGATATCTGAAATCTAACACTATGGTGAAAGAAATTTCACATGATTTCATGGATGCCGTGGCTTAGAGGCATACTTACTTTCATACAGGCAAAATGTTCAGCTGTGTTTTCCCCAACGTAGATGTGTACCATATTTACTAAAACTCCTTCTTCTGAAGAGTGAAGTGTTCGACATTAAGTAGAACTATGCATACAGTAAAACATAATTCAACCATATTTTGTGTTATTTTATCATTGATTTAATTGTAGTAGTATGAGGACAAAATCAACATGTCATGGGGCTCACCTTGTAAGTTCTGGGTCCACTGATTTTTAAAATGTTTATCTTGGCTCCTCTCACTTATTCTACCTCTGACCAAACAACATAATTATTGTAAAAAAAACATTTGCGATAATCATAAAAAAACAAGATTTGTTACTGGCTGTTGGGTCCTATTTACCTGACCTCACCCTAGAAAAAAAACACATATAAAAATATATTTTTAAAAGGTGAAAAGCATGTAAACCAAACTAGTTGACATTAGTATGCCATATAATTTTATGAGCAAGCTCTGGAGTTCATGAAAATATTTAATTTCAAACAAAGGTGTAGTGGCACTCCACCTATTGAATGCAGTCTAACAACACGTAATTGAAACGCGAGCACATCAAGTACTATTTTTCAATGGTTTACTAAGAGAAAAAAACATAAAAATTAAAATAATACATCGACTCTTTGTTCAGTACAGCTCGGTCAAAAAACTGTGTCGCTTCCAATGTCTCTGCATTCAAAACTGAGTTAATTACATCTCGTGCAGTCTGTTATAAGTGACGTAACATTCTAATGGAAGCTCAAAATACAAAATGTTTTTAACTTTTACACATATCGTTATTAAAATGCACATTTAGTTATGTATTCTTATGAAATTATATTCATGAACCTTTTTACCTGTTTTTAACTAAATTATTATTTAAAAATGAATTAACCCTTATTGGCTCTTACACAAGGAATATTTTGCTTTGGGGGTAGCCAAATGTGCAAGGACTGAGGGGAGATTGGGGGCATTGCAGGGCTCTTCAGGTGTTGAAGTTGGCCCAGTTGACTGCAGCCATTCTGGGATGCATTGCTACTGTAAAGTCCCCTTATTTCTAAGCAATCTGTGGTCATAACAAAGACATGACAATAGGTTAAGTTACTATAAAGTAAAACTAATAGTAGTTCAGAAGTAAAGAGCAGTTGATGAAGAGCAACAAGTCATGTAAAAACATTTTAATAGTTAGAAAATCAGTAGAAGTGCTACAGATGGAAGAAACGCAAAAGAAAAGAAGTAGGCCTAATTCAGCCTCAGAAAATTACATTTAGGCAAAATGCGCTTCTTATGAACTTACCAAATTAAGCCAATTTTTGGTTATTAATTTCCTGCATCTGTCTGTCACTAAAAAATGAAAAATGCAACAATTGGCCCAAGAAGTTAACATACGCAGGTGAAACACGAATATTGTGATATGCTCATATGTCGGTTATCAAAGACAGCATGTGTCATGAGAAACTGTGTTTATAAATAAACATCCCAAGCAGGCCTGGAATTTCGTCATTTTAGGGGCAAGGCCACTTGGCCTTTTGTGTTGGCAATTTTGTGGAAGGGCATCATGGCCCTTGTGAAATTCCTGCCCTGATCCCAAGAGAGCCCATAGCCCACAATGACCACCACTCACTTCTGGCTTCTGGTGATGAAGGGAGTAAGGCAGAGGTGCTAGCTTTGTTCTTCTCAGCTTTGCCACCTAGTCCATGAACTTCATAAGTCTTGATGTGGAGCAGAGGATACTGAGATGTAGCATTTTGAATCATGTTTTACAACTGCTTTACAGGTTTTGCCATTTACAGTGGCAATCATTATGGGCCTTCTAATCACTGACTGTGTCATAGCCTACTCATATATGACTTAGTGACTGATGACATGATGTCTCAAAGAAACTTTGAGACACAAAAACTAAAGAAATGTAACTGTGAAACACTTCTTTATGATGTAAAACACCACACCTGTCTTTTTCGCTCCACCAGTTGACGCTGGAGAGCTAAAGCCTTTATCTGTGTCAACAGCTGGACACTTGTGCAATTGTCCAATATTATAACCTTTATACAGTGTTTTGACTGCCCTGTAAAAAGTTTCCAAAACCAAAACATTGAATAGTTCTAAACATACATTGATTATAAATAGAATTGTGAATTAATTATGAATATGAAACATTAATTGATTGGTTGAGGGATCAATTTAATAAGACCTTGATGGAGACTTGGAGGTAGTCTCTTGTGTATGGTCATTACAGCAACTAAAATGGGGGGCTAATGTTTTACCAAATGTTTTGTCAAATTCGACTATCAAACCATCATTCCCAGTAGACTTGTTATCTTTAAAAGATAATCCACGTGTTTGTGTTGTTGAGCCCAGGTTAAGATATTACGCAAGTACGTGGTGGTTACATATGCTGTTTAGGGGAAAAGCGTAGTTCGAGCTGAGAATCGCGTTCACGTAAGACATAGGCTACGCACCGCCGTTGTGCGTACACACAGACTGAGCCGATGGAATCTCTGTCAGTCGACTCAGGATCACTGTAGGGAGAACAGCGTGTCAGCAGTGTGGACAGAAACATTTATGCGAGCACAAAAAACACCATTGCAGACAGTTGTGTAACTGAAATAAAAACAGTCACACTGCCGACGCAGTAAACGAGCAGTCTTCCTCAGTTTGGTGAGTTTCCTTTGGTTGTTCTTTGTGCTTGTGCCTCAGTTAAACAATGACCATTGGTGTTACAAAACACTACAAGTCTGTTGGATGTTTACCAAACAGTCAACTAGTCATCTTCCTCCCTGTCCTCACCTCATATTGTTTTTTGAAATGCAATCTGTCAAGCTAACTCGTGCATATGAACAAACGCGTACTTGTCAGAATGTGTACCTAAACAGACATGCCTGTCTAAACAGTTGCATGTCCGCTTGCATCATTTCTGAACGTACGTAGTCTTCCCAAGCACGCGCTATTCTCGCGTAACATTTTTTTCCCAAATGTAACCTGTTAAGCTGGCTTGTGCTTAGGAGCAAAAAACGTACTTCCAAGTTTTGCGCGGTGCATGTTTAACTCCAGTCTTCTGTGGCTGCGTTGTTGGCAGTCTCAAACTCGGGAACATGGTGTTCCCATGACAAGTAACATGCAGTGCCCAAACTCCTCATGTGTCTTTCCTTATGACTTTCATTTAGTTCAGGCAGTGCTTGCAGAACATCACAGCAAATCGCCTGTTAGTGTCATGATAACAGTATTTACATTTATTTACATCTTCACTTCAAGTACAAAGAACAAAATGCAATCAGTAATGACAGTAATAAGAATAATAATAAACATAATTACAAGCATAAAATGATAATAATAAGCATAGTAGTAGTAGTAATAGAACAGTTCATGTTTTTATGGTTTTATACTAATGCATCATGTTATGTTGCCAGGTCCTGTCCTGAAGTTGACAAATTTGTCATGATGTTTCGTGCCACCACTGCGTCCCTGTGTGCCTACTGCCAACGGCTACGACTCCTGCCGTCCCCCGGTGCTCAACAGCCCACTCGTCAACACAACAGCACGCTCGTCAGCAACCTGGCAGAGAACCAGCACACCGTCAGCTCTCTCTACGACCTGTCAGTGGACATCTGCAAGGTGCGAAAATTCAAGGGCTGGGTGCTCTTCGAGAGCCCCACCTACGTGTACGAGACGGCCAGTGCGCTGCAGGACTTGGGGGCCGACACTGCGTGCGTGGCCCGTGTCCTGGAGACGCACCCCGAGGCCATCCTCTGCAGGCCGGAGGACGTGGCTGCCCAGCGGGACCTGTGGGCGACGGTGTGCCCCAACAGGCGGGAGCTGGTGGGCATCATCGAGAAGTTCCCGGCCTCCTTCTTCTCGGTGGCGCACCACGCCAACCAGCGCGCCAACATTCGCTACCTGCAGAGCCTGCGCCTGAGCAAGCGCATCATCGGCAAGCTGATGGCCAGCGCGCCACAGAGCTTCAGCCGGCCCGTGGAGCGCAACCAGGAGGTGATCCACACGCTGCGCGAGACCTACCTGGACCTGGGCGGCGACGAGGGCAACCTGCGCGTCTGGCTCCAGAAGCTGCTCAGCCAGAACCCCTACATCATGCTGCGCCCAGCAGAGGCCTGGCGGGACAGCCTGGGCTTCCTGCACGACCGCGGCTTCACCACCGAGCAGCTGCTGCAGCTGGTGTGCAGCCTGCGCGCCTGCATCTCCGAGTTGGACCCCGTCGCTATGCAGCAGGCCATGGACTACGTGCAGGCAGCTCTGGGCTGCTCCAGTGACGAGCTGAGGGACATCGTGCTGCGCTGCCCAGCGCTGCTGTACTACCCCGTGCCCGTGCTGGCCGGGCGCTTCAGCGGGCTCCTGGACGTCGGCCTGACCACAGAGCAGGTGCGCGAGACGCCCAACGTGCTGGAGCTCACCACGCAGATCGTCCTGTACCGCATCGGCAAGCTGGCGTCCTACGGCTATGACGTGCGTTTCGGGAGCCTGGACGTCATCGTCGGTACGAAGAAGGACTTTGAAGCGAGCTACGGCCGGTTGAAGTTACGCACGGAGCGGCCACTCTTCAACCCCGTGGCCCCACTGAAGTCTGCAGAAGAGTGACTCTGTGGGTGGACTGTGTGGGGGAGTGCACAGTGCTGACTTCCCCCCCACCCAGGATAAACTGTGTGGAAAAGCAATGATGGAACCAGACGGGCGAAGGAACACAACAGGTCACCATTGTACCTTCTCCACAAAGTTCTTCAGACCACTACCGTAAATATGAAAACATGTTCGTCTCGTAATGTAACATTTGTAAACTCCATTGACGTTTTTTGAAAGACTGTTTAGGTTTTCACTTACGATGGTGTACTGCACTGCGTGACTTGGGGGAAATGGGTAATATATTGGATTAAGCAACTGAAGCATCATGACCCAATGTCTTTAGCAGACTCAGTGAAAGACCCCGGTTTGTAGGAATTGGGGTTTGATTGTTAACCTGGAAGCTTTATACTCTATGCACATTGCAGAAGTACTGTTTTTTTCTATGCACTGATCTGGGAAAGGAGCAGTGAAAAACAACAATAAATATGAATTGGTATGAATTTATTTATTTCTGTCAAGCTGAGAATTATTGAGAAAACAAAGAAATGAAAAAAAGGTTTGGTTGTCACCGTTGTCACATGAAACATTCACTTGTGTTTTATTTGTAATTTGTCGGCAGTTCATCCAGATTTTTGTTTCATTTTGTACAAAGTTTTGAAATGGGAGGAGCCACCAAGTACAACCTGGTCAGTCTTGCCATACCCTTAAGACTGAAGAAACTATTTGGCATAGTTTGACACAAGCTTTGGCATTTGCCTTGTCTGCATGATTAAACTATTCTTTTTGAGTGATGACACGACAACAACTGACATTTATAATTTTATTTATTAAACAAGCACAACATAAAGGAAGAAGAAGCACAAAAGTGATGTGTTACACTGAAGTAGTACACAATGATAATCACAGGAGAGGGAGCTATTACCAGTGACGGTGAGGGTTGGGCAAGGGACTGGGTGGGGTTGGGCAAGGGACTGGGTGGGGTGGGGTGGGGTTGGGCAAGGGACTGGGTGGGGTGGGGTGGGGTGGGGTGGGGTGGGGGCAGGAGAGCCAAGGGGACTTTGACTAGTGGTGCAATCAGGACGGAAAATGATGGGGTGAGTTGCTGCAGACTTCAACCACAGAAAGTGGGGGAGCCAATGCTGTAAGTGACAACAAAAACACAGCGGTTTGTGGGTGTGTGTGTTTGGGGAAGCTATAGGTCAGGGGGTAAAACTAGGGGTTACAAGGGGCAGTTGAGGTGGGCAGAAGGGGGGAAAAATGTGCCAGCAAGACCCAGATCATTGTTCACCCTCTAGAGGGCAAAAGTCAGAAAATCTTTTTTTTTTTTGGTTCTTTTTCGTTTTTTAACATTTATATTTTAAGTCATAAAGAACAGAGTAAAATCAATTTCACAATTATTCTTTATATCAAAAATATATCAATGGCCCTATGACTACACGAAAGAAAAACAAAAAAGAGCGCGAGAGAGAGCACATACAATATCAAATATATACAAGTTTGTATGCGAGTCAAACTCAACAGATCCTTATATACACAGAGGTCTTCTACCCGAGCTTTCCGGTTGCTCAGGCAACTTCAGGTGTGAGGTGGCTACATGACGCCACTGGGGGCAGTAAAATTTTGCGGGGAGGGGGAGGGGAGCGTTTGGGAAGAGGCTGCCACCCACTCGGGGTGTAGTTCCAGTGATAATATTTCAGTTGTAGGCTTTCGGAGACGTGGATGTGCTTTACAGGAAACACAAAAGAAAAACAAGAAGAGAAAAGAAAACATGCACTCAGGCCAAATCTGTGTTTGTTGCTGCTTTTGTCTTCTATCTTCCTCTTAACAGACATGTAACAGGGTTTGATAATGGGTGAGAACAGCTTTATCGGTCTCTGGGTGTCCGTGTTGTGAATCATATGGTTCTTCCTTTGTGTGTGTGTGTGTGTGTGTGTGTGTGTGTGTGTCTGTTTGCCAGTAGCCTTTTTTAAGTATTTGTGATTTTTTTGTTTTGTGCCTCAAACCCATCCCGATTCCTGGAAGAAAACAAAAACAAAACACACACTGAAGGTGACTGATATGGTGTCATCATTCAATACCTCAGGAAAAGCTGTTCAGGATTCATCAGAGCCTGGTCAGACTTAGCCTGGTAAACCCGCCCCTTGTACTTCATTTCATTTTGTACAGAGGGTCTGGACCAGACACCGTCAAAAACGATTTGTTGGAGGTGTGGACTCTGCTGAAGTTTAAAAAAAAAAAAAAAGTGCCTCTGCCTTTACCCAATCGCTAACGCCTGGTCGTCACGTATGCAATTAGCCTACCTACGCACTACAATTCAAATGTAGCACACAAGGTCAACGTCACGGCTAACGAACACACCCTGTGTTCGCTGATTGGATCGGTCTTGCTGGGGCCGACTAAATGACCCTCAAGAGATTCCGGTCCAGACCCTCTGTACAAAATGAAATGAAGTGCGAGGGGATGGTTTACCAGGCTAGGTCAGACCCCAGCCGTGGCACTTACCTCACTAGGTGCTGCTCTGGCGCTGCACCTTGGGGCCCGTGATGGGCGCCATGTCCTCGCTGTGGCGTTTCCCAGGGGTGAGCGTGCTGACCGGGGGGAGCCCTCGCCCTGAGGTGGGAGAGAGAGAGAGAGAGAGACAGTCACAAATGTATGGAGATAGGTGGGGACAAGCACTCTTTGATAAACAACAGCAGGGCCTTTAATAAATAATGATTGTACAACTCTGTGCCATCTGTTTGTATATGTAAAATATGTTTTACTTAAACCGAGCACAGCCATATGGTGTGAAATATTGTTTACTTAAAGGCGCTATATGTAGCATTGGAGCCAGAGCTGGTACTGCAATCAAATTCAGAATACTGTGAGGTTGTGTTTCACCAGTAAAGCAAGAGGCACGTTACAAAATCAAAACAAAAAACAGAATTTGCAGGCTGTTAATTATGTCTTAAAATATGAATTTGTGGTTTTATTGTTGCCAGTAAAAGCAGTATTTCAATTCGACATGTTTCCTTATTCTCCGGTGTAATATTAGGACCATTTTACTTATTTACTTTTAGTAGATTTCTTACACATAGCACCTTTAAAGTAAGACCCTTGATTTGTTGGCAGTGATGAAGATTACAATCCATGTGAACCATATGATGTGTGACTGGTATGCTATCATAGCTGTTTATGAGCACTATATCGAACACATCTAAAGGTGATGATACATGGAGCAACTTTTTGAGCAATGTTGCTGGGCAATAGCATAAAAGGCCCCTAATACAGTATTCTGATTGGATGATAGTGACAAGTTCCTCTGATAAAAATGTGTGGCCTAGGGAAAGTCCCCAAACAGCATGTCTTAGTAAAGTTGCCTGGCAATATTGCCCAAAAGTTGCCTCGTGTTATCATCATCTTAACAGTTAGTTAGAACATTTGGCGGACGCTTTTCTCCATACCGACATAACACAGTAGAAGTCCCGCATTATAAACAAAACAACACAACGTACCTTGCTGCACTAATGCACCGGCCATTTGCTGGGGCTCCTGCCTGTAGCACACCATACTGCTGCTATTGCCTGCATACCCTGCCAGACCGCACAGACATGACCACAGATTACTATACCACACAGGCTTGGCATGTCAAACACAGGCTTTGTCATTTTTATGGTCTGTTTCCGAAGCTACGGAATGGCCAACCAACTCACATTACATCAGTTGGTTTTTTGATTACTTTATCCACTGGTTACCATTCCCAAGAAATCTGGTCAACCGCAGGTTGTTTTAAACTGTACTTTAAAAATAAATAAATAACTATGACTATGTTTGAGTGGTACATGTAGTTGCTGTGGTGTGAAGCTGGGTGAAGGGGGGAACTCACCTGGTCGCTGAGTGCTGGCAGTTTTGGGGTCTGTCAGTGGGTATGCCATCGCCCCACTGCGCCACTCTCCCTGGCACGCCATGGGCATCTGGTACCCTGCAACCGGTCCCCAAAATTACACTGTCACTGGCAACCTTGAACAAGAGGTTGCAACTATACCTGGGTTTAGTATTTACTGTTGCTTTGACTGGAGAAACTTCACACACACACACACACACACACACACACACACACACACACACACACACACACAAAGCTACAGTAACATAATACTATATTATATATTACATATATCAACTACATATTAACTATAAATTAATTGATCATGTATTATATATTATATATAATTAATTAATAATGAATATATAATACTATTCCATAAATATAAAAAAAAATAGTATTAATATTAAGGGCTGAAATGGTCAAATCTCCTGTAAGTAGATTCAGCCTCTACTGTACCTGAAGAAGTTGTGGCCACAGTTTCCTGTGTTGTGTTGTCCGCACTGGGGAATCCCATCATGCCACTGGAGGCCTCGCCATTTCCATTGGGGTTGGATGGCACCGTGGCCAGCAAGCCTAGGCATTGGACATCACAGATTATTTAAGGCTGACTTTGCTTCATCAATACATTATCCATCATCATATGACTACTGAGGCAAAAAAATAGAAATGTTATAAGTTTATAAGCCAACAAATGATTTAATTCAATCATAATAGTTTGAATCAAGGACAATCGAACACACATTACTGTGTCAATATTTTGTGTCTTGTTGATGAGATGCATTTTGATTTAGCTTATACACTCACATTCATAACTACATGTATCTGCAGCTATTTATAGTAAAGCACATTATTCTTGACTGACCCAAGCCCCTGTAACAGGACAGCTGCTGGTATATCTGCTTCATGCGCTCAATGTTGAGCCTGCTGGCCTCTGCGTGGTGCACCATGGGCTTGGGGTAGTGTACCCCGATTATGCACTTGGCCGCCTTCTGCACATTTTCGGGGGCGTTCCAGGGGTCGTAGATGTACTTGGCTGGGAACCCCCTCAGGACGGGCAGATAACGCCTGAAAACGCAGGAGATCGAGTGAGGCGTTAGACAGGTACTGGCCAATGTCAGAAGAACTGCTTTCCCTGACATCCAGAAATTAAAGTACACAAACAACAAATGCATAATTAATAAATGAACAGCAATCTCATTTAGGTATTTCACAGTATCCCACTCCATGTTCAGTTACTGTTTACACACAATTCATGTCAGTGGGGGATAAACTGCTATATTGGTGTCCAAGTTTCTATTTGCCAAAGACACCAAAGTCAACATGACAACATTTTAGACACAAGCACACAAATACATAAACACCACTGAAGGAGAACAAATGAGTACTTTATATAAAAAAGCTGCTCTCAACCTATTCTTTTTGCTCTGTTTTACTTTATTTATATTTATTTAATATGGACCATCAAAGTTAATAAATATGGAAAATAGCGTATATGGCTGCCATCTTGTATACTTACATTGTTTTAATATTTTTAATATATGTATGTTGTCCCTGTCTAAAATAAGTCAATTTCAACTTCAATTGTGCTCTAAAGACCGTTTCAAAAGGAACCTGAAAGGAATAAATTATTGGGGCTTCCTCCCCCCCCGAAAAAAACCCTATGGTTTTTAATTGACTGGGCCCCCCCTGGCGGCTGGGCCCCAGAAAGCTTTCCTGTTTTGCCCCCTCCACCTCCCACCCCACATGGGCGGCGATGCCCACCTGATGTAGTCTCCGTTGGGGTCGGTGCGGCGTCCGAATCCCACGGGGCAGTAGCAGTGGAAGAACTGCTGGAAGAAGGAGCTGCAGGAGAGCCACATCCAGCTGCCCGCGTTCACGCTCCAGTCCGCGTCCAGCAGCAGCTCCTCAAACACCTGCCAATCACACACGGCACCATGACAACAGGCATTACTACCATGGACACAAACAATAGTAGTCCTGTTTGCGTGATCCATCCTCCCAAAGGCATCAAAACGGTCTGCTTACAAACAGCCGATGATGAACTGTTCTTTTGTAACTTTGTTTAACTCTTACCTAAAAACAGATACATGCATTACAAACTGACTTGTTAACATAGAGCTATGTTTGGTGCATTGATATGTTAAACAAATCAAAAGGAGACATTTTTTGTGCATTCATAAATTTTTCTCTAAAATAGTTTCTCAAAGTTATCCATTTAAAACTAGCGCATGACAAGTTGGATGTGTGAACTATTGCGGAAGTCTACATGTACCATCATAATTCTCTGACCAAAAAAATCACATTATAAACCATACTGAAGTCATATATCCTGTCGCTGTTCTTTGCTGAAAAAAATGTATGCCTAATCCAGAACTTATTTAAAAATTGTCTGAATTCCATGACTTTTTCCCATTTTCCAAAAACCGTGAGATCCCTTCTTCTGGGAATCCACGCAAAACCCACCTTCATGCCCTCCTCCCAGCTGATCCACAGGTCCCCCCTGGTGAGGAAGCAGGCCACGGCGTGGCGCGCCAGGTGGTGGATCCAGCCCTCCTGCCGCAGCTGGGTCATGATGGCGTCGATCCAGGGAAAGCCGGAGCGGCCCTCGGCCCACTTGGCCAGCGCCTCGGGGTTGCGGTCCCACGGGATCTGCACGCAGATGGGGTTGCCCTCCATCTTGTCGAAGCGCGGGTTGTTGGTGGCCGCCGTGTAGAAGAACTCGCGCCACAGCAGCTGGCCGTAGAGCGAGAGCGGCGGAGAGCTGTTCTTTTTCACCTGCGGAACAAACAAACAAAACAAACAAACAAACAAGTTTTTATTTTTTTGTTTGGTTTTTGTAGTTTATTTCTTACTGGGAACATGTACAAAATAAATTAACCACACAAGGGAGAGAACATGCTTTGTACCAGATTTGCAAATTGCTCATTTGTATCTGCAGGGAGTGGGATAAAATACAGTACATACTATGATGAGTGCCTTACTCAGATGCACTCTAAGGTGATCCATTAGGGTTGGTCCATTACTGCTGTTATTTGCCATTTCCGCTCTTGCTGTGTTTTTTAGGAGGCCTTTTATTATGAAGCTCACGTCATCCCATCATTGGCAAGGACGTCATTGTTTTTGTCCCATATGACCAGAGAGCACTTTAGTCCACATTCACAGTACTGAGATGGGCACTGTGATGTTCAATCAACAGGATGTGAGGGGGGAAATGTGGGTGAAGTGGGTACTGATGAGGGGCATAGTTGTCTCAAGTCACTTAAGTAAATGGGGTTGCTAGACAACACTGCGCTAGTTGTGCAACGCCTGACGTAAAAGTAGGATCCTCCATCAAAAGCACAACCCACCAAGAGGCTGTTACAGGACCATGAGACTACTCTATTCTACTACTATATTACTAGTCTATCTCTATTCAACTCCATGTCAGGCAGATAGCAGTTTGTCTGACAAAATGGTTGTGTGTTTGTGTGTGTTTAAGTAATAAAAGCAAAATGTCTTCTGTTTTTAGGAATATGTTCCTCTGTGGAGACGCACCTTCCTGAAGAGGTCGGTGAGCTTGAAGTAGAAGAGGCGGCAGGAGAGGCATCCGAAGCGCAGGTAAGGGCTGAGGCCCGTGGGACTGGCCAGCAGGGAGTTGGCGTTCATCCTGGGACGCTCAAAGTTGGCCACCCACGCCTGCGCAAACAAACGTCAGACAATTGGTGACCCCAAACTTGTGGTAAAAGAAAATGAACGAGAGATTAGATTTCAGAATAATACGCACCACAGAAAAGAAAGGAAAAAAAAGTTCCTTTGTTGTGTTTGTGGTTGTTTTAAAAGAGTCGGTGAATATAGAATAGAGTGTAATAGATTCTCTTGTCATTACACAAGAACAACATGTCTCTCTCTATGCTCAACCTGTAAAAACAAGTTAAAAGAGGATATGATGATGAAAAGGGTGGTTGTAGGTACATAATCCGGTCAGCTACACTATCTGTTCTGCACGTGTGCAAAATGATGAAGCAGGAAAAGGGCCGTTTTGCCTGCACAATCTGTATTCTCTGTACCACACATACGGTTACCATCAGCCAGGCTATCTTTGTGTCAACTTTGTGTTTTGCTACAGAACTCAGTCAGTCAACTCTCCTTAGGCTTCATCTCGCCTAAACCAACTGTTTTTTGGATTCCATTCAGCCGTGATTGGCTGAAGGCAGGTCCAATAGTTTTAATATTCACACAAAGTACCCATCCACTGAAAGAGAATGTGTGTCGGGTGTAGAGTAGCCAGACTTTTCACACCAAGTTAAGTTTGACACGCTACATTGTGTCAAAAGTGTGTGTGCTGAGGGTGTGTCGGCCAAACTGTACCTTCCTCTCCAAATGTCTCTCCAGGCGAGTGAGGGCCTCAGTCTCACCTCCTGGCCACACGGCTGAGGAGAGACCCTCTGTGTCGAAGCCTGGGAAACACAATAAGGCACTGGGTGAAAATTACTTTTTTCCCCTCAAAGCTGCCAAACACGGTCCCACCAGATAAATTAGTACCAGACTGTGTAAAATACCATATGGCTACAGTAAAAACGACGCTTGCAGAAAACAGCAGCAGCTAAAACTAAATATAGCTCATTATGAAAGAGGTAAAGTGTGTAAGAGAGAGAGCGAGAGCGAGAGAGAGAGAGCGCATGAGAGAGAGAGAGAAAGAGAGAGAGAGAGAGAGATTGGCT
The DNA here is from genome assembly GCA_027475355.1 of Coilia nasus. Lineage (NCBI taxonomy): Eukaryota > Metazoa > Chordata > Actinopteri > Clupeiformes > Engraulidae > Coilia > Coilia nasus. The sequence goes on from CM050199.1 coordinate 29,804,610, forward strand.
CCAGCTACCACTGTTTAGAGAGTCTTAGGCTGCTTTCAGACTAAGCTGGAATTCTTGAATTTTCCAGCTTTTTTACAGTGATCCCCTGTCTATCACAATAGTTATGCTCCAGAACCCCTGGGATAGGTGAAAATCAGTGATATAGCGAGGCGATATAGACAACATTTTATTTTAGAATTCAAACCTCAAAACACCCCCTCCTACACTCTGTTTTAATGCATTTACTGTATTACTGCATTTTAATCAATATTTATATGTTACAGTCTAGTTAGCATAAATTATAATATTGTTCTGATGAACTTTTCTTTAGCATGCATGCTGCATATATTTATGAAAAAAAGAACCGTGATAACTGTGTATGTGAAACGGAACCTCTGGAAATAGTTATTCTCAACTTTTTCAGAGCACTGGTCAAAATCCCAGAGAGCTTGCTGTTAGGCTTGTATGTGAACAAGACATGACAAACTCATGGAAAAATAATCAATAATTACAGCTGTGTCAGTTTTAAATAGTAAGCCTGAGGACTGGTTAAATGTCTTTATTGTATTGAAATTGTATTTCTTTATATATATATATATTAAATTAAGAAGTAGTAACATGGATATGGAGGTAGACAGGATGGAGGGCACCTACCCAGCTCCTCCAGAGAGGGCACCCCAAACTTGTCGTCGTGGTCATCTGAGATGGGTGTGGTGCAGGCGCCCATGATGTCGGCCGTGATGACCTCCGCAGGCATCTCCACCGGCTCCATCCGGCTGATCAGCGTCTGGAAGCGCTTGTAGGTCAGTGGTGACTGACCGCCATTTAGCTCTATGATCCTGAAGCAGTGACAAGGGTAGAGAAGACAGATTAGAGAAGATAATGGTCCTCTGCATTTATAATTTTTTTGTATTATATTTTCATGATTTCTTAATCTCCAACTTTATCTTTGCCCTGACTTGCATGCATAATTTTTTTTATTTTATATGCTGAAGGGCCTTTGTCTTTTTGTCTTTTTCTTAAAAGCATATCGGGGCTGTGCTTGGATGAACTGCTCTTCATGAATAAGACAATACCTGACAGAAACTAAATGAGAATGAAAGACTAAAGAGCTTTATAAAATAAAATAAGTGGAGACTCAGAAAAACTCTGGGACTGACATGGTGAATGAGAACATGAATTTTAAATGGCCTAAGATCACTTACTTGTCGAGGTCATAGAGCGTGTGGGAGATTCTCACGAACACCTCCACGCCAGCCTCGCTGGCCAGCTTCTTAATCGCTGCATCGCGCTCCTTCCCAAAAGGCTCCGAGTCGTACTCGTAGGACAAGCGAGTGATGTTCCACTCCTGAGCATCACAACAGTTGTGAGTAACACACACAAAGACATGAGTGCATCTAAAGGCCACTTAGATTTCAGAACAATTCGCACTACAGAAACGAAAGAAAAAAAAAAGTTTCTTTGTTGTGTTTGTGGTTGTTTTAAAAGAGTCAGTTAATATAGAATATAATATAATAGATTCTCTTGTCATTACACAAGAACAACAAAATTTAGACTTGCATGTCTCTCTCTATGCTCAACCTGTAAAAACAAGTTAAAAGAGGATATGATGATGAAAAGGGCAGTTGTAGGTACACAATCTGGTCAGCTACACTATCTGTTCTGCACATGTGCGTAATGATGAAGCAGGAAGAGGGCCGTTTTGCCTGCACAATCGGTATTCTCTGTACCACACGTACGGCACTGGAATGCTTGATGGCTAAGCAAAACTTCTGACGGTTTATTGCACAGATATATTTACTACATACACACTGACTTTAACGATTACACAAACTGTTTCAGTTATGTTTATGTTTATTTGTTCTTTGCAGACACTTTTATCCAAATTGACACACATACAATACATTAACAAAGATTTGGCGGTGGGTGGATGCTGCTGAGATACATTTTCTTATCCGACTGTTTCTCACGATATATACAGCGTGTAGGGATTAAGCATTTCAGTGCCTTATGTCTGGTACAGATCATGCAGGTAATCCTGATACATCATTATGCGCATGTGCGGAACAGATCGTGTAGTTGGTCAGAGTGAGTACCTAGTGTAGCCTGGTAAACCAGCCCCTCGTACTTCATTTCATTTTGTACAGAGGGTCTGGAACAGAGACCATCAGAAACGATTTGTTGGAGGTGTGGACTCTGCTGAAGTTTAAAAAAAAGTGCCTCTGCCTTTACCCAATCGCTAATGCCTGCGTAAATGTATGCATTTAGCCTACCTACGCACTACAATTCAAATGTAGCACACAAGGTTAACATCACAGCTAAGGAACACACCCTCTGCTTGCTGATTGGATCGGTCTTGCTGGGACTTGCTAAATGACCCTCAAGAGATTCCGGTCCAGACCGTCTGAACAAAATGAAATGAAGTACGAGGGGCGGGTTTGCCAGGCTACCTAGTGGTGATCAATAAATATTTTCTAAAAATCAGGATAAAAAGACATCAATACAATAAAAATATGACAAGCATCAAATTCGGTTCTTCAAAACACCAGAGGATTAAATATCTAATTCAGTTTTTTGAATGAAATCCCACAAGTACCTTGAAGAGCCTTGGGAAGACATCAGTGGGTTGGCCTCGGATCACAAACAGCCGAGAGTTGAGTTTTCGCAGGCTGGCATCCAAGTCCTCTAGACACTGAAGCAAGAACCTGTGGAACAGGAAAAACGATCACACATTTCACACCTCACTTGACTTTGCTGTGGAGTGTGGAGATCTTGGATCTACTTCAAAGGAACAAACAAGATCCCGCAGATGCATAAACAAGCAAAACTGAACACAGCCTAACAGCAACAGTGAGTAGGTGAGATAGTGAAATCACCAACTGTACTCATAAAATATTTCCCTCATGACACAAAACCAAGACCTAACACTGCAAGTCAACTTAAATGTATAAATATAAGGCTTGTTTTATCAGTGGCCTGCGTTAAGAGAACACAAAGGGGGCTGATAGCAGTTACAGATAAGTTAAGGAGAGAGTCACTTAACAGCATAGCAACAGCCATACACAGTACACCCACCAAACCTGATTTTAAACCATTTTTATAACTTGGGCTTATAAAATGTCTATGTGTAAATACTTGTTCTACTAGACAACACCGGCATGGGTATTGGTGATATGTGTATCTTTTCACTGCGTGGGTTTTATTCTTTGTCTATATTCTCTTCTTTCTACTTGTGTATTTTCTGGTTTTTTAGTGCCTGTGTTTTCTGCTGATTGAGGGTTTTGGAGCAGTGTGTTTTTGTACGACTTGACTTTATGCCCGCCCCTTCCTTGTCTATAAAAGATAGCAGTTACAGATAAGTTAAGGAGAGAGTCACTTAACAGCATAGCAACAGCCATACACAGTACACCCACCAAACCTGATTTAAGTGACTGCACTTCTACACAGTTAGTTCTTTAAAAACCAAGGGGTCTGCTATAAGGTCATTACCTAAGAAGGAGAGGACAAGGACAAGACTTGACAAGACACCGCAACATAATATCTTTAACCACAATGAAAGACAGATATAAAAGTGTTGTTGATGGCGTCATGGTTCATGTTCTAGAGCTCACTATCTGCAATCTCATGATACATGAATGACAGCTGGAGTACTTCCCATTTTTCATCATTAGGTTGCATTAGTTCATCACATCAGAGGTTAGTGACCACAGAATAAAATGTTCCTGATACAATGCAGGCAAGGTAAGACCAATGAAAGTATTGTGGGGGGCGGGGGGGGGGGATGTCAATGGTTATCCTGACCACTAGGTGGCAGTAAGGCACCAAGTTAGACATTGCAATGCTGGACCTGGACGCATTTTGGCAGGATCGACAGTGGGTTTCTTGTAAACGATCAGCCCACACCACACTATGACTTCATGTGGACTGTATATACAGGCATATAATTATTTTCTGTGAAATTGACGGTGATGTAAGCTTGAAAAGTCTGCAGAAAAAAACTGAGTGGCGGCAGCAGCGGCAACAACTAAGCTAAAAAAAAAAAACAGCGCCACAGAAGTCTGTGCAGCTAAAGGCCGGTCACGCGGAATGAGTTTGCTCATAGGTCTGTCATGCGTAAACGACGCCATAAAAGAAAGGCACACGCTCTAAGTGACTCCCGATGTGCGAAGGGTGTGACCCAGAAACCTACTTTGCGCACTGGCCCGAGCCTGAAGCCTTACATAACCAAGACTTTCCCCTTCAACTTATTTTCTCTTCCGTCATTCCTGCTGCTGAGAGAGGACGAGCCCACGCGCTCAACTGGCTTTTACCCGATGCGATGCCGCTGCTGTAATGCCGGCTTCTACATGTAGTTCAGTGCTTCTTTTTCTATTATTCCCCGCTTTAGACGATGTGAAAGGTCAAGCCTCCACCTGTTACCCATGACCTTAAATCTCGATGATATTAAAACAAATTTCTGTGCCTCTATTCCATGTGAAATTCTTCCTCACATTCACCCGGACCTGATCTGATTGTTTAGATGTTTACGTTAGCCTGTAAATAACTTACATAAATAAATAAATAAATAAATAAATAAATAAATAAATAAATAAATTCACTGACGTGTGGCTGTTTAGTTTTCAGTGTAGGCGTTTGAGTGTTTGGTGTTGTTGTATAGTCATTGGAAACACTGATGATGGGCTAGAACCCCGAAACGTTTGTTTCCCCATTTTTTGTTTGGCTTCTTCTTCATTTTCGGCTTAATACAGTTGTCTGACTTGCATCTAGCTCCTGAGTGCGACTCCTTTTTTCTCTTCACTGTTTCACGTTGTTTGGAATTACGCACCGAGCAAAACTTTCCTCTAAAGACAAAGGCGCGGACGCCACCTCTTCCTTCGTCTTTATAGTCAAGAAAGATATTACTTGGCGTAAATGACAGATCTCCTCCTGTTTGTCCTGTCATGTGTCTATTTCCCACCAGTTGGGCCAGCCCGTCAGACTTTCAGAACCAGGTCCTAGCTTTGCAGAAAGATGTGTTCATAAGGTGACACCTTAGTTATCTATTGTACAAGGTATTTAACAGTACATAATGAGTGACTGGTGAAAGTGAAACAAGTTTAGTTAACACAAGTGGGAATGGGACAGGGGGTAAAAAGCATGGCGCTAAAGCAGGTTGACGGGTATATCAGATTGGGAGCTGTACCTCTGAAAGCCAAATTAGAGCCTGGTATTTATTTGAGGGGTTAAATCAGGTGAGTTCCTCACTAACGTATCAGATATGCCTAATGCAATAGCACTGTATATATTTGGAACTAAATAGCTGACCTTGGTACAGTTAAATACAGAAGCGTGCAGGCTATGTATACTGCAGTGCATCTCATCAGCAGAAATGCATATTTAAACAGAGGGACAGTTCAGCCAAGAGTCAATCAGCCTAATTATACAGGCTCTTGGCTTTGGCTAAGGGCTCATTCAACAGCAGGACTATTATAGAGTTTTAATACAGAACTTGCTAATACTGACTGAACAACACTGGCATTTGATGGGTAATTTGTGTCATTGTGAGCCCTTGCTGATGTCATTCCTTTGGGCAAAACTGTATTTTTAGTGAAAAACCTGCTTTGTTATTAAGATGACCCAACTAGCAGATACACAGTTGATTTTCAGATGAGCCAGAGCTGAAGGCTGTGACTATAAAACAAAATAGCAGATGGAAGGTTCAAGCTATTTAAAACAGCAAATTCCAGACAGCAATTTCCAGTTGAAATTGCCCTAACAAACCTGATGAACATTTTACATCATACTCTTCAAAAGGATTTTATGAGTGAAACATTGGAATAAATAAAAGAAAAGCTGACTGTCTAAACCTTAAACAAAATGATGCCATGACAGCTGGGGTCCTGCTTTTACATGACGTGTACACGGCCATCTCTCCTGACACAAGGTGCTTGATTAAAACGGTGGGAGGCACGCCTCGTTGCCACATTGTGGACTGCCAACAGCATTTTCAGTGTTGTACATATTCTCCCTTCATGACTCACGCATGTCATTGAGAACTGGAGAAAAAAAAAAGGAGCAAACGCAACAACCTGGACAGAACAACAGAATTCAATTCTGCAGGTGGCTGGGTGACTCGGCTTATCCCCCGTGTGATGACTTTAAGGCCAATCATCCCCCCTCCTGTTTCTCTGCCCCCCCGTCCCTGCACCTGCATCAGGCATACGCACACTGACGTCACGCTGGCCCACGGAAGCTGCTGGCTAGAGGGAACATGGTCTTCTTTAGCCTGGTTGCATTTTCATGTGGAGAAGCTAAGTGAAAGTTCACACTAAATACAAAAAAAACACAAAACCTCTGCACACCTTTTCAAGAATATGTGCTGTGGAGATAAGCAAGAGGTCTATAGCTCAAAACGTTGAATATATTTCCACACAATGTCCATTTCACAAGTCTTAAGACCAACTGTTTGTGACATGGATAGTGTGCAGGATTTTATTTTACAATTCGAGAGAATTCACACTTAAAAGCACCAGTGCCCGTCATCCCGAGGAACATAAAAGAGCAAAAATGTTAAACTCACTGACACTCCCACACCATAGTGTCAGCTACGTTAGGTGAAAGCCCAATGTCAGAAATTTGAAATCTGAACCACCAGCAACAACAGAAAAGCCTGCAGCACACGTTTGCCCCCTATGATGTTTTGATCAACACTGGATACTGCTGTATCCCCATGCCATTTGAGGACAGAGGGTGTAGTACTTTCATTCCCAGGCCAAACACTCTGATATCACGGCAGACTAATGGAATTAAACGGGGTCTCTCGCCGCCTCTCTGCACGACGGGAGCCAATTTGTCTGGGCCAGAGTGCTGCTAACTGGCAATAATGGCCAGGTGAAATGTTTCATCTTGTCTCACATTAGGTGAGGTCAAACCTGAAGCTTATGGGAGACCACAACATGCCCAACAAATGTGAAATTGTGCCAGCAACTACATAAACATTGCTTGTTATTGAAAATATTTATACATTGTAACCTGCCCTTGATTAAAAAAATTTGAATGGAAATAGTTTTCATTTTCAACTACAACCTCGAAACACCAGACCACATCGCTCACTCTAGAACTGTTTTTTTCAACATTTTTCAGACTAAGGACCACTTTCCCCCTTTAAAAAAACCCCTCAAGAACCACTCCACCCTTCTGAGGGTAACAGGGCTATGTAAATGCATGAACTGGTGCAGCATCACAGCCGCAACTGGGAAATGGCATGAAGATGATATACATGTTGTTTTAACACACTGTGCATAGCACTGGTAGCTTAAAGGAGTACTTCCACAAGAAACCGTTTAGTACTTGCTCTATTGAAATACGACAGGTCACCCCGAGTTGCATATGCATGCTGCACGTGAAAATGTTCTTCTAACCCGATTGCCTCCATCAGTCAGTGAAAGAAAGTAGGCGGAAAAACGAGTGAATAAGAAAAAGGCCAACAAAGTCACATAGGTTTGTAAATTAGAAAAAGCTATGCCACAGTTGTGATTACTGGAGAAGTTTTGTTGCAGCACACATTCACTTAACGAAGTGTAGGTAAGTATGTGTGTTCATGTAGAACATTTAGATATATATATTTTTGGTTCGCTATGACCGAATGGGCTTCGAATGACTGTAGCCTGTGACTAGCATATCCGAGAACCTGTCATTCTCCCTGCTCCGTCTCCTCCACCAAACTAGAACAGCCTGAACCAGAAGCACTAAAGCCTTTTTTTTCACCAAAACCGGCTCACAGGGCATTCATTAATACTAAAGACCACCGCAAAATGAATGAAAACACGATGGAAGTACACCTTTAAGAAACATGATATACTCTGCTAAAAATAATATTTTAGCACAACTGCTCACGGACTTGGGATTTCTTGCGGATCACCAGTAGTCAGCAGACCACACTTTGAGAAACACTGCTCTAGAAACCCCACATCCTCCGACTAATAGTTGTACGCAATGTGGGCCATGTCATGTCATTAGTGAAAGGGACTTCACAACATCATCTTCCCAACCAGTAAGGGGAGTGAAGTGGGGGGTGAGAGTGGGGGTGGGTGTTGGATATCAAGCATGTTTCCAACCAATTAGGCCTCATAAATACAGCTACCTTGAGAAGTGGAGCAGCTGTAGTATTCTCTGCATCAAACAAACAGGAAGAGGAGGTAAAATGCTGCCTACATGATGAAAGCTATTCTCTGATTGTTGCATATTTTCATGGCTACTACATCCATTGCACGGATACACATCCATCCTCTGGGCTGAGCAGTGATCATGGCTGGCCTTTAGACAGGCACAAACAGACACAAACACTTTCATGTTCCTCTGCACACAGATGGCGTAAGTGCACAAGGCAGATCAGGAGAAGAAGAGTCAAAATGTTGTTCACCGACTGCCATCAAGCCAAGTAAAGCCACCAAGCTGGTGGCTAGTCTACAACATGTGATTGAACATCCCTGACCATAAAAACATTCCTTGATGTCTCTGCATTCTAGAAACACAGAAGGGTGATTCCGTGTCAAATCAGGACACTATCAGACCTCATTGTCACAGACTGACAATGTTGGCTGTGTTGACTTCACAGCCATAGCACTAGTTTGGATTGTTCAAGACTTCACCTATGGAGGTAAACAAAGCTGACTGTGCAAACCATTTACTAAATAAATGCTGTTTGTGTAACCAAGTCAGAAGCTCAGTGTGTTCTCCAACCTTGTCACTACCATAGAGATAAAAGAAAACCCTCCCTGCTAGTCTGACCAGTAAGATAGCCTTTGGGTTTGGCTGGAGACTAAAGTTAAGGGTGATGGTGGTGGGGGCTGTATAGAAACTGCCCCCCAACCTCCTATCCCCAGCTGCCAAACAGAGAACCCTGACCTCACTTCCTGGACAAGGACATATGGAGAGACAGAAACATCAGCAAATCCCAGAGCATGATCTGGGAATGGAATCTGCAACAACCTGCTTTCAAGGCCTGCTGATGGAAAGCTGGAACCATCAGGCTCTAGCGAGCAGGACGCAGTGTCTCCGAACGCAATGAAACAGTACGCAAGCAACAGAGGTATTCAGGCTACTGCAAGTCTTGTCCAAGAAACATACCCTCCCTCCACCAGCATGCAGATTAATATGTGTTTACGAGTGCAACATTCATGTGGCCATTTCCACGCACCACGTCAGAGGCCAGAGGTCTTCATAAATCATAATGCTTTTTGAATTGGCTTGTGTTTCATTTTCTCCTGCATGTACTGATCATCTGACATGTTGAAGTTAAAATGTATGTAATTCTGTACACAAAAACAGTGGATAATGTTATTTCTGACTGACCTACACTAACACTGAGGTTTGATGCAACACTATGTCCATGCAACTATCTGCTACGTCCTGTGGTATGCTTTCAAAGAGCAAATACTTGTGCAATCATCTTCAAAGTAATTCCTATGGAATATGATCAAGTCAAGTGTTTGTGTCAAAATACCCTCCCAGAAAAGCAAAAGAAAATTGCAAAAGAAAACTTCCCACAAGAGGGAGGTGACCGGCATATGGTAGGTAAGGCTAGTAAAACAGTCTTTTTATTCACCTCTCAGTAAACAAGTTAAGAACAACAAACATTAAGAACAAGTTCTTAATACTCTGTTTTATGTGTAGGTGCCCAGATAATGCTACTGCCAAAGTGTGGTGCTATTCTGAGCTTTATTAGTGGTTAAAAATGGTCATTCAAATATGTTTGGCTGCTCTAAAGACAGTGGGACTTTACAAATCTTTAATCATCATAATCTCCCAAGGGGGTTTTTCATTTGTTGTCATGCTGAAAAAAGACCATAGGCTCAAATAACTTGACCTACTACTTAAGCACCTTTCACCTTCTATTACAAAGTTCTATCATAAACATTTGAAATGCTTCAAGACTGTGGGCTCAGATGGCTTCTTAAAATGTTTGCATGGGTAGGTTGGCGTGGAAAGGTTCCTTGGTGGGATGACAACAGGAAACAAGGGTTGAAGTCAAGGTAATTACATCGGAGACATTAGGCCTCAAGGCCTCATTCACACCAAAACCTGTGTGTCCGCGGCGTGTATGAGGATCAACATCATTTTCACGTCACAATGTTGCGCGCACTTACAGACATGGCGAGTATAAACCAAGGTTAACGCACAGCTTCCGTCCCGCACCGCTCACGTGCTAATGCAGTGTGAATGAGGTCTCAGGTTCAAGGGCAAATGTGTGTGTCCACTCTTCTGACACACTGACTTAACTGAGGTCCATAAGCACAGGAGGAGGACCTGTGGTGCCCTTTTTGACATAACCTTTTTTTTTGGGTAAGGACAACCTCAGACATGAGAGTTCAGAGAAAACGCCACAGTGACTGACAAGGCAGGGGATGTGGTTACTGTAATCACGGAAGCTTTCAATGAATGCCACTAATTTTCGGGGGTGCTGGGGACATCCTGACCTCTCACCAAAAATAATCACAGGCTTTTTGGTACCCCTGCAGATTTTCTTCAATTTTCCACAGCCATTCATAAAATTGACTAGCTTATCCATCTCAAACTTCACTACATAAGGCCAGTCTATGATCACACTTTAATATTTGGATGCTTTAGACCATCTATGGGTGCTGAGACTATTAGCAAACTATTAGTTAAAACTACAGAAAGGCTGTAGATTTGGTTAAGGTGATAACTCAGGAAACAGTACACAAAATGAAACTGAATTTCAACAAACCAGCTGCAATGTCTCTGTGGACGGTCTATCCAACCTAAGTGTTCACCAGGCTATTCCATACACTCATCATACACAGGTACATAAGCCAGCAAGGTAGCAGATGACCAGATACAGCTAACTTCATTATTTTACTGAAGTCGTGCATAGGGGACAGAAGGGTGATGATATTCCTCATTTAAAATGTGCATAAATCTGTCTCTCTCTCTCTGTCTGTCTGTCTGTCTGTCTGTCTGTCTGTCTGTCTGTCTGTCTGTCTGTCTGTCTGTCTGTCTGTCTGTCTGTCTGTCTGTCTGTCTGTCTGTCTGTCTGTCTGTCTCTTGCTCGCTTGCTGTCTCTCTGAAAACAGCTTGTATGTGAACTGAAGGGAGCCGTCCAGATGGGAGGGGGAGCACAGCCACTCATAACGGTGTGAGTAGAGCAATGGCGAGCAGACTACACATTACATAACCTCAGGAGAGGGCGAGAGAAACAAGACATCCACCCACACAGGGAGAAAAATGACACGCCGCACATCAAAACAATAACAACTTTTTTTTACCTTCCCTCATCTGGATTCCACTTAACATTTAAAGGGCTGACCTCTAAGGTTACTGACATAAAGAAGCCCCGTCTGTGTCTCCTTCAAAAAACGATAGCGTGCCAATTCTCTGCTGGGTTGAACGTGGAGGTCTCACTACTCTTAACACATTCAGAAGTGAGTAGTGGGAGGCAGCAGATAGGACTATGAATCACAATCGCACAGAAACCACCTCTCTTGACAGCTGGTGCAGTTTTACTAAAGCAAGAAA
>CM050199.1:29821105-29941105 GCA_027475355.1 Coilia nasus
CTACTTTAAATTGGTTATTGTAGAATATTTTTGGATATTTCATTGTTTTTTTAAATGTTATTCATTGTTTTGCCTATGTTCATTTCCATTTTGGATAAAAGTGACGTGTTAATAGCAATTCAAGTAATTAAATGATGATTACATACTTAAGTAGTTAAACACAAATATATTTAAACATACACATCATTATCATTATCAACAACAAAATAAGGCTATATTTAAAAATAGTATTATACTAGTATTAGTTAATAGTATTAAACTTGGGCTTTTTAAACTAGTCTGTTCTACATGTCGCCTTAAATAAATACATGTTAACTAAGGAGTGCCTGAAGGACTGAGAAACTCTTTTTGTCTTTTTCTTGAGTATTGAACTTCATTATAAAATAGCTTCATTACAATTGCTCATAAAAATTCTAATTAAAAAAGCTGGAGAGTTAAAACCTTATGTCCCTCATTCAAAAACTAATAAGCTGCCAGCATAGCTTGACAGCAGTCATTTGTTATCATCATCAAGATGCTTAAAAGTTTGGGATATTATTTTGGATTTTAGAGGGAAGAAAAGGTCTGTCTTTTATTGTCCGGCAGTGATTGCATACTATTTGTTCTCTTCACAGCCAGTTTTCCTGTGTCTGCCTTTTGATACTGCTACATGGTTGTTACTAAGCTGATACTTCACCAGGAGTGGCCTCTGCCATGTATCACTGATAGAAAATAAATCCTCTAGGTTGGTACTTTGGTTTGTCCAATGTTGCAAAAAGGTTTCTTTTGTTTGGCTTTGGACCTGTCTGGGCATATATGTTTTTCTCATTGATCCATCTGCTTGGTTCAGAAGACTTTTTTTCATTTCATCATCAGCATTAAATTTTTTTCTTGATAATTCTAGCAATTAGTTAGTAGTCTTCTTCATACAAGGGCATGTAGTATTTGACTACTGCGTTTTTGAAAGAACAGATTAGCCCTTTTATATTTATGTCAGAGTCACTGAACCATATGGAACATTAAACATCATATAATGTTATGTAAAGATCCAGCTGTCCAGTAATCTGCCTGCTGCAACCCTGGGCTTTCTTAGTTGTGTTTGTATGCTGTCTTCAAGAAATGAAGGCCCACCTTGTAACGCACATAAATGACAGAGGGATTGATTTACTGTAGCCATTGCCACTAGGTGGCGGTAAACAACAACACATTTCTAAGCTGTCAGCAAAGGTGTACAGTAGTGTAGCCCACATATGTCCAAACAGTTTTAAAACATCCAAAATGTATTTATGAACATGTAGGGTAAAATCAGGTAATCTGGGAAGTCAGGTAAAATGGGACTAATATGGGTTTACATCTTTAACTCTTTAAATATCCGAGTCCAAATACAAATACTCTTATTATAAGGTTCCTTCAAATGTCCAGAAACCAGAACAAAATTTAGTCTGCAATAATATAAATGCCCAAAACCATGTTAATGTTGATTTTGTCTCCATGGTAACTTGACTACTTTCATTTAGTGTAACTTGCTATCAACATATTTTAACAGTACACTTCACTTTTTTAAGAAAGATGAAACTTAGTGACTATACTGTACATACATCAGGTAAATTGAGATGGGTAGACTATGTCTCTAAGCCATTAACCTCTGAAGTCACTGGAGTCAATGAAATCATGAACAGTGCCTTTCTTTTACCATAGTGTCATTTTCTAGATATCTATAATGTGTTTTCTTCAGTTAAAAATGGAAAAGAAAGCTGTGGTGCTGTGCTCGGTAGCATGTAGCCATTAGCATATAATATCTATTAGCATGTATGTATTTACTCGTTATTGATTTTATATGTCTTTTATGATTGTCCCATTTTACCTAACCATTTTTACAGACCTAAGTAGGGTGTCTAATGGTCTTTGAAGGTAGAAAACCCTCAAATGTACCAGAGACCCTTATAAACTTATGAACTTATGAAATTATCACTCTTCAGACCTTAAGGGGTTTTTCATCCTTTCTTGAATTGATGCATTTATTTACATAATTCACATTACCAGCATCAGATCAGATTGTTGTTTCAGTCATTTCATTTTTTTGTAAACCTTGATTTTATACTTCCAAAGAAGTTGAGCCCTGAAAACCAAAATTAAATTCTCTAAATACAAACTTCATAAAAAATGCTTTTGTCACTGACATTAGCAGAAATATAAAAGGCAACACCAGCGTGCTTACTTGCAACACAAGTTACATTTTTTCTCAACTGCTAAAACACAATTTCCTCCAGTTTATTTACTCCAGTTGTCCAAAACCATTTCCCAAAACTTTGGATTCTTGTTGCAAAAGCAAACTATTACCTCAAAACAGTTTTATGTGTGCTCAAAACCAAACTCCATTCTCAAATCAGAAACAACACAGTCAAATGAAATCACAACTGAAGCAGTTAGTAAACACTACACAAAAAAATGGAAAGCACAACTCTCAGATGTATACATGTCATTTTTTACTGCACTAAACATGCATTTTCAACTGAAAAAGCAAAACTACTGATGTATATGTATTGTACATAGACTAAAATACATAAAGTGGAAGAATTACATGTTACAGTTTTTCTCAGTTGTTTACACACAAATCATTGTGCTTGGGACACAATGACCACAACATGGAACTCATGCACTAACCCCCTGATACAATTCTGCTAAACTACAAGCGCAATTACTGCTTTACACTCAAATTGCAGTTCTAAAACACTATTTTTTTTCAAAACACTACTTACAATTCTCTGCATTTGGCGCAATTTTCTTGAAGAAAATCTCTTCTCTCTCTTGAAGAAAATCTCTCACAAGGAACACACTGTCATTCAAAATTCTAAAGTCAATTGCCCTCCTATGTACACTGACTCACATCAAGAATCATATGGGCAAACACCTGTCTCACAGTTTTACAATTATCAATCAGAGCTATGGAAGACGCATGTGGAGATATAGCAACTGATGCTTTTCATGGATGGATTTGCCATGCTAGACACTATTTCACCCACTACTTGCCAGAAAACATTGGATGCGATGCTGTGGCCAGACCAAAACAAATGAGAGGTTCTTTTGGTTCTTATAAATATCTATTCATATGATGGTTTGTATGTGTCATTTGACAACAAAATAGCATTTTGAGAATAAATACAGTTTTTCTCAAATGCTAAAACACAATTTCCGAAACCATGCACGATTTTCTCCAAACTGTAAACACAAACTCCAGTTGTCCAAAACCATTTCCCAAAACTTCGGATTCTTGTTGCAAAAGCAAACTACTGCCTCAAAACAGTTTTATGTGTGCTCAAAAGCAAACTCCATTCTCAAATCAGAAACAACACAGTCAAATGAAATCAGAAATGAAGCAGTTAGTAAACACTACACAAAAAATGGAAAGCACAACTCTCAGATGTATACATGTCATTTTTATGGCACTAAACATGCATTTTCAACTGAAAAAAGCAAAACTACTGATGTATATGTAAGTTACATAGACTAAAATACATAAAGTGGAAGAATTACATGTTACAGTTTTTCTCAGTTGTTTACACACAAATCATTGTGCTTGGGACACAATGACCACAACATGGAACTCATGCACTAACCTCCTGATCCAATTCTGCTGAACTACAAGCGCAATTACTGCTTTACACTCAAATTGCAGTTCTAAAACACAATTCTTTTCAAAACACTACTTACAATTCTCTGCATTTGGTGCAATTTTCATGAAGAAAATCTCTTGTTTTCACAAGGAACACACTGTCATTCAAAATTCTAAAGTCAATTGCCCTCCTATGTACATTGACTCACATCATGAATCATATGGGTAAACACCTGTCTCACAGTTTTACAATTAGCAATCAGAGCTATGGAAGACGCATATGGAGATATAGCAACTGATGCTTTTCATGGATGGATTTGCCATGCTAGACACTATTTCACCCACTACTTTTGGTTCTTATAAATATCTATTCATATGATGGTTTGTGTGTGTCATTTAACAACAAAATAGCATTTTGAGAATAAATACAGTTTTTCTCAATTGCTTAAACACATTTTCTGAAAACATGCCTCATACTCTCAGAACTACACACAAGTCAAAAAAACACACACACAATGGGCTAAACCCCTTACTTCTCCTGCAAAATGAAACTTTGCATTCAAAACAGTATTATTTCTTCTCAAAATGCTATTTTGTTGTCAAATGACACACACAAACCATCATATGAATAGACATTTATAACAACCAGTTGAACCCTGATGTGCTTAATGTAAAACACTATGATAAATGGAAAACACTTTTTATACATTCATCAAAATGATTTAGGCCTTTTTTGTTCAGTGTTACACTTGCTACATACAGTACATACATAAGTGTGTTATATTTTAGAATATTGTTTTTATACTCAGAACGCACATATACATTGTTACAAATATATAAAAACAGTGTACACACTGTGCATCCCAATCAACACAAAGCTGCACCTACAGTGGTCTACATACAATAGAACAGAAGAATTTACTGTAGCCTATACAGTTACAAAAACAATTACGCTACATCCTTTCTTCTGTTTTGGCGTGGCCACAGCACCTCATCCACATCACATGCAATGTTTTTCCTGGCCTAGCAGCGAATCCATCCATGAAAAGCATCAGTTGCTATATTTTCACATGCGTCTTCCATAGCTTAGAGAAAGGGTACACGCATTTGTGGATTTTGGTCATACACTTTCATCTCCAGTCAAAAAAAAATCCTCAATTGGGTTGAGGATTGCAGAATATGGAGAGAGATACGTAAACAACTAAACAACTACTGTAAAATAATTTCGTTGCCCAAATGGTCAACCAAAATGGCTCTGATCTCATCAGAGATTACGGTCCTTTCTCATCCTCGTTCGGGTCCTCCCCGTCCTTCTCCTCTTACTCTCACTCCTCTAACTGTGGCTCTGCCTCTTCCAAAGCTCCGATCGCTAATGGTAAAGCTGTGTGACAGGTGTTTGCCAATGTGATGAGTCAGTGTGCATAGTAGGGCAATTGACTTTAGAATTTTGAATCACTGTGTGTTCCTTGTGAAAACAAGAGATTTTTGTCATGAAAATTGTGCCAAACGCAGAGAATTGTCTATAGTGTTTTGAAAAAAGTGTGTTTTAGAACTGCAATTTGAGTGTAAAGCAGGAATTGTGTTTATAGTTTAGCAGAATTGGTTCATGGGGTTGGTGCATGAGTTACATGTTGTGGTCATTGTGTCTGAAGTACAAGGAATTGTGTTTAAACAATTGAGAAAAACTGTAACATTGTTATTGAAGGACTTTGCCTATTGTGTGTGTGTTGTTGTATTTTGTGTATAGAGTTCTAAGAGTATGAGGCATGCTCTCAGAAAATGTGTGTAAACAATTGAGAAAAACTGTAAATTATAGCGATACAGCACAAAAAATGAAAACTACATGTGCTGTATACAGTGCTGCAAACAAGAGATCACTGGGCTTCATTTGGGCTGGGTAAGGCTGCAGCACCTCATCCACATCACAAGCAATGATGTCCCTTGCTAGGCAACGGGGAAAGAACCCCCTAGTGTGTCATATCCATCCTTGACACTGTTCCTCACAACAGGGATATCCCATGGCCTCCAAAAAATTACAGATTGGGTGGAACTTTCAATTCTGACTCCTTTGTCGTCAACCCATGGACGAGAACATGATCTATAATGCTGCCTCTAATTTGGTTAGAAATTACCACTCTTCCTTTTCCTTTACCTCCTCTTCCTCTTCTTTGCCACCTCCCTCACATTTAGACTCTCTGTCCTCCTTGTGTCTGATTGGCATCCACTTGCAAGCTGCAACCCTCAAAAACCTGGTTGCTCTTCCAATTGGCTTGTATTGGTAGTGTCAGCTCATTTGACATGAAGTAAAGTCAATGTTGACCCATTGTGCTTAGCGTATGGCATTTGTGCTTTATTTGTGATGAAAAGGTGAGATGTATGTTCACCATTTTGCATTGCATGTATCTAAGAATGCAACATGTGCTTTAACAATGAGATAGAGTTTTGCAAAGACGCATCAATGAGTTTTGCAAATTGTGTTCTACTATGTGAAAATTGTTCAAGGTATTGACAAAAGGGTGAAGAGTTCTGAGAAATAATTCAAGCAATTGGGAAAGTTGTTCAACCAGTAGGTGTTTGTGTTTTAGCAATTGAGAAAAACTGTAATACACTCATTTCTTTTAACTTAATAATGACTTTTAACCTAATAATTAATTATGTTTTTATTTCCATCTCTTAAAAACAGCAATATGCATCTGAGAATATCCACAATATTGCCAAAAGGGTGCATGGGACAATACAGGAGAAGATTCCATTGATTCATATCTGTGTACCTTGTTGCATTAGTCAGACATGGTTTTCGTATTTTTTTCCACCAAGTGTGCTCTCCACTCAACAGATTTACGTAAAATGGCAAAAAAAAAAAGTTAATGTGTAAAAATCCTTAACTATTTACACCTTGACAGATACCTGGACCTGAATGGATAGCATATTGTGCTTATTGTGGGTAATAGCTTGCTGTAGGTTACTTGCAGAAGCAGATGTTGAGTGCACTGATCATCCAGATTGATCTAGAAGACCCCAAATATATTTACTTTACACATAATGAATATACATAAGTTTAAAAGCACAAAAACATCTGTAAAACCTGGCTTTGATTTGGGGCAGCTGTGCCCTAGTGGTTAGGGAGTTGGACTTGGGATCAGAGGGCTACAGGTTTGAAGCCTGTTTCAGTAGGAAGAATGTGGGTGAGGAAGTAAAGAACTGGTGCTCTCCTGCACCCTTATCCATGGCTGAAGTGCCCTTGAGCAAGGCATGTAACCCCCACATTGCTCCAGGGACCGTAACTGAAACCCTGTACCTAAACAACTGTCAGCTAAGTGTAATGTAGTGTAATGGTTTGTGCTTCTTGTAAACCAGCAATCCTTCCTTTTCCTAAATTACAACCACATACAACAATTCACATTACATAACACGTTATCATGAAAAAGTAAATTTGTAAAAAAAAAATCTATGAAACTCTAGAATGCAATTATGAAATTACGTCAATATTACACATCAGAAGTAAAGCATTTCCATAAAGGCTAGGCATACATTCTCATCACAAATGCTGTCATTTCAGTGTTAGTGCCAATGTAAGGGTTACCAGAAGACTAACTGACCAAAGTAACTGGCAATGATGACAGAAACAAATTATACAGGCCAATTCTGAAATTAGCATGCAGGGGCTAGTGACATATCGTTAATGTAAAATGCACTGTATATTGTTCTACACAAAATACCTCTATCTATTTGAAATCAGCCATTTGTTTTTTTTTTCCAAGCTGCAATTCCTCTGGCATTTGCCCTTCTGGTACTGGTTGATCATCCCATCCCTTATCTGCCATTTTGAAGAGTTGAGACCCAATAAGAATGCAATATATCAAAGCAAGTATTAAACAACCTGTCTAAGTAAATATTTCAGCAGTGATCAGAATGTGGCTTTAGGCCCAAAACAAACATAAGCCTCTAGAGTCAGTTTAGAATCACATGGTGCAGTTTTGTTCTGTGTATGTTGAAATCTGTGTTGGTTGATTTGCTGACTGAAGGCTTAACTTGCAGCCAGAGGCGGATTTAGCCACGTGGGGGCCCTAGGCAAAATATAGATGTGGGGCCCTCATATTTGAAACACACACCTAAGTCAAATAACCATCCCTATACCTCTTGGGTTATCGCAATGAACCAAGACTGCAGTACCACCAACAATGGTCTTATTACAATGATCTTAACTCTCCACAGCAAATCAGTTTCAGATTACTCCAGCATTTGCTAAAATGATTTGTTTATTGCTTAGATCAAATGAGAGAGATAGAGAGAGAGAGAGAGAGAGAGCACTATTATGCTCCATGTTTGAAATCATGTTTGAAAACTGCCAGAGACAAAACCTGATCTTGTGCTTATAAGAACTAGAATACAAAATGGAGATGGAGCCAATGGAAACTGCTATTTACATTTCAACAGGACTGATGAAAATATTTTTTGTGTGTATGTGGACAGGAATAACAATGTGTGTGTGTGAGGAGAGAGAGAGAGAGAGAGAGAGAGAGAGAGAGAGAGAGGGAGAGAGAGACACAGAGATACAGAGAGGGTGTGTGTGTGTTTAGGGTAGCAGTTAGTAAAGTTCTCAAAAAAGATTGATTAGTAAAGATTGAGTGGTGTGTGTGTGTGTGGCAGCAGGTGTAAAAAATGAAGTTAGTTTTGGCAGTGTGTCTGTATTCCTTTTGTTTTCTGCCCATTTTTTTTCTTTTAGCATATCCACTCATAATTCCGCTTCATGTTTACAGTTCCCGCTTTGGTTTGAGTCACGTTGTGTCACGCATTGCTACATATGGACTAGTCCAATGCACAACAGTGAAGGGGGGTATGTGTCCTGGGACAAATATTGTTTAAACATTAATTCAGTATTATTCTGATATTTACTGGAATAATATATTTTTTTGTTATTTATTTACTGCGGCTTGGCTGCTCATATTTGGGGCCCCATAAAGAAGGCAAATTTGGTGGGGCCCTAGGCAAATGCCTAGGTTTGCCTATACCAAAAACCGCCTCTGCTTGCAGCCAACTACTGTGAATTAGTGTGCCATCCACCATCTTCTTACCTCGCAGTGTCTTTACCATACAAGACAAAATATGACTGATGATGATATCTTCAGACCTAGAGAAACAGAGGGTTTAAAGAAAACAAACAAAAAACAACATTGTCACCATAGCCTATTGTTAGATCGATGTCTCAACTATAACAACTATTTAGGCCTGGCCTAATTAGCTTTAGGCCTATTAAGGGTCTCAGGCAGCCATTCATGTGAGCATTGCTGTTGACTGCCACAGAAAGAATACAAAACAGCATTACATTAGCTGATGTTCTTATCCAGAGCAACTTACAGTTATTCAGTTATACTCCCTGGAGCAGTGTGGGGCTAGATGCCTTATTCAAGGGCATTTCAGCCATAGGTAGGACAGAATTTGAACCTGCAACTCTCCATTCTCAAAACCAAGTCCCTCACCACTATACCACAGCTGCCCCTAAATGGCTCCAGATAAAAGGTGTAAATGAGTTTTTAAACTGTTGTAACACCCTGCGCCGGCCCACAATGCAGTGGGGTGGGCCTGAGGCAGCACTGTTTGAGGTTAGCTACTGCACTGACCTATGGAGACAAGTAGCTGTGTCATGCTTGCGGTTAAGGGAGACGGAGGCTGACAACTCTCCTGGTTTGGGATTCTTAAGCAATGTGAAATCCAAAGATTAATGAACTGAAGACCAGATTCTTCAAGCGTGGTGCGTTTTACTTCAAGGCATTACAATATTAATACTATTCTTCACTGAATGTAGGATGAACTACTCTACCTAAGCATTAGTCAGTTATGAGTCATTACCTG
Organism: Coilia nasus; assembly: GCA_027475355.1. NCBI lineage: Eukaryota > Metazoa > Chordata > Actinopteri > Clupeiformes > Engraulidae > Coilia > Coilia nasus. Next base: position 29,830,551 of record CM050199.1, read on the forward strand.
GATGTTGCCTTTGAAGGTTGGGCTTGTACAGCTTGAGAAACACTGAAAGGTCTATAGGCCTACATTTGATCAATGTTAAGTACACGTAGTCAAGCACATGACAAGGATAGGGACGCCATCAATCAAGGTCCTCAACAATCAGTGCAGGTCCTCTCAGTACTGAATTATCCCAATTGCTTTCTTTGAACTCCTCTGCCACCTGGCAGGTATAAAACATTCAATCCTATTGGCCTACAACACAATTTAGGGCTCATGTATATCCACAAAAACACAAGAATAGTGAACTGTAATTAACTCTTTAAACATAACACAATTAAAGACCATATGAGCTCCACACCTATTATTCCATACAGTTTTGCAGTTTCTGTCTGTCACTGCTGCCATTGAAAACCATATCAGCTAGGTTATGGTAGTGTCTATTGTTTCTCTTAAAGGACTATCTTATTCATTTTCAACATGCAGCTCTATTGCTCAAGCTACCTGAGACTTGTCAGACTTTTCAGCACCAAAGACGTGAGAATTTTTGGTCCAACCCATATAGGGCTCTTTAAAAGGGAGAGTTTGCGCTGTCAGCTAACCCATGGTGCCAGAACTTTGAACTGTGTTTTTAGCATCTTAACAGGCTCTAAATCCTACCACAAAAGTTATGCAACATCAGCAGACACCTTACAACACATCACTGTAGCGTGTATGACTCTCATGAAAATGAAAGAAAATCAAAGGCCGGCTCTCTGGCAATTTCTCAGCCGGTTTCCAGGCAACCAGCTGTTGGTTTGGAGAGAGCATACTGGAGATGCAGCATGCAGCGTGTCTTCAATTTCTACTTCTGACATCTACAAACTCTTTCACACACAATCAGTGTGTGTGCTGACATCTGACAGATGGAGAAAACAGATAGAAGGCTGTTGCTGTTATTATTAGAGCTGCCTTGCATGACAACGTAACCCATACCAGACATTTTTCTTCTTTAAGAGTCTGTCGTGTTGGGGATAAAAAAGTGGCGAATTATTAGCAGAACATAATAATCCCTCTGAGTTAATTAGAACTGCAGTATTTTTTTCTGGACTACATGTCTGAGGATTTTAAAAACACAACATGGTACTGGGTGTTGATGTGTATTGATGTTTTTGTTATGAGCAGAGCTGTTGTGTTAGCAGTTGCTTAATCTGTCAATAGATATATACAAATAGATTTGAGTCATTGAAACCTTGGTAGGAAACTGCATATTGGCTTTACCATGAATAAAAAAAATGTGACTTAGTGCTACTCTGTCTCACACGCTCAGTCTTTATGCAGTTTCATCCTACAGTATGAGATGATTAAGTGATCTGTAGGAATAACATGTTTGAACCTAAGCAACACCCTCACATCATCAGTATACTGTACTGTATATGTCAAAAGGACAAGGCACACATAACAATCAAAACACTGCACACAGTGCTTCTCAGTACAGCAGTCATCAAGTGTAAAAGAGCCGCCTGCTGTACACTTGCAGCTGCCGCAACTAGTGCGCTTCTCCTGCTTCCTCTATGTCTGTATGTCTGTGGTCGAATTACAGACCACACCGGACACACAGCATGAATTATGGGGTGCAACAATGCATGTCTGCTGGTCAAATGTAATACGGCTCTGGTGGTTGTAGCATGTATGATAGCAGGGGTTCGTTATGAACACTGTTGTCAACTGCAATCTGGCAGTTCCCACTAGTGGCCATACAGATGGCAGTGTAGTAAATGTTTTATAGACCAAGTTTTTTTTCCTAAAACGGTGTTAAGCGTACCACTCCAACACAACTGTCTATTCAGATTTTGCTAGCACAGATGATATCTCACTGTCAGCCATGCGTCATTGTATTTGTTTGTGGTATCGTGTAGCCAGATTATCTCGTGTTTTTTCCTTATTTTCCCCATAATTTTTGACTGATTGGTCTGAACAAGGCATTGCATGTGTATTGCATATTTCAGGTTGTCATATTGCAGGTGTCTCTTATGTAAGAAGAGTTGACGTTTTTGTTTTAGTATGAAAATAAAAACCTAATTTGCTCGCTTTGTTTGTTTGTTTTACATGTAGTCTACTAAATAAAGCAATACATGATTACTATACATGTTTGCTTAAATGATGACTTATTTGTGTTTGTGGATCACGTACGTTCACTTTGTCTGCAAGAATTCTGATAGTCATGAAGAGGTTTTATATGGTCTTTTTTTAGGACAGAGGAAGGCAGAACTGCAGTGGTGCAGACATGTCTCTCAAGACTGGGCTAAATCCTGATGAAACTTTTTATTGTTCTGGCCTTAAAAATCGAACGGAGGGCTACACCGTTGCGTCACCCAATAATTTCTTGTAGAAGATTAAAATAAGCCTTACCCATCCCCTTAACGCAGTTGATTCATGATTTTGTGGAAGACATCTAATTATTTGTCTGAAAATTGATGTAGGTAGCCTGCCTTTTCACGGGCTGAGAAATAATAGCTTCAATTTCAGAACCAGATTGGCTCAGACGGATAAAAAGAACCGGACATAAAGGCACGTCCACCAAATAGCTTTGATCTTAACTGAGTCATCGTATAGCTAGTGGACTTTGCATGCTGTGAGCCATCTCCCAGTTTGACAATCTTTTCACATGTTCAACTATTAAATATTCAGCCAGAAAAATATGAATACATTCCCCTTTAGGCAAGGAGCTGGATATTTTTATATATCGCCAGACAAGCAAATAGTCGAGATGTTGAAATAGTTTTCATTAGTTTCACATTGTCATTGAGGACTAATATTGATTGATTCCAGACATGAAAACACACTGCGAATAATATTGACAGTTTGACACGGGGACGTTATACACAGCCGTCAACAAGCATCAACAGCCCACGCTTTGAATAAAGAAACACGAGCAACTGAGTCATGACTGTTTCCAGACTGATCATCTCTGCAACAGATAAGCCATGTTCGAAATCTCGAGCTGTCAGGTCCGCCTTGTCAGCGCAGACTTATTGACATCTGTGATTGGATGCCTTCTTCTTTATGCTTAGAACCCCTCCCACCCCTGAGAGATGCTTTGCAGAGAGCAATGCAGTGGTAGTCGAGAGTCCGTGAGCTATCAAGTTACGCGCACGAAGTTAAGCGCAACAGCGACTTGATGCCATATTTTCAGTGAAGTCGGGAAAAGGCAAATACAAGAAGATTCTCGGTCTCTTTCAGAGATCAGATATACAATTCCTGATACGGAGGCGAGAACCAAACTGCAACACTGGCGGCAGTGAAGTGCAGAAACGGCTTTTGGGCATTCCTTTAAAAACACAGGTATACATTATGAGGTGCAGCCATGGCAGGCAAGGGTAAGACTGCTGTGAGGACACTGGAGGATTTAACGTTAGATTCCGGTTATGGTGGAGCGGCAGACTCCTTCAGGTCGTCCAGCGTGTCTCTGTGCTGCTCGGACACGCATCTCTCGTACGCGCATGGGGGAAACTGCTGGCATCTGACGGAGTCTATGCACAGCAGACATAACAGTTTGGACACAGTAAACACAGTCCTGGCGGAAGACACAGAAATCCTGGAGTGCTCTGGACAGTGCGCGAAATTGCCCGAGCTGGAGGACGTGCCATGGAACCTCGGAGATGTGGAGAGCGCGCTGAGAAAGGAGGAAGAACTGCGAGTAGGGTGCCCGCCGAAGGAGATCCTGGCCAAGCTTTCAGCTCTGGTGAGCCGCGCGCTGGTGAGAATTGCCCGCGAGGCGCAACGCTTGAGCTTACGCTATGCTAAATGTACCAAGCATGAAATTCAGAGCGCAATTAAGATGGTCCTCTCATGGACCATATCTGTCAATTGTATTACTGCTGCGCTCAGTGCTCTGTCACTGTATAACATGAGCACGGGCGACAAGTTCAGCCGGGGCAAGTCAGCGCGCTGTGGACTGGTCTTTTCAGTCGGGAAGTTCTTCAAGTGGATGGTCGACAGCAGGGTGGCCTTGCGGGTTCACGAGCACGCGGCAATATATCTTACTGCGTGCATGGAAAGTCTCTTTAGAGAAGTGTTCAGCCGCGTTCAGCGCAGTGCACTGATCGAGAAAGACAATGGAATCCCTAAGTTTACCGTGGAGAGTTTGGAGCAAGCTATCAACAACGACTCGGAATTATGGGGTCTCATGCAACCTTACCAGCATCTCATTTGTGGAAAGAATGCAAGCGGTAAGAACAGTCTTTGTTGTCATGTGTATGTCTTTGAAAGAGTTGTCTTTGAGTTTTTTTGCCTGTTGGTTTCCTGCTGAAACCACCAGATGGTGAGATTACGTGTCATGCATACAGGCTCTTTTTCCAGCCAGTGCTCCCTATCTGATGTGTTATCAGTGGTTCATGTGACCGTTGCAATTTCATTATGCAGTTTCAACTGAAGTGCACTCTGTGCTAGGATTGATTTGAGGTGTGTCGACGCTTGGCTGAAAGGTAGCAGTGAGCAGTGAACTGCTTTTAGAAGATGAAGCACCCAGGGGATCAAATCCTGCTTTTCAGATAAACATTGAGTCATTGCCTGTAGACATATTCCTAAAACACTATAATTTAACATTCAGAGGACCTCATAAAGAAGGGCAGTACATCACATATTAATATTTACAGCGTTCACTGAAGAAAATGTCCTCGTGGCTGGTAGTAGAGAGAATGGCCCTCTCTGTTTCTGTTCTGTTTCTGGTATTTATTTACACACTCATGCCAGCATCCCTGGGAGTGGAAATGCTCGGAGCAGATGCTTGCCACCATGACGACTGCCCCAACATGCACAGCCTTGAATCTGGCTTTAAAACACTTTGCCTGCCTATTGGCTGACACAGCCCGCCTCATTGGTCCATTGTCAGAAGCATAAAAACACAGGCGTGATAAGAGGTCAACACAGCTTGCCAGAACACCCAGAGGAATACGTCAGGGGTGGGGTGGTTGTAACTGGGCCTGGGCACAGATATTTATGTGTATTTATCTTCTTGCACTTTGGCACTTTGTCAGGTGGGTGCTGACGCTGGCACAGATTTGGCAAGGGCCTCCTGGGGCCTTCTTTTTAAAATGGCAGTGGCTACAGGTCCAGAATTCAGTACCAGTGGATGTACAGTAACGGCACTTTCAGACCTATAGTTCGATTGCTTTGGTCCACACTAGTCAGAAAAAGGTTACAATGTAGCAAACAGACGTGGGTATGGTTTGGTTTCACATATGCATAGTTCTAAACGAACCACAATAGACCACGAAGAACATTTTCCCCGGAACCACACTAAAATGTGCCACTTTCGATAATAATAATGCAGTGAACTCTACTGTTCCGTCCAATTTGGCTTGGTTGCTTTCACACCAGAGGAACCGCGCCAAAGTAGGGCAGACAAAGTGGTCCGAGACCACCCCTTTTTATCGGTCTCGGGCCGGTCGATTTGGTGCGCACCAAAGTACCGAGATTGCATTCACACCAACAAAAACGAACCGAACTAAGAACTTTTGGTTCGAATGGCACGTTTGGTGCGCACCAAATGCTGTCATGCTGTGAAAGCACCCTAAGGATATTGGTCCGGAACCTATTCTCTGGAACCTTATTGGTCCATATTTTTCTGGACCAAGACATGTATAGGTCCAGAACTTGAAATCTGTACCATACTCAGGCAGGGTTACCACAGATCTATCAGATAAAAATTCCCTACTAACCCTAATCATAACCCCAAACCTCACCCTAACCATAACCTAACCCTAACCCTTACCCTACCCCTAGATTCTGTTAATTTGAAATTTCGTACCAATAATACCAGTTCTAGGGGCACGGAAGCTGCTGTACCAGTAGCCACTTTGTTTTAAAATTCTATGAAGGGCTTGTGTCTAAATGTGGAATACACCTTCTTTTGTTCCTGTGAATGAGGCCCATAGCCGTAAGTCAACTGCTCCCTGATGTGTCACAACAATTTGAGTGGGCAGGTACTGCACAAAACCGGCCCTCGTCTGCTCTCGTTGTCTGTTGTAGCAGACCATTCTTGGCCCCTCAATGGTGTGTTGGCTTTGGCCGTAGAGTTTTTAAATACTTTGAGTCTTATATTGTGTCTTTTTTAGTAACAAATTGTTCCACTTTTGCTTGTGACCCAGGAAATTAGTCTTGGTGGCCTGTAAGGAGGAGTGGAGGGCCGGCTGTGTGTTCACAAAATAACACTACAGGTAGACACTCACACTGTGCTGACTAGCCTACAATTTGACACTTCAAACTGCGGTGGCATATTTTTGTCTTGCGGCCTGTGTTGTAAGATTGTTTTTTTCTTTGTGATTACTTAAACTCTAAAAAGGCTACCTTCTCTGTCAGCGTGGGTTCTTCCCGTATGTTTTTCATGGTAGTAATTATTCCAGGTAATGATGAAGGCTGCGATACCCTTGCTTCTGTAAGCATTTTTTCAAAGCTTGATTAACAGAGGCTAGACTAAGGGCTTTGAAAAATAAAGAACAGAGAAAGTCATTTGGAAAAGATGTGCTGTGACACTATTACGCTTCCAAAATGAATTTAGATGTGTGCTGAAATGGCAGTGCAAGTTAACTGTTCATCACTGGTCTTCATTCTGTAGCTTGACAGAAGCCTTTACAGCTCATTACCCTCCAAAATGATGATTGGAAGACACAATTATTTGATTATCTTTTGGTAGTGGCATACATTTTGATGAAGCCCCTCGGGAAACAACGCTGACACGGGTATGAAAAGGCCACTTCATAGATGGCTAGATTGAAACTAGCATGTTAAATCGCTTGATTACATCTGATAATTTCCACAATTTGCTGTGACCTTACAGCTGTGGCCCAGGCTACTTTGAGCCACATGTCTAAGGACATTACAAATAATATTCTGTAGAATACTATTAAAACCCGCCTTGTAAGACTGGTTTGAAGCCCGGAGCGTAACTAGTGTATAGTGTTTCAGTCCGATTGAGCAACTCCATGTCATGATTAGCAGCCTTTAAAGTGGAAGGTATAAGTTAAATGCACTATACTAATTTCTATGTATATTTTTACCCTTGATAATGGACCTATAGTTTTAAAATGTAGGAGTGACTAGCTTTTCACCTCTGTGTTGTAGAAAAAACAGTTCAACAGCCCCTCACTGCTGGCATCCTTACCACTTTTCTTAAGGTCATGGATTTTTTCCACTCATAATCACCCACCCATCTGTGAACACACAGATGAGGTGACAGATTGCTGCCTTTCCAGCATGGCACTGCAGGAACCAACCAGTGCCAAGCCAGTAAAGTTCGATCTCACAACAGCGCGAGTGTGCTTTATTTTTTTGTCTCCACAGTGTTACAGTACCTTGTTATTTCTCCTTTCCTCATCAGCAGTGATATTTCACAAAAACATTCCAGTCGTTCTATTGACACAGTTGGCCACAATTTGCTTGATGCCTTCTGTGGTGTCAACCAAAAAAGGGCATTGTGGAGAGCCATTCTGATTGAGAAGGCCCATTTATTTGATAATTTCATTACATTTCTTTTCATATGTGTCTTATTTTAATTGTTGGTTTCACCTAAAGATGGTTTCCAAAGTCTGATAGAGAAATCCAATGATTTGTCAACACAGTTTGATGGCAAGACACTGACCACTTAGTTACTGAATTGACCAGCCATCAAAACACACCACCAACCATTGGCTATGCAACTACAGTTACTGCCAGATAGGCAATGGATAAGATGTCAAGGGACCCTGTCGTTTAGTGATGCACAACAAAAGTAATGGACAGAATATTTGTATTTAAAGGAGTACTTCCACGAGAAACCGTTTAGTACTTGCTCCTTTGAAATATGATAGGTCACCCCGAGTTGCATATGCATGCTGCATATCAAAATGTTTTTCTACCCCCCATTTTCTGTATCAGTCAAAAGAAGACAATAGGCGGGGAAAACGACCCAATGCGAAAAGGGCCTGCAACGTGACGTAGACGTGTGCAAATGCATATAAGAGAAACTGACCGAATGGGCTTTAAATGATGTTAGCCTGTGACTGACTCGCATAAGATTAGCAGGCTAGTTGAATGACTGAACTGCATTTAGCCGGGCACTTGCACTGTTTTGTCATGCAACCATTCTGAAACGTTCATTGACAAACGGTCAGGAAGCAACTGTGCTTGTGCCATCTCTCCTTCCTCTTCGGATTCAGGATCGAACACATAAGGCTGTATCTCCGAAGACGTTCTGTGTGCAGTTTTAGCGCTGTCAAGTTGACTTTTCCCCTTTACCTTACTCTGCTATCAAGTTGACTGTGGGGCAAAGGAAGCTGCAGGGAGCGTGTCACGCCTCTGGTGAAATCGTGTCGTTCTCCCGGCCCCACCCCCTCCACCAAACTAAAACAGCCTGAGACAGAAGCACTAGAACATCTTTTTCATCAAAACCAGCGCACAGGGCAATTATTAATACTAGAGAACACAGCAAAATTAATGAAAACACGATGGAAGTACACCTTTAACAGCAAAGTACTCAAAGTACTTAAATGACTAATCAACTCAATCCCTGCTACATGGTGCGCCAGTAAAGAAGGCTACATTATGGGAAGGTGGTAAATGCTCAGGGGAAGCTTTGTACAATATAGACTACTATATTTTACAAATTAGGCTATATTACTTCACAATTCTCTGACAGGAATACTGTGCTGCGCTGCAAGCCTCAGTCTACAAAACTGCGTACACAAGCTCAGACCTGACAGATTTCATCGCAGCCTGTGATGGCGTTCAAATTGATAAATACCACACTCTGCGTTAAAAAAAATCAGCGTATGCTCCTTTTCTGTCGTAACCATGTTTGATACACGATGGCCGTTGTGTTTGGCTTAAACACCAAGATCCCTTCTCTCATAGACTGCATATGCAGGAATTACACTTTTTTTGGCCAGTAAAAACATACACTCAAGCGAACAGTAAGAGGGTCTCACATTTCCCTTACACATCCTGTCAGGGTAGACAGATCTTCTGACATAAGGCAGGATAAACCCAGGCAGCTAACAACACAACATGGCAGTTATTGTATCGTGTAACCGTTACTCGTGCTGCTCACACTGACACAAAATAGAAGGCACAATCCTGATATTTAATCACACAACAGTTTCATTTCCAGTGCACCATGGGAACAACCCTCTCACTGTCATCGCCTCAGGAGTGCTGCTACCTCTTGAACACTACAATATATTTTTGCTGCTTCTGCTGAAACTAACCTGAAAGTCGACATTTTGCAGCAGGTCTGATCAAGATCAGCAGGGTTTCTTCTTCAATCAGGATGTTTCTAAAAACTCATGGTAATATAGTGATGTGCAGGCATTGCCATTGTAATGCCTACTTAATGTCTACATGTAGAAACCTAGAAACATATTGTATAGCCCCATCATGCGTAGTATACATTTTCATGTATTGTAAGTCATCTCATTGAAATCTATCTTATTGGCCCACATGTTCTGTTTTATGGGTGGAATATAATTATCACAGAGACAAAAGCTAAGGGAACTTCTGACCTTGTTTGCACTAAAAAAACTACAAATAACAGTTAAAAGTTTAGCAGTTTTAACATATTATCTTGCTGATGTTTTATATTTGTAACAACAGCGTAATATGTTTAGATTTGCATTTGGATTCACATAAAAGCAGACATATGTATAAATTTGGATTTGTGAATGCATACTGATTACAAAGGCACAAACCTCTGCAGAGCGACACATTTTAACGTCCCACAAAGGCTTCCTACTACATTAGTATCAGTTAAAAACACACATTCCTTTCCAGTGTCAGTTGAACTTGGAATTTGGGAGAAATGTTGTCAGTAGTTTACAGAATAAAACAAAAATGTTCACTTTACTCACACATATACCTGTTAATAGTTAAATCAGTGAAACTGATACGTTTACAGCCGTCTCTACATTTTTACCAGAGCTGTGTGGCGCTGGAATGGACTGTAAGTTCTGAAGCCCATGACTGACTATAAATATGCCCCATGCATAGCTCCACAGCTCATTGCCCCGTGAAATGAAGACTTAAAGGGCGGCTGGAGCTGATGGGCAGAAACATGGGGGGTATTAGGGCTGGGCGATATATCGATATTATCGTAATATCGTATCGTAATATTTATATCGATATGTATTTGACACTGTATCGCCATATCGATATATTTTCAATGATACAATACCACTTTATCAAAACCACTTATCCTAATGTGTTCACACTGTTCAGACAGCCGGAGCTTTCTCGGATCACTCAGTTTTCATTGTGATCGTAACATTGAACGTGTTTTGACAGTCATTTTGCCTGAATGCTTATTGCCTGTCAGAGGAAGGTTAAGTTAAAAAAATAAAAATGAATAGATTTTTCCCTCCTGTTACTTTTAAATAGGTCACATAATGTTTCAATAATTATCGATATCGACCGATATGAAACACTTATATCGTGATACAGATTTCAGCCATATCGCCCAGCCCTAGGGGGTATCACTGAAAGGTTTCCCACACTGCCTCTAAATTGTGTTAGTGAGGAGTACATAGATCACAAAAACCTTCCCCTGAGAAAGGAACAGTGATGGCTAACGTGGATTCAGAAGCTACAAGCCAATACTCCATGTCACCTTGTTTTACCTGTGTTCTTAATACAGGTGATTTCTTTAATTATCTCCTCTACCTGGTTGAAGAGTGGTGCTAATTAAAATCTGCTGATTAAGTGGGTGGCTGGAGTAAATATGTGGTACTGGATTGTAGCTTTTGTAGCTCAGGGAGTCAGGATTTGGCTGGTTCGCTTCTGCTGATTAGCAAGGCACTTCCTTGTTGCCATTTTCCAGAAATTGCATCATATTCGCCCCCGTTTTACCTATGCTGATTGGTAGGTGCCCCGCTCAGCTCATGCAGGAGGACGTCCCTGAACTACATCACATCCATTTTTGAACATCCAATGCCCTTTCTCAATACAGCTTTCTCTACCTCATGTCAGTCAGTAACATGGCACTTAATTGGCTAGGTAAAATGGGGGCAGAAATGAGCCCTGTGACCCCATTTTGACACTTGGAAAATTTGTTCAATTGTAGGTGAATTCACTAATCTGTGGTAATCCTGCTCATTGTGCAATTAGTTAATTAGTTAATTATTTTCTCGCTGGAGCTTCCTATCCTGTCATCTTTTAATCTCCGCGGAATGAACAGCCTCAGCATGGCAATGATTTGAATAGAGTATCTGACAGTCTCGAACTGGAGGTCTTTTTTGTTTACCGAGTCAACAAACTCCTACAAGCATGGCAGCCGTGCCCAGGCAACAGGTGGGCAACCAGGAGGAGGGTGGGCAACCATGGATGAGTCCGTACAATACCCACTGCAGACTGATTGTGATAGGGCACAGAAAGGTCAGTTTATCTCTCTATGAAGTCAGGCATGCCACTTAAAATAAACTCAGTAGAATCTATTTTATTGTGTGGAGGTTTATCTACTGATTTGTTTCCTTACACATGTTTATTATCACATGTACTATTGATAGTGCAGATATTATGGTGCTGCACAGGTGTATGTAAGATTTAAACCACATTTATCACAGATTTCACCACAATCTCTGGTTAGAAATTTCTATTTCATACAATGCTTTCAATGTAACATTTTTTTTCGCACGAGAACCATCTGTTATTTTCAGATGTAAAAATGGGATCACCTTTTATTTTTAGGTGTGAAAGAGCACACAACTATTAGGGAAAACATGCAACTCCTTTAGTGTAGTTACTTTACACATTCCTGTGACTTGCTAGGACCTGCAGGTGTTTTTACCTGTGTCCAATCATATCACTATCATTGCCAACCAAAGGCCAAGTGCAATAATTTGGACGTATTTGAATATGAACCTTTCCTTATGAATCAAAACTATGAAAATAACTGTTTGTGGTCTTGCTGCTTAGTTGGCTGAAATGATGTCATGCTAGCCTTAACCTATGTTATAAACGTAGCACTGTTAAACTCTGATCCCCCTGAAATAACAGCAAAATAGTAAGCTTCATTGCCTGACAAGTGTGGTAAGATCACATTAATATTGTCACCTCCATAATATTTTCTTTCATTATTGGTAAAACATACATTTTTATATATATATATATTTTTTTTTTCTTGTTCACAAAGCCTATGGCTGTAATCCAGTGATATAATAAGAAGGTCACGACTCATTTCTGGTACCCCTTAAAGTATGTCAATAGGCATGAGTGTTTTGTTTATGCATCGATTTACTGTTGCTGGGCAATCTTTGCACATGCAATTCAAATAATATTACTAGCCCCCTCATCAGAGCACACAGCTCAAGCTGCTCTAAGCCCAGGGACTTGAAATCATGTCAATAAGCTCTCAAGCAATTTTACAAGGACACCAATTTGCTGCTGTGCCTGGGCTGTGGTCTTCAATTGAACTCTTTTCATAACCATGTCGTTATGATGACCTATGCTGCTGACCCAAAGATGATTCCTCCTATTCTCTCACTATTGTGATTGTGTCACCATTAAGCCATAATGTCACACATGTGTCATGCTGTTATACTGTACGTGTAAGTATTGTCATTTGCCATTTGCACACAGCACAAGGGGGATATGCGGGAAGGGTTAGATTGTAGCAAGCTCCAGTGCTGGCACCAAGCCTGATTCTTGCGTCCTGATGAAACTCCCAGGTGATTGAGCCATCTTGACCTCCCATTATGGGGAGAAAATGAGACAGTTTTTCACAAACATCCGCATATGCCCACACTGCAAGGGGGTGGGGACAAAGAGCTAAATCGTTATAGAGAGAGAATCTGGTGGAGGTGATTATTTTTAATCCAGATGTCTTTTTAAATGGCACTCTTTAAAGGATAAGTGGAAATGTTAAGAGAGTCACATAAACGCCAGTCGGTTTGTCGCTTGTCTGGGTACTGTGTATGAAATTCAATACAGGACCAAGTGAGAAAGCACAGTCACCTTGTGCTTTTTTCTCTCTTTGTTTGGATGAAATATGAAAATGACATAGTTCAAATGAAGCAACCAAGTTGCATGTAACTTATATTATTTGCTTCATCTGTTGGCTTGTACCCCACCTTTCAGGAATGCAGAAAAAAACAAGCTTAACAGCTTTATCTCAGCACTGTCAGAGAGGAACTATTGGAGAACTTGGAAGCAAAAAGAAAAATCCACACATACCTACCCAATTAGATTTAAATTTAGATGATTTTATGACAAAACAACATATTTTATGCATATCCTCACTGTGCAGTGTTTTACTAGTGTAACCTTTTCCAAATCAACCTGAATGAAAACCTGACCTTTATATCACCTGAGTTTCAGATTAACTTTGTCCTGTAGAGACTTTTGGCAGCATACAAGGGATTCTGTGGTATATTGTAAATAATACATCATCCATGTACTATTGATACTGCTTGTGATGGAGTGACCATTGCTAGAGTTGTGGGTGTGCTCTGACTACCATCCCAACGAGCCTGGCTCTTCAGCGTTGCGGTCAGAGCCCCTGTTTGGTACGCCGGAGACCTGGGTTCGAAGCCGGGTGGGGTGACTTCTCCTCCCCTTCACTACACTGCTGATATCATGGTGCAGTGGTGGCCTGGCAATTAAGGTGTCGGACTTGTGACCACAGGATTGCAGGTTTGAATCCACCAACTGCTAATAGTATCACTGAGGTACCCTGAACATGGTTCAGTCCCCACACACATGGTTCAGTGTCCCTGCATTGTCATGGCTGCCCCCTGCTCATGTGTGTGATGGCTTAAATGCAGAGTTCATTTTGGTGTGCTGTGGTGTGCCGTGCGATTACAATGACACTAGGTGCTATGTGTTTGTTTTTGTTGTTGTTTTTTGTGCTGCACCCGTGTATGCAAGATTTAAACCACATTTATCAGAGATTTAACCAGAATCTGTGGTTAGATATTTCTATTTTGGACAATGCTTTTAATCTAACATTAGTTTTGCAGGTGGACCATCTTTTATTTTCAGATGTAAAAATGAGGCCAGCTTTTATTTTTAGGTGTAAAAGAACATACAACTGTCTGGGAAAACATGCAACTCCTTTATTGTACATGCAGAATAATTGATCATAGATTTCTGTAATCATTCACAAGTATGTAGATGAAATAAAGGGTTAAACATTCAGGTGTTCTCTTTCCAAATAAGCCAGCTGAGCCAGAGATAGCCCTATTTGTATTTATTTTAAACAGTAATGGTAATGGTTACCATTTCATCCCCCCTGCAGTGCTTCAGTCTATACATAATCCGTACATTTCTGTGTGTGCACACTAGGGCTGGGCGATTTCCCCCCCCCAAAAAAACTTCATTTTTTTAAATAAAAAACTCGATTCACGATTCGAATCGATGCGCATGCTTGTTTGTTTGTGTATGTGATGTTACTGGGGGTTCGAGAGAAAACGCACTGCAGGAAGTGCAGTAGGGATAGCCTTGGGTCTTGGCGAATGTAAAAATGAAATGCATGCGCTGTGCGCTTGGAATATAAACTGTATGTGGACGGGATTAAAAAAATCTTTTAACTCGAGTTTCAGGGAAAATGAATCGATTTGACTCGATTTTTAAATCGTATCGATTTTTTGCACAGGGCTAGTGCACACATGTGTATGCGTGAGTAGCTGGGCACGTACAGTAATTCTCATCACATCACTGCTCAGCTGGTGCTCTCTGACATCAATTGTTTTCATACTTGTACCGTAGGCATGCCAGTTAATAATTCTGAGTGTACACATTAATAAGACTGTCAATACGGCTGTCGACTGTCGAGCGCTTGTGATGTGATGTGTGTACAGCAAGATTATGAGGACATCGGCGTTTTCATTTGCTTGGGTTTGCGATGTCCTTGTGGAGGTACTCCTGTGAGTGTGTGTGGGCCCGTGCTGTCCTTCACGGGAGCACTTTCTTCCTGCTGTTGTTATTGCCTTGTGTGGTTCAAAGACAGAGGCATCCCATCCCTGGTGGCTTTGCTGGTTTTGTGGACCAGTGATCCCTCTGATGCTCTCAGCTCCAATTAGAGACGGTGAATGCAAGTGCTGCTTTCCATGTGTTCGGGATACAATCACAATGAGTATTTGTCTCTCTACATTGTAAACATCACAATAGCATGGAGTTACTGAGTGTTTTAGACTTTACATAATTATTTGGCCCGATCTGACTGATTCCTTGTGTCCAAGAAGATAAGATCAATGGGAACATGTTGTTTAGCTTTTTAGTCAGTTTCCAGTGGTTTTGTCTGTAAAGAATTTAGAGTGGTGTCTGAAAACATGCGATTTCCATTTGCGCGTGTCCCCAAAAAGGTATATCGATCAGTTGAAAACTTTTCCACCAGGATTTCCACTGGAAATTCAATTACGTTTCAAGAGAAACACACTCGCCCCTACTTCAGAGATCCCTGCTACTGGGGCCAAGCTCAGACGGTATGCCAGCCAATGGCAACTGCTTTAGCGCCAATTATTGCTCAACCGAGGCTGAATACAATTCTAAAACCAATGCGCTTTGGTGACTATGAAAAATATTTTGTCTGTTTTTATGGAGAATTTGAACACAATGAATTAGACTTGAATCACTCCTCACTTGGAAGGCTATACAATGATACAGAAGGGATACGCAGTGCTTTTCTGTTAAGAGCTTTAAGTGAATTCAGATATCATGCACTTGACCTTTCTGGGTTTGAGGCAAACTGAAAGCAAATTAAAAGTAATTGTTTCAGTGAAGACAGAAGGCCCTGAAACTTACATTGGGTCAGCTTTTCAAACTCCAGGCCTTTTTTGGAAATATCTCTGGTTATTTAAAATAACTGAGATAATAAGCTTGAGGCTTTGTCAAATATGACATCCCAGAAAAAAAAATCTTTAAACAAAATGTGGTTGCTGCTCTCCATTTTTGTCAGGCTGAGTTCTAGCACCACTCATTCCTCCTTTTCTCTCTCTCCTCCTCTACTCTCTCTCCTCTTCTTCTCTCTCTCTCCTCCTCTTCTCTCTCCATCTCCCTGCTGCTGTCCTATTTTCTTCCATCTTTCAAGTTCCCAGCTGAATGTAGCAGGTGACTGCACTATACTCCGTCTAAGATTTGCCACCGTGCGCTGGGGAAGTTTCCAGAAACACCCACAGCCGTCATGCTAGCAGAAAGACACATATTGAAGGCGGTGGGGGGGGTCAATGAATTTCTATGACCCAAGTGGCTGCTATTATTCTGTTGCCCTCAGCCTTGTCTATCCAGCACCCCAGGAGATATAATTTGTGGGAAGGATTCCACACAAAATGGATACCTTCACTTTTTTGAATTTTTGAGTGTTCTATGTACATTTTAGTCATTGTTTTGGTTTAATAAATTGAAGTGTAATGAAATACCAGATACATTTACAGTAAAAAGAAAAATTATACAGCGAAAACAGCATTTTTTGCACTTTTATTGGCCAGCTTTAGCATGACTCAGGCAGTGAAACAGTACAGGCATTGCACTTGTGTTTTTCTTGAGAAAGATTTAGTCAGTATGATTCATCTCAGCTAAACCTAGACATGTGGAGCCATCTGCAAGCTTGTAATGGAGTGTCCAGTGCATCCCACTATTTCTCAAAGGGCAGCCTGGGGGACTTGAATAATTCTTCACTCAAAGAACTTTGAGAACTCTGCATGTTTTTTTCTCATACCTGAAGGTCATTGTGGAGAGTGGGTGCACACATCCAAAGTAATTTGCAGGTGCTAGACAATAGTGTCAGCCAGTGGGAAAAAGGTAGGTCTGCACACTGCACTTTTGCTCCAAAAAATAAACTTTTATTTAATTAGAAACGTAATCATGCAACGTTTCGATCCCCTGGATCTTCATCAGGCATGCAACTGTTCATTAGATGCAGAGATGACGTTCATGTGTTGCGTCCTTGTCTGCCTTCATGTATTTGACAAGGGTGTGAGGCCTTTGCCCTCTTCCCCTCCCCTCCCCGCCTTTGCTCCTGTTGGCTTTTAATTAACCGCTTCCGAAGGACCTTCCAGTGCCTATTTTTGGGGCGACATGCTAATTACTGTTTTGTTCGCAATCTCCAGCGAGAAGAGAGAGGAAGAGAATCAGCGATGAGCAAATTGAACGTGTGTCGTTCGCCTGGCAGGCACCTGAGCAAAACAAACAAATTTCAATTAAGAGCACGTAAGTAGAGGCCAGAGGTCCAAACAAACGCATCGCTTAGCAATTTAGCAATCATTGAGGATGTAAGCCATGTTAGTGCAGAGTGGAGCAGGAGAGGCTTTCAGCCCCCAGCATCTGCCCTGTTGCTCCCTCCTTCCTGTGAGGCGGGTTGGGTTCTGATTGACCGAAGGTGACTGGCACACCCATGCCTTCGGGGCTAGCTGTGTAGCTCACTCAAGTATCCAACTTCAAAAAGTGTTTCAGACACTCCTTAGTTTGGAGTATGGCTCAAGTATAAATGGTTGTTGGAAGTGGTCATATTGTCTGTATGACAAGTGGCCATATTGTGCTGGTAGGTGTGTTGATACGATGACTATGATACATGATATGATGACTGACATTGAGGTTATTATGAGATCAGTGTGATACAGTGTATATATATATCTGTGGTTTAGCCAGTCTGTATAAGGTACTAAATGTTTGGTTATTAGATATTAGACACCTAGTGAAATGGTTGTGTCCCAGCATTAGTAAATGGCTTTCCCATGAAAGCTGTCTGGTGTAACCAACCGCCCCTCACCTCAGGGCTTTTGATGTTTCAGTAGAGACCTGTCGTTTTGCCTGCGGGCTTCACAAGTACAGACCTGTTGATGTCACAGTAGAAAGACGGGAATAGAATTACCTAATTACCTGGAACTTTAGGTCACCACTCCTAGCCCAAACCATCATATATCATCTGCATGCAAACACACACACACACACACACACAGTAATTTTATCCTCAAATCATTTTCACCTGCTTTGAAGTTGGCATATGAAATATTAGAGCCATTTTTTTTTTGCTTTCTGTATTTCTGTCTATCAGCCTCTTTCTCTTTCTCTGACTCTCTGTCTCTCTCTCTCTCTCTCTGTTTTAGCTGCATCCATACATAAACATTTGCCTATTTATTTATAAAAAAGGCAAACAGCACTACCCTGCATTGTTTTTTTGTGTAAGAATATTGTAGTGGCTCCACCAGACCACTAGACTAGACTGCATGAAAGCATCCCCGTCCTGGTACATAATCCTCATCCCACCCATTATTTCCCTCCAGGACCCTTTCTAGTCTCATCCTCACCCACAATCCATCTTAATTTCCCAGAGGCACCATGCCGGGCAGCCCAGTGACAGGTCATTTTTCAGCCGTTTCAGAAACATAAATGTGAGATCAGCATGAGCTTGTTGCTCACCGCTCGCTCAAAACCCGAGATTTTGTCCTCGGTGCACTAGAGGAGCTAACCCCTTGTGTCACCGTGTAATGCCACCTCCCACAATGCAATTTACGACATCAGCAGCCTACTGGCGAATCCTGCTCCACTTATGCCCAGGAGGAGATGATGCTGTCTCCCTTTGGCAGCTAGTCTTGTATGATGGTTGTACTTAGGGACTGTCAGAAAACATGCATGTGTATGTGACATTTAAATGTGTTGCAGATAGAGATTCGAAGCCCATCTGGACAGTGTGGGCTTGGCTCTACATTTAACCATTAATGAAGAAAGAGTGCTGTATGAAAGGCGTGGGGTGACACTGCTGTCCAGATCTGCTGATTAGATGCTAAAATGTGTCCTTTCCGTTCTCTCACGCATCCGCTCTTGCTGTTGCTGGGGGAACTCCACACTACATGAAATATTTCTAGAATCATCCATAAGTGGCTTTTTCTCTCTTTCTCTCTCCCTCTCTCATTCTCTCTCTCCCACTCTCTCTCTCTCTCTCCCTCTCTCTCTCTCTCTCCCTCTTTCTCTCTCTCTCTCTCCTACTCTCTCTCTCCCTCTCTCTCTCCCTCCCTCTCTCTCTCTCCCTCTCTCTCTCTCTCCCTCTCTCTCCTACTCTCTCTCTCCCTCCCTCTCTCTCTCTCTCCCTCTTTCTCTCTCTCTCTCCCTCCCTCTCTCTCTCTCTCTCCCTCTCTCTCTCCTACTCTCTCTCTCCCTCTCCCTCTCCCTCTCTCTCTCTCTCTCTCTCTCTCTCTCTCCC
Source organism: Coilia nasus (assembly GCA_027475355.1). NCBI lineage: Eukaryota > Metazoa > Chordata > Actinopteri > Clupeiformes > Engraulidae > Coilia > Coilia nasus. The sequence continues at coordinate 29,849,668 of CM050199.1, forward strand.
ACTCTCATTCTCACTTATGTTTTTTGCTTCACAATCAGTGGGTCCTCCCTCCTGTTGCTGAGGTAACCCCTGAGGAATAAAACTGTGCCAGAAAAAATTGTCTCTTTCTCCTCTTCTCCCTTTCTTTCTCTTGCTCTCTCTTTCTCACAATTTTGCATTTCTCATCTCTCTCTCACTCTCTCCTTCTCTCCCACTGGAATACGTACAGGCTTTTAAAGCTTTTTTTGCTCACTCTGCTATCAAGTGATAGGGTTCACAGCAAAGCCCACTTGCTGTCTAGTACCAGAGTCCCTGTAGAGACAGCCATGATTTCTTTTCACATAGATGGTTATTATGCTTGCTGCGGTGTTGTGGACTTAGTGCCTCACTATACAGCACTGTTTGAAAGGGAAACATGCATGTGAAAGCATCTTACATAAACTAGCCACATTCAGTTAATGAAATTAAATATATACAATTCAATTTCTCATAATCGGTACTTCAGTGGTGTTTCACACTGGTTGTGTCACCCACTAGTATTCCAGTATTCTTCAGTGGGAGGCTGGAGGTAGCCTGGTAAACCAGCCCCTCATACTTTATTTAAATTTGTACAGAGGGTCCGGCAGTGCTTCCATTGACATTGCTGTATTAGGCAGAATTTTGCCTAGCCAATCAGCAAACAGAGGGAGTGTTCATGAGCGACACATGCTACAGTTGAATTGTACTGCGTAGGTAGGCTAATTGCCTATGTCATGACCAGAGGTTACTGATTGGGTAAAGGCAGAGTCACTTGTTTTAAACTTCAGCAGAGTCCACACCTCCAGAAAAAAAAATCGTTTCTCAATACAGCACTGCCAAACCCTCTGTACAAAAGGTATGAGGGGCTGGTTTACCAGGCTGAGCGGGAGGGCCATGCTGGGACGACTACATTATTGCGTTATTACATTAATGCATCATGCAAGAGCCCGCATTAACGGGGCATTGCGTCACTATGTCATTTTGTTACTGTGTTAGTCTGCTCTGACGCCACTGGACTGCAAGAAATGTTGTCTTGTGGTGACCTTGCCAAACTGTAAAGCACTTTGAGCTGCATCTTGTATGTATGAATTGTGCTATACAAGTAAAGATTATTATTATTATTATTATTATTATTATTATTATTATTATTATTATTATTATTATTATTATTATTATTATTATAGAGGGGAGTTGGGTGGGGGCACAGTGTGTATGTGTGTGTGTGTGTCAGTGGTGGGTGTGTGGGTGGTTGGGTCCTCTATCCCAAGAGTGTTGCGGATGTAGATGAATTCTGATCATGCACACCAGCTTATTGAGTCAGTAAATGCAGCCAGGTAGTCGGACTGCAGTAAGGTCAATCATTTCCACACATAAAAGCCCCTAATTTGTTGACTGTTTAAGCTATATCTATTTAGGAATGTTGTGAAATATGAATTCTTTTTTAGAAAATACTATAAGACATACTGTATATTTAAGACACATTATATACATTGCATCACATTACAATTTTAAACATGTAACACAAGCAATTAATGCATGTGAATGTGTATGTGTGTGTGAATATGAGATAATTTGTATGCATGACAAAATTATGCCTGTGACCTTTTCTTTCTCCTCTCTCTCTCTTTCTCTCTCTCTCTCTCTCTCTCTCTTCTCTCTCTCTCTCTCTCTCTCTCTCTCTCTTTCTCTGTCTCTCTCTCTCTGTCTCTCTCTCTCTCTCTCTCTCTTTCTCTGTCTCTGTGTGTGTGTGTGTGTGTGTGTGTGTGTGTGTGTGTGTGTGTGTGTGTGTGTGTGTGTGTGTGTGTGTGTGTGTGTGAATGTGTGTGTGTGTGGTTGAAGCGGTCAGGACAGATGTGAAACCCTCCAGTGGGACTGGAGTTTTTGCCTGAGTTGGCAGACAATGTCAGAGATGTTTGCTTACTATTTTCAGTGTGTGTGTATGTGTAGGTGTGTGTGTGTGTGTGTGTGTGTGCGTGTCTGTGTGTGTGGTCTGAATTGGTCTGTGGAGGGCTACTGTGGTATTGTGTCTCTCAAAATACCCAACAGGTGGTTCATGAATCTGTTAATGGAATATGCACAATGATATGATTGGCCTGCTGGTGCCATTATACTTTTTGTTTCTTATTACAGAACCCCATCACTTTCAAGCCAACAGGTGATTAGACATGCTCCTTCACAGTGCTCCTAAAATCAGCAGATAGACATGCTCCTTCACAATGCTCCTAAAATCAGCAGATAGACATGCTCCTTCACAATGCTACTAAAGTCAGTAGATAGACATGCTCCTTCACAGTGCTCCTAATTCAGCAGATAGACATGCTCCTTCACAGTGCTCCTAAAGTCAGCAGATAGACAAGCTCCTTCACAATGCTCCTAAAATCAGCAGATAGACATGCTCCTTCACAGTGCTCCTAAAATCAGCAGATAGACATGCTCCTTCACAATGGTCCTAAAATCAGTAGATAGACATGCTCCTTCACAGTGCTCCTAAAATCAGTAGATAGACATGCTCCTTCACAGTGCTCCTAAAATCAGCAGATAGACATGCTCCTTTACAATGCTCCTAAAATCAGCAGATAGACATGCTCCTTTACAATGCTCCTAAAATCAGCAGATAGACATGCTCCTTCACAGTGCTCCTAAAGTCAGTACATAGACATGCTCCTTCACAGTGCTCCTAAAATCAGCAGATAGACATGCTCCTTCACAGTGCTCCTAAAGTCAGCAGATAGGCATGCTCCTTTACAGTGCTCCTAAAGTCAGTAGATAGACATGCTCCTTCACAATGCTCCTAAGGTCAGTAGACTGTGAATGATTTGAAACTGCAACTTACGAAAGTGAGTGCATGTTTTGGGCTTTGCCTCCATAAAGCTTTCCTGAGGTAGATGCAAACCATTAAACATTATTTGCTTTAAAACATGCCACATACATATAATATGACTTGAATGAAGTGATACATAAATTGATTTATGATTAATGTGGAGAAAATTCTGTTGTTGACAATTGTTGTTTACAATTGTTTTCAACACATGCATTAAATACTAAATTGTAAATTGTAGCTCTAATTACCTCTATGAGGAAATTGTTAGTGTGTACATTAAAAGCAATGTTTTAATTGCCTTAATCAAGTTTATTTGTTTGAGTTTGCCTCTTCTTTTGTTTTTTTTTTTGTTTTTTCAAGTAGACTTTCAAGTGATTCTTCATCATCAACCATTGTTTATTCAGGGGAAAATGCCTGAGCATTACGCCCTTTTACAGCAATGTCCTGAGTTCCCATTCATACTGTAAAAGTAGCCAAAATAACAAGCAGCAAAACAAAAAACAAAACAAAAAACCGAGTGACACACAAAGAGAAGTAGAACTTGGAGAAAGAAGAAAATAATAAATAAATAAACATATCACATCAAACAAATAGTGTCAGTGTGTAGGATCAGTGTGCCACAGTAACACATTAATAACTTTTGATTTTTACTGATACTGTATGTTAATTTATGCATTCAGAGCTTTTTCTGATATTGCACACCTCCTTAGAATGCTGCAGAGTTTTCCATTGAATGAAGTTCATAGATCGGAAGACTGATATTCCTGAAAATTAAAAAAAAAAAAAAGAGCACTGCCATGAAGAACAGGTGTTTGTGCTTCTGATTCACATTTTTCATCTAATTCTGCAAGTGATCCATTGCAATGGGCAACAAATCAGCAAGTAATGTGTTGCTATGCAACACCTGAAACCTAAACGTTTTTTTTTTTTCCCAAGCGAAGCCTCAAGGCTGTCAGATAATTTAGATGAAATATTGTGTACAGTTTAATTGGGATTAAATATTTTTTGCAGTCTTGGTAAACTAGTGCCTTCGCATTGAGGTCCTGTTCACCTTGTGAGAATTTTTCTCTAATACAGGCATGAGGGTTTCAGACTGGTCCTTACATAGTGTACCCTGTATCGGTACCTGTAGTTCTTACATAGTGTACCCTGTATCGGTACCTGTAGTTCTTACATAGTGTACCCTGTATCGGTACCTGTAGTCCTTACATAGTATACCCTGTATTGGTACCTGTAGTTCTTACATAGTGTACCCTGTATCGGTACCTGTAGTTCTTACATAGTGTACCCTGTATCGGTACCTGTAGTTCTTACATAGTGTACCCTGTTTCTGTACCTGTAGTTCTTACATAGTGTACCCTGTTTCTGTACCTGTAGTTCTTACATAGTGTACCCTGTTTCTGTACCTGTAGTTCTTACATAGTGTATTCTGTATCGGTACCTGTAGTACTTACATAGTGTACCCTGTTTCTGTACCTGTAGTTCTTACATAGTGTACCCTGTTTCTGTACCTGTAGTTCTTACATAGTATACTCTGTATCGGTACCTGTAGTTCTTACATAGTGTACCCTGTTTCTGTACCTGTAGTTCTTACATAGTGTATTCTGTATCGGTACCTGTAGTTCTTACATAGTGTATTCTGTATCGGTACCTGTAGTACTTACATAGTATACTCGTTATCTGTGTTGTGTTACCGATGCCAGTTTCGAGACCGGTTCGAGCTGGGGGTTGGACGTTGACAGAAGTGCTGTAAACCAATTTGGGAGTGAGTATAACAGATGGCAGCTAGCACAGCTCGGCATTACAACATTAGTAAACCTCCCTCCCGACACCTCAAAATAATACACTACTGGTTCAGCTAATAGCCCAGCTTTCAGCTCACTTGGTAGCGTGTCTGTCACCAAACCCAGAGTTGCTGGAAGGTTGTGGGCTCAAGCCTGGGGCTGGACTGTGCAGAAAGACTTTGGTTACAATAGTAGATTGATGCTGTTTGTATCTGTAAAGCAGACTGCTACTCTTTGTCTCTGTATAGCACACTGCTGCTACAAAGTGTTGATTGCACTGCTGGTTTTGTGAACCTATTGACTGTCTGGGCCTCTCTGGAATCATGCTGTGAGGTTTACATTCAGCTGGTGTTTAGCAATAATGGCCGATTTACACATCAGTGGTATTGGCAAAATGTGTTGGTTTCAGAAATGTTTGCAAATGAAAATACTAAACTGCACAATGACACCCCCACCTCCCTTGCAGAGAAAATCATTTGGTTTTCATTTGAATCATCACATAATAATTACTGCAGTCTGGGTGAGGGCAAATGTTAAAGGAAAGTAGTAATGATCTAGATTCGTGGACCATGGCAAAACTGTGTAATTAGATTATCGTCCCCTGAATCACGGCACAGATGACCTCATGTTAGGTACTGGTATATCCCAGGCTTAACTTGGAGCATTACCCCGGTGGGTGAGTTGTAGTAAGCAGTGTAATTCTCCTTCACTAGTATACTAACATTACTAGCGTCAATAGACAGACGTAGATGCCACATGTCAGTCATTTAAAGAGGTTTATATGGTATAAATGGGAAGAAAATGCAATAAAAATTATTTTCTTGTGTAATAATACTCTCGAATAATAATACTCTCTCATCTTGCCTAAAATATTTGACAATATATACTGACAAGGGTGATTAATCCTCATAGATAGATAGATAGATAGATAGATTGATAGATAGATAGATAGATAGATAGATAGATAGATAGATAGATAGATAGATAGATAGATAGATAGATAGATAGATAGATAGATAGATAGATAGATAGATAGATAGATAGATAGATAGATAGATAGATAGATAGATAGATAGATAGATAGATGGATGGATGGATGGATGGATGGATGGATGGATGGATGGATGGATGGATGTTGGAACAGGTAGTGACATGGATGAGAAGGGTCCTTGGTTATTTTGGAGGCTCAGTTTACTGCACTCATACAGCTGCACTCAGAGTACAAGGTAAGGAGTGGAGTGGAGTGGAGTGGAGTGGAGTGGAGTGAGGTCACAACCCATGGTGTCTGAGGCCTTGGTCACAATGCTCTACAGTGTTTTCCTGGTGCCACTGTCTGCACTTCAATACATTACATTACATTACACTTAGCAGACGCTTTTATCCAAAGCGACTTACAAAAGGAGGATATAATAGCAAACAGATGTGTAGAGAACATTGAGATGGATAGTAGAATTTGGTTTTGTTAAGCAGTCTCGGAAAAGAAGGGTCTTCACAAGCTTTTTGAAGGTCGAGAGGGAAGTTGCTGCTCTTGTAGGGACTGGTAGGTTGTTCCACAACTGAGGGACAACAACCGAGAAAAGTTTAGAGTGACCTCGCTTTGTCTTACCAGACAGTGATGACACTGTCCATGATGGCTTTATAGAAATGCACCAACAACTGTCTACTCACATCTTCAGTTGCCTTAAGAAGTAGTCTTTGTTGTGATTTTTTTTGATGATGTGAGGGCTGTTAACTTCTTATTTCAGAGTGTTGCTGATGTAAGAGCCAAGAAATTTAAAAGAGTCTGCAGAAGTTATGGGCTGATCAAGTATATTAATAGGGGCACTGGTGTTAAGCCTCCTCTTCAGGTCCACAACTATTTCATTTGTTTTCAATGTGTTGAGGTTGTTGAAGGTTGTTGTTGCTGCACCAATCTACAGGCCAATTCACCTCTTTGTGGTACTGAGACTCGTCAATGATATTAATTAGGCCAATGATATTAATTAGGCCAATGATGGTGGTGTTATCTGTATATTTGTATATATAGTCAAGAAAAACTTGACTGAGTGGTGGTGGGATCTGAAGCCATATAGGTGGAGAAAAGCAGAGGCGATAACACACAGCCTTGTGGAGCTCCAGTGTTCAAGGCCAAAGGCCCAAAAGGGTCAAAGGCCATGATGGGGCATTGTTGACTCTGACCGTTTGAACTCTGTTTTTTGTCTCATTTCCCATTCAGTAAAAATACTTTAAATGAATTAAGTGACTTGTATGTATTAAGAGCAATATGCTCTAATTTGCAGGCGGCGGTTTTCAAAACTTAATTTTGCCTGATCAGCTATTGTGTTCTGTAGCTCTTGCAGCCTTTACCTGCACGATGAAGTTCAATCATTGCATGCAGAATTTTATATACTGCACGGCCGTGTTATAGATCTTCCATTTGCAGACTGTTTGACAGATACTACCTTTAAAATCATACTATGGTACCAGTATCATGTTTTTAAATAATATTGTATTCCTTTAATGAACAAACACATGCTTTTTTGGATAACTGAATTTCATACAGAGAAGTGTCTTTTCATCTCTGGTCTTCAAATATGCCACAGTGTAACGTCGGCAGATCATGCGGTCTGTTTTGTTGGCATGCTATTCCTCTAGGTCTTGTAAGCCATTTTAAAATACAGATTAAATCAAATTCATAAGATGTAAAAACATGACACAATGCAGTCTCTGTCATCTCCCAACCTTGGAAAAAAAAAATTGGGGGGAGGTGTAAAAGCTATCTGACAGGTTAAGGACAAGAATTGGATTTTGCTCTCAAGGTCTGTTGTGAACCCCCTCATCACCACCACCCTCCAAACACCTTCCCACCCAAAAAAAAAAAACATCTCAAATGATGGCATGGTGTGTCTCCGCTGGTCCACCAGCATGAATCATACATTTTGTGAGCACTGTGTCCCTGACACTGTAATCGCTCCCCGCTACACCCTCCCCTTACGCTGAATTTACAGACTGTGTTTGATTTACATTCCAGTGTGTGGACACCTTGGCGCTCCGAATATACTCTAGAGCTCTCGGTTAGGCTGTAGAAAGCTTGTTCTTGTGCTATTAACTAATGTTTCCCCAAGTTTAGTCTTACAGACGACAAGGTAATGAGACCACTAAGTCACTCTATACAGTAACTGTTGTGTGCCATGTGATCCTGTTGTCTCCCTTATAATTTGTGGGGTAATTACGTTTCACTGGGCTGTCTAGAATGTTTTTTTCAAAGCTATGAAATTACACTTAACACTTTGCCCATATGGTACCAGCGAGTTGATAAAAAGACTGGATTTCTCTGCCTGAATCCCACTGTGGAATTCACACCATTTTGCTCAACTGTTTTTATACACCTTGTTTTTTAAAGGACACTTAAATGTCCACTCTATTATAGATGACTCTGTTGGGATTGTAAATGCAATGGAGTTTTTTTTGTCCACATAGTTAGATGTGCAACATACAGTACGTTTTACAAGAAAATGTAAAAAGTAAATGTCCCTGAAAATGGAAATGAAATCTGCCAAAAAAAAATCTAATCATCTAATCTATTTACACAAATGTACCTGTTCCTATGAACAAGGAGTCTTCAAGACTTCCAAAGTCTTCAAGCAGAGGAACATGTCCCAAAAAAGTAAATGTCCCTAAAAAATAGAAAATGAAAACTGCCAAAAAAAATAATATTTGCACAAATGTGCCTGTTCCTATGAAATTCAATATCAAGACTTCCAAAGTCTTCAAGCAGATGGTAGAACTTAGCCAGAGAAGGTGGTGGAGTAGTTATTCTCTAGCCTGGTAAACCAGCCCCTCATACTTAATTTCATTTTGTACAGAGGGTCTGGACCGGAATCACTTGAGGGTCATTTAGTCGGCCCCAGCAAGACCGATCCAATCAGCGAACAGAGGGTGTGTTCGTTAGCCTTGACGTTGACCTTGTGTGCTACATTTGAATTGTAGTGCGTAGGTAGGCTAATTGCATACGTGACGACCCGGCGTTAGCGATTGGGTAAAGGCAGAGGCACTTCTTTTAAACTTCAGCAGAGTCCACACCTCCAAAAAATTGTTTCTGACAGTGTCTGGTCCAGACCATCTGTACAAAATGAAATGAAGTACGAGGGGCTGGTTTACCAGGCTAGTTATTCTCTACCAGGTTGCAAATATTTATTTCACGTAGATAGCAGAGCTCCTGTTGGATGTGGTCCCTGGCTGTTTGTGGAGGCTGTAGAGGTGTGGTGTCTGTGGTGATATGAAGGTGTAGGAGGTGCTAATTCTGCAGCCGAGCGCACAGCTGTCACTGAGCATCTGCACTGAAGGACTTCAACAGTTTGCTCGGTTTGAGCCCTGACTATGGATAAGGTGGGTGGGCGCACCGAGGCGGAGGAGATATAGGGGGGAGAGGCAGGATTTCTGAGGAGTTGCAGTGCCAGACCTACTTGGCCTATTTATTTTGGCAATGCAGCTGAAACTAGGCCAGCCCGTGCCTTTGAGCAACCATGCCAAATGATTCAACAAGCCCCTCCATCTGACGGCAGAAGTCTTGCAGGAGCCCCCAGGGTTTGTGAGTTCTGAACTGCCATCGTGCACGTACACACACACACACACACACACACACACACACACACACACTCAAAAAAGTTCACCCTGTGTACAGACTTCTACAACTGTGCTGAAAATCTGACATGAAAGTGCACTCCTGTAAACAAACAAAAGCAAGGAAAGTGATTTCATCTATTTCTCCAAAAAAGTGTGTGTCTGTGCAGTAATGGTCTCTTCTCAGCTGCTATGAGGAAAAGTGAAGAGTATCTAAAAATGGGCAGACCCCCTCCCCCCGTTTCCCCCCACAGACATGTAGGTAGTTTAATGAGTTTTGTGTCTTTGCCTGTTGTAAGATCTCTGAGGCGTTTCCATGGTATCGTCCCCTGAGTTTCACCAGCGCAGGCAGGGATGGGAAACCAAACACTCCCACACCTGTGCACACACAAACATTGCCACAGACAACCTGCCATGCACACACACACACAGACACAGACATACAGATACACACATACACCCACACACGCACCCACACAACCACACACACGCCTGTGGACAAACAAACAACACAGAGCCAACCTGACATGCGCGTGCACACACAGACACACACATACACACACACACACACACCCACACACATACACACATGTATGCAAACAAACTTTTACATGCTTTCTTACTCTGTCATGAACACTTGTATGCAGAAACTTTACACAACTTTAACACAAACTTGCATACACCTCACACACACGTGTGATATACACACACCCATGTTTACAGTCATACATGTTCTCTCTTTCTCTCTCTCTGTTATTCTCTCTCTCTCTCTCTCTCTCTCTCACACACACACACACACACACACACACACACACACACACACACACACACACACACACACACACAGGCAGCAGGGAGAGCAGTGGGGAGAGGAAGGGAGGCTCTTGTCTGGTCTGGTGGATGCACCAGGGCCATGCAGCTCCACACCTCCAGCAGGGGCAGAGAGAGCCAGAGACAGAACCACCACCAGCAGCAGCAGCAGCAGAGGCAGAGGCACCCTGATGGGATCCCGCTTCTTTTTTTTTTACATTGCACTCGGGGGAGGAGGAGGAGGAGGAGGAAGAGGAGGAGGAGGAGGAGGAGGAGGAGGAAGATGGCACCTGGAGAATGGCTGCTGGAACGAGCGAGGAAGCAAGGAAAGGAAAAAAAAGTGTGGGAAGGGAAAATGAAATAATCCCACCAGCTCCAGCTCCTCCGCTCCCTAATCTGGTTTTTTATAACAGCGGTGGCCTCTGGAGGACGTGCTCAGATAACCTCGTCGGCTGCCTGGAATGGCACCAGCGCGTGCTGCTTAGGGACTCGTGTGGTGGAGCTGAGGCTGGATCAGAACCCTGTGCAATCCACACACACCCACACACACACACACACACACACACACACACACACACTCTCAGTGGCTTTTCTCCAGATTGGTCCACACAGCTTCTCCCAGCTCGCCTTCCACACACAAACTCAGACACACACACACACACACACACACACACACACACACACACACACACACACACACACACACACACTAACACAAACAAACACACATTCACACATGAATACTCTCCCACAAATGTACTCACTGACACACACACACACACACACACACACTCGAAGGGTTTGCAGCTACCCCGTTACCAGGTATAGCCTGCGGCTGAATAGATACTAATGGGCGATCTGACCGCCTCATTTTCAGGGATTGAGTGTCTGTTGCTTGAGAAGTGCTGTTAAATGGACTGGCAGATGCCAGAGTGAATGGAGGCAAGGAGGAATAAACAAGGCCGTAAACGCTAACTGCTGGGGTGGACCCAGGAGCGCAGTTAAATCATTTCTGTCTGTGAGTGTGTGTATATGTGTGTGTGTGTGTGTGTGTGTGTGTGTGTGTGTGTGTGTGTGGAGGCATTGCAACTCAAAACTATTTAGTGAACTTATTCAAGCAGATTACCTTTTTTACCCATGGAATTACATGGAGAAGGATTTCCCCCTTGGGAAGTGGAGATGCGGAGGGGGATATCTCAGTACTTACACGTGGTTCTTTTTTGGTGATGTGTTTGACTGCGTGAGGGCATGTGAAAAAAAGGTTTGGTTGTAATGATCCCTGCTCTTTACTGATGTTGAATCTCAGACATGCAAAGTGTGTCTGAGTGCTATTTTGAGTTTTTTGTCCCCGAAGGCAGTTACTGAGTCATGGTCCCTTTAGTCAGAATCAATTACAGGTTTCAACAACAATTTTAAGTATTTTTCTTCAGCTTAGCCATTTAAATTACCCCGGGGTCTTTGATTTAAACCTTCATATATTTTAAATGGTAAACACAAAATGTGTCTGTTTATATTTTTTTTAGAATTGCTTTTATCCAAATTAAATTTGGTAATTGTCAGATTTAAAAAAAAGCATTGCGGCAAAGCTGTCACGTTATGCAACATTGCTTTCTTTTCTCATCGTGTTGTCTTTTTATGTACCCCATTTCTGTCAGAAGAATTCAGTCATCTTTGCTATGACAACAAAAATTTGATGCTGAGCATTTCTAATGCAGCGAATAAAAGAATAAAAAAATACATTTTGTCACTTAAATTGTATTTATGAAACTTAGAACAGTGTGAAGAAATGTGAAACCACCATCTGAATGGCATTATTGTCAGTTCAGACACCATTAAAAGTAACAAAGTGCTTATTTTTTCTTGTGTGCATGGCAAATGGCAACGATGCCACATTTGTCGCTGTGGTTTTTGTGGACGTGAAGCCATTTTGGCTCCAGCACTCATCACCACTGTGCCCCTGCGGTGCTGCGGTTTCCTCCTTGTTTTGGCTTTAGCCTCAGAGGTCACAAGGCTCCATTACCTCATCGAGAAAGTGCCCTCATTAACTGTCAAAACCATACGGCTCGTAAATGCTTCACAGAAGAAGACTCTGTATGAACCAAGTCAGCGAGGTCGCATCAAACATGATTACCATCGAGGCAGCAAGACTGTGGGGCTATATCCTAGAAGCAACCTGATGCCCAGACTCCATTACAGCAACAAATTCTTGCATAAATGTGTCTGCTATCAGTGGAGACGGTCTGAAAGGGTGAATCTCTCTCTGATGGCTCGGCTCAGCTCAGCTCAGCTCATTGTCTGATGAGTGTTTTCCCAGCTCACCAGCAGGAGCACAGGGCTTGATTTATTTACACAAGAGGCTGGAGACTTTCTTTTTTTGTCCATTGTGTGTGTGTGTGTGGGGGGGTGCACATGTGTGTGTGTGTGCGCATGATAAAGAGAGAGAGAGAGAGTGTGTGTGTGTGTGTGTGTGTGTGTGTGTGTGTGTGTGTGTGTGTGTGTGTGTGCGTGATAAAGAGAGAGAGAGAGAGTGTGTGTGTGTGTGTGTGGAACAGGGAGAAAAAAGCTTTTGATCCCTGATTGCAATCTTGCCTTTAGGGAGAGAGCAAGTAATGGCTATTGAAGAAGTGATATATTGCAGTTCCTTAAAAAGCTACAGCTTTGTGTGTTAGGGAGTAAGACAACAATGCAGGCTTAGTAACTTCACCTTGGCTGTGTTAACTCAGTGCAAGTGCTGAATGTCTTGATATAGAAGCCCTATGGTGGCCACTGAGCATGATTACTATATGGAGCCACACATGGGGTGCATCAGAAGATTAGGGAGCTGCAACATCACATCAAGGGGCTACACCTGCAGCAGAAGTTTGGGATACAGCGTCTGCCACCATCGGATGATGACATTCGGTTTTCCCCCCAAGTTTGCATCCTACGTGCATTTCAAGGCATTTTGGAGTTTGGTGGACAAACTGCAAGATTGTTAGGATTAGGAGCTCCAAGACTGCCCCAACCAGTGACAGCAGTGTCTCCCAACAAACAACGGTATGTACAAGTGATGACATGTCAGAGCTGAGTTGTGGGTCTAATTTAATAAAATGTCATTGTGTTAGTTAATATACATGTGTGTCAGAACTACGATTGTTAGGTGAAATAATTACAAAATGAAATGTTGCGTTGTACTTACTGATTATACTTTTTAGTAACAATGGTAATATGCAAGGTAACTAAATACATTTTAAATTCTTACATTTTTTCAACAGAGACTTGCACCTGTTGACAAGCTGCTGCTGTTCCTGATGTACCTGTCAGTGGGTTTCCATCTCAGGGACCTTGCTGAGACGTTCGGTATCCATCGAAGCACTACCAGTCGGATTGTGTTCATTTGGACACAATTCTTGTATACCCTGCTGGGAAGCGAGCGTCTTTGGCTCCTACTGTAAAAAGTCAGAGCTCGCCTAAAGCAGGAGTTTGCTGCCTTTCCTGACACACAGGTGGTGCTTGACTGCACAGAGATTTTTTTTGCCAAACACCATTCCTCTCTTCTCCTACAGTCTTAGGTGTTTTCAACCTACAAATCGCATGCAGCATTCAAAGCGATGATTGGCATGGCACCACTGTGACTTCAAACAAGCACATTCAAACAAGTAAGCCTGTCTCTCGAGTATAGCCTAGGTTTAAAAGTACAAAATCAGCTGATACCTCACACTGAGTAATGTACCCAACATAGGTCTGATGCTCACTCAATAATCGTATTACTTTCGAACATCGAACAGAGCATGTTGAATTGTTAAAATACGTAAAGCTTGTAAGCATGTAAATCACTATGTAAGCACTAATGTTAGATATTTAGCTACCATAGTGCTGTGCAATTAGGTTAAAACTTACCTTCAAAACGTAACTGGAAAGGCACATTTTGTACCCTTTCTCTTGTTTGCTTCTGGGTGCAGTACTGCCCGTCTGGACAAGTCTGTGAACAGTTTAGGAAGGTCCTGAAGGCTTTTTGAATAAAAACTCGCCACCTTTCCGATACCTTTCTGACGTTAACCTTTCAACCGTGAGAGCGGAAGTAGAACCTACAGTTACTGTGCCAAGAGCCAATGAGGACTTTTACCACCTACTTTCAGTTAACTTATTTGCGTTAGTCACTAAACCACCTTCTTTCAGTGAAAACCTGCCACACCTGGGAAAGAGAGACTAGTTGAAATACTAAATTAGCAATTGCATCTCTTCATTTACAGTAAATCACAGGTAAAACTACAATAGTGTCAGTGATAGTGGGAGAGTGGAACAGTGAATTCCTAACATAGGAAAAGTGAAAAAAGAAGCTAGATAAAGACAGTGATCATAAAGAACACACATCTGTAGACTCATTCCCCTTGTCAGGTTTACTCACATGTGACCGTACCTGCCTGTGAAGTCTAATTTACGGGTGAACTCTTTCACCTCTGTCCTCCTTTCCCTGATTTTATTCCCATATCTGGTAGATGTTTATTTTCATTGCCACCAGGATGTTTGGTCGTGTGTGTGTGTGTGTGTGTGTGTGTGTGTGTGTGTGTGTGTGTGTGTGTGAGTGTGCCGGAGTGTGTGTGTTTGTGTTTGAGCCAGCATATGTGCATGTGTGTTAGAAGGGCAAATAGAGTTCAGAGTACATTGAGCGTACCACACACCAGATGTTCCTAGGTGCTCCCTCACTGACTAAGACGTCATTTAGCCATTGTTTTGTCACAGAGTGATGGATTGTGAAGTCAGACGACAGCTCAGAGCCCTGTTCAACCATACAGATGTTTGACTGACTGTGTTTGCTTGCTCTCTATGAGATGAGGTTTGTCAAAGTCTTCAAAGCAGAAATCCACTGCGATGTTGACCTCCATCAAAGCCAAAACAAGCAGTGCAGAGACTAAAAAATTTGCACTTTTGTGCAAATGGTCAGTGTTTATTGTGAATGTCGATTGCAGAAGAGGGGATGGGAGAGTGCCTTGTTATTATGTGTAATTTTGGCTGCCAGGTGTAAGGGCCCGCAGAATGCTGGAGTTACAACTTACCTGCCAACATTTGAGTAGCAAAATCAGGGAGATTTTTGCTTCCGCGGCATACGGTAGAATGTTGAAAATTAACAAGACCGAGAACCATAACAGTACAGGTTTTCAAGGTAATCGGTTGGAAATAATTTTATCTTGTAAGAAAAATGTACGTTTCATACATGATGATCCCTGGTGACCGGAGAACATCAGCCAAAATGATTTCATTATTTGTGTCTTTAGAATTATTGTTTGATGTTTGGACCTTGTAAACTACGGGAGGTTGTCGAGAGATTACAAAATGGGAGGGGGGCAAGAGGTGGGTCTCGAGTATAGGAGAAACCTGGGAAAAACGGGAGTGTTGGCAGCTATGAGTTAAATGGGGATGCTTCTTAAAGCACTGAAGCAGCAGGAGGGAGGCCTGTCCGTCCCTCTGTGCATGTGGGGAGTGCAGTGGGAGAGGTGTTAGCTCAGTCCACATCACGCTTGAGCAAACATATCATGACGGTGACTAACCTTGAAAAGACATAAAGATGACTGGGAAAAAAACTGTACGTGTGTGTGTGTGTGTGTGTGTGTGTAAGAGAGAGAGAGAGAGAGAGAGAGAGAGAGAGAGAGAGAGAGAAACAGAGAGATGGAGAGGGAGAGAGAGAGACTAGGTGTTTAGGAAACACAGTTCAGTGAATAGAGTAATTGAAAGTAGAGGTTGGGAAGGCTAGGGGGGTTAGCAAGGCCAAGAAAAGGTCCGTAATTGTCAGGGGAATAAACCTGTGGGGGGCGCTGTTCTTGAGCTAATGTGTTTTGGGCTTTTTTGTTCGGTAACATTCACAGCTCATTAAGCATTCACATGAGTTTCATCAGAAACGGCAAGTCAGCCCTGAGCGGGAGCAGTCGCTACCCAGAATGCCCAGCTGGCGTATGAAGAGGTCAGCGATGACATCAGCAAAAAGCACTGCGTTAGCCAGGGTTGGATGTGGACATGACGGCGCGTTTTCTTAGTGAAATAGTTCTGAGACATGACGAGGCAGTTTCTTAGTGAAGCACTCTGGAGCAGAGATCCTCCAAAATGTAAGGGGCTTAGTTAAAAATACACTCATGGAGCACAGTGTTGCCTTGTGCTTTTAATAAGCCAGAGGTTGGAGGAAAGAAAACTACCTTCCAGAAGGAGTGTTAATGTAAAATATATGAAGCCACGAAATCTAGGCTAAAGATGTAATAAGGGATGTTTTTTTTTTTAAAAGAGGAAGTCACTCTCATTCATCAACAACAAATCCCATGTCTCTGTGGGAAAACAAGATAAGTGGGAAGACGGTAGCCTGGTAAACCCGCCCCTCGTACTTCATTTCATTTTGTACAGAGGGTCTGGACCGGAATCTCTTGAGGGTCATTTAGTCGGCCCCAGCAAGACCGATCCAATCAGCGAACAGAGGGTGTGTTCGTTAGCCGTGTGACCTTGTGTGTTACATTTGAATTGTAGTGCGTTGGTAGGCTAATTGCACATGTGACGACCAGGCGTTAGCGATTGGGTGAAGGCAGAGGCACTTTTTTTAAACTTCAGCAAAGTCCACACCTCCAAAAAATCGTTACTGATGGTGTCTGTTCCAGACCCTCTGTATAAAATGAAATGAAGTACGAGGGGCGGGTTTACCAGGCTAGGAAGACGGAGCCCTTCCCCCCCACCTCACCCCACCCCATTCCCCATCCCCGACCCTCTCACCCTCCACCTACACACAAAAGCCACCACCCGGTCCATCTCTGCCCATCTCCTATTGCCCCCCCACCCCCCGGCGGAGATAAGCCAGTCGTGCGTAAGTGCTACATTGTGCCCGTGGGGGAGCTGCACAGTAGGCAGCGTTCCATGGCCGCCCTGCGGCACTTGCACCTGATAAGGCCATTGAGGAGAGAGAGGTGAGAGGAAGTCATGACCGCTGTGCCAACAGGTCGTCAGGGTAGATTATCCTTGTGCTTTTAATAAGCCAGAGGTCAGAGGAAGAAAGCTACCTTCCAGAGAGAGTGTTAATGCAAAATATATGAAGCCATGAAATCTAGGGTAAAGATGTATTAAAGGACTTTTTAAAAAAAAGAGGAAGTCCCTCTCATTCATCAGTTACAAATTCCATGTCTCTGTAGGAAAACAAGATAAGTGGGAAGATGGAGTCCTTCTCTCCCCCACCACCTTCATTTGGCCAAGGCTTCTTGTCTTTGCTCTCATTGACTATCTGGTGATTGTTATGGGCAGAGGTTGAGGAATTACAGTTTGTCAAAGAAAAGAGTAATGCAGTCCTATAGGAAGATTTGAAAACTTTTCTTTCCTCTTGAGGAAGTGTAAGTTCATGTGGGGGTGGAAAATTGCAAGGAGCCAATTTCCTGTGACCCAGGAAGACAGAACGACAAAGACGATAAGATGTTGTAGGGGGAGATATTGCTGTAAAGGAAGAGCTTGGAGATAACAAGGCAGACTGGAACTGACAAAGAGGAAAAGGAATACGATGAAAATGAGAACTCTCACGTTTTAAATTGCCTCAGTATATAATGTATATTTACACAGCTTTTGGTAATGGGTTCAGGGTCTATACTGGCATTAAAATGGCTTTACATTTGACATTACCTACTAGCGATATTTGTTAAGTAGCTGTCACAAAGAACTTAGGACAGAGATGACTGTGCTAAAATGCATCACCATGTATCAAAGCACTACTCCCTCACATCTTTACTGCTATTTAATGATAGACATTACATTTTAAATTACACACCTTTGTTTCTTTCTCAGAAGTTTTTATGGGATTGTAAGTCAAGGGAGGTTAATTACGTAATGCTTTTTTTTGTGTGAAAAGGTCATAAAGGTGAGAAGTAAGTTGCTGTTTATACAATTAGTCTACGTATAAGCTACTCTTTTCATGTACTGTAATGATTTCATCCCAAATTAGTTTTTTATTGTGTGGGGCCGGTTCATTTCTCATGTTATATGGTAAACTGATACCTTAGCGTAGGAAAAAAATAAGGTGTCATAATGCTTTGAACAATATGTCTTAGTTTAAATGGTTACAAGCATGGTAATGTGTCCTACTATGCTAAAGAGAAAATGTAATAGGTAAAAGGTAAAAGGAAATAGTGAGGAAGAGATTGTAGGGAATGACAAGGAGCCCCCAAACCCCCTGTAGAGATTTCCTCCTGGGACACATAAATGATACGATCAAAACAGAACAGTTCATGTCACTGATCTTGCAATAAGCAAAAGCTAATAATAGGCTCAGTGTGGATTTGCCCCCCCCCCCCATTAACACACTGTTAATAGGTTTGTGCTGTGGTCCAGGTATTACCATTTTGCGAAACCCTACACCGTGTGACAGCTGTAATTACCTGATGACACCGCAACAGCTAGATGACAAAGTGTGTCTCAGAGGTAGTGATTCAATTAATTTTTGGCTTGGAATTACCGAGTGAAATGTGAGGTGTGCTAATGAGTTACTGTAACACCGCTGGTGTCAATTGACGTTCTCTGACATCGTGGAATTTCACAGCCTTTTTCATTTTCCATTCAACTGGATGGTCTCTGATTTTTTTAGGTGTCAGGTGAAATCAAGGGTTTTCAGGTGCTTTCTCACTAACAGAAATTGGCACAATGACACTGCTTAAGTAGCATGTCTGATATGAGAAAAACTGAGAAAAATCATTATTTTACATCAATCATTTGTAGTTACCTAAATTAGATACCTTGTAGAATCTTATCTGAAAAGTGATTGGTTTGAAAGAAAATTGCACTGAACATGACCGGTTCCCAGGTTGTAATGAGTTCAGATGAAACTTAAGAATGGCATACATTATTCCTGAGATTAGGTGGGGAGGGTGATGACCTGGAAGGCCTCTAGGGACCTGCCTTCATCTCCCCCTCTGGCACTGAGATGACTTTTATCCCTGCACACGAAGTGACTCCATCCATCACAGCACATTTTATCTCCAGTACCGATCCCTCGTCTCTTAGCCTGTCTGGGGTGTAATGGGGGCGAACAGAAATGGATTGGAGGTGGTAAGGCCTTGACAGCTGGCTGACGGGATTGAGTCTACACCGTGTCGCCTATCGGCCCCCACAGGCTAGCCTGTTTTTTCGGGGTTGTTTTATCGTATTGTTGCTTCCCCCTGCCATGTTGGAAAAAAAGTAATGAATAGCACTCTATGCTCTAAAGCAATCATTACCATTAGATTCAAGGCTCTACTTTCCCCTTATTGAACAACCAGAAGCCAAAGGTGGAACGACTCAACAGGCAATGTGCATGTGTTGGTCTATTATGTGTCCTTGTTTGCTTTTAATCAAAGGTACTGGCTCAATTAGGCCTTGTTAATGGTGTCATTGGTCATTGCATCGTTTTTTTTCATTAATTGTGCGCTGGTCTCTAGTATTAATGAATGCCCTGTGAGCTGTTTTTTTTTTGGTTGGAAAAAAAGCTTTAGTGCTCCTGGGTCAGGCTGTTTTAGTTCGGTGGAGGAGGTGGAGCAGGGAGAATGACAGGCTATGCTAGTCACAGGCTACAATCATTCAAACCACATTCGGTCATAGCACACCAAATAAAAGATTTAAACATTCTAAACAAACACACCTACTTACCTATTTTTTGCTAAGTAAATGTGTGCTGTACCGAGACTTCTCCAGTAACCATAACTACGGCATGGCATTTTCGAACGAACTTACCTCACTTTGTTTGTCTTTTTCTTATTTGCTCGTTTTTCTGCATATCTTTTTTCATTTACTAATGGAGGCAAACGGAGTAGAAAAATATTTTAACATGCAGCCTGCATATGCAACTTGAAGTGACTTATCGTGTTTCAAAAAGAGCAAGTACTAAACAGTTTCTCTGGGAATGACACCTTTAAACAAACACATTAACGGGTGTTTGTTTGTTTGTGTTGTTGTTGTTGTTGCTGTTGTGCTGGCCATGTCTTCACATGCAGTGACAGACTGTGTAATTTAGGACAGAGAAAGTAGAACAGTTGCAAGACCATTACTGCAGGTCAGTTTTTCAAAGGGCTGCTTGTTAGCTAGTGATTTAGCAAGGTCAACCTAATATTCCTCTTTTTGTCAGTACTATTGATTCCTGATGTATTACTTCCAGAGGATAAATAGGTTTTCTGGATTTTCTGGAGTAGTACAAACACATTAAAAAGACCTAAAGGGCAGTGGACAGACACACCTGGGGTAAGGTACCTTGCTTAAGGGCACTTAAGCATAAGCATATAGTCACAAGCATATAGTATCAAAAGCCTATGGAAATTGACCGTCCTTATTGCGCTCCTCTTAGAGGCTGACTGTAGAATGTATATCAATTCAGATTGGTTAGCCAGTGTCTGACCTTTGAGAGTTATTCTAGCGTTACACTGAGAATACTCTTCATGTGATCCTGGGCTCAACACACTGTGCACATCCACAAGGTGATTAAGCAGATCCTTTAACGTATCAAAATCGCCTGTAAGAATTAAACCAGGCTGACGCTGGAGTTTAGTTGAGAGTTAACAGAGATCAGTGTTTACTATTGGGAAAGGACTGCAGTCTGTTTTGTCATAAACTTGGCCGTGCAGAGAGACAGACCGTCATTTACATAAAAGGCTGCCTTGAATGTTTAGAGATGTGTCCGTTCAACATGGTTGGTTACATAATTGGAAATATCATGTGCCGTCAATATGGCACTGAATGTTTGTCTTGGCTTTGTTGTTGTTGCAGAGTGCAGCCCATCGACTGGCTTAAATAATCCTGTGATTGACGCGGGGATATCGGCTCATGCCTATATCCTCAGAAAGCTCAGCTCAGAAAGCCCTCCCATCATGCTTGACTCTCACTCTACCCAAACAGGGCAATCAATGGCCGCCCAGTCAGAAAACCCATCCGGCTGGAGAGCATTAGGGGATTTTTAATGCAGCAACGCCCAGGCCTTCACCCTCCAAAGACATTCAATTAGACTGCTGGTAATAGAATGATGTTGCCGTGACAACATTAACACATGGGGTTCTGAATAGCTTGACTCACCTTGTCTGTTCTAAATCTGTTGTGTATTTGAGCTGAGGGCAAGGTTCCTTGTCGTTTTATCCTTAAATCACTATCAAACATGCCGGCGATGGTGAGCCTTAATAATGGAGGTGAATGTAAAGAGATCCTCTCAAAAAAGCTTTTGCTTCTGAAAATGATTGCAGTCTCAGATGCTCTGACCACAGGGCACGTGAATGTGACAAGGTTTTAGCTGTTTTTTTCTCCGGGGAGTTGCCCTAAAATGGCTCTCAAGACGCAGACATACTATCTCTGCACGACATCCTCCGCAGTGCTGCATTAACATCGACATTCTGAGCCAGAATATAAATGTGGGTATGCTACATTATCTCCTGTCCTAAAACTGTCAGTGTGGCGGGACGGGAATCCCCCTCTTCCACAGAATGACACGGTGCAATAAAAACTACTAGCCTGCTATTCTAGAAACTTCCTCTGCCCTGATTTTTTTTCCCCCTTCGCCGTAGACAAAAAAGAAAAAGTCTCTGATTTATGGGCCTGTTATAGCTGCTTAATTGGAGTGCTGGCCGCTGTGTTTGGCCACACATCCTGGGCCTGTTGAGAACATTATTACGCCCCTCCACCACCACCACCCCCACTCTCATACCAGCGGGCCTCCGAGGAAACCTGGGTCACAGATGACATCAGGCCGTGTTTCGTGAGCTTTGAGCCGGCCCATCCAAGAGTCAGGCGAACCGTGAAAAATAAATAAATAAATAAATAAATAAACACGTGCCTTTCTAGATGGGCCTCGCTACAGATCGGAATTTGCTGCAGTTTCCTTTTTCAGAACTCCACACAACACACTTCCAGATAGAGGGTTTATTTGGCCAATAAGGTGAAAAAGGAATTCAGACTGAGACAGACTGAGAATATTTTTGGTCACTTTTTACTTATTTGGAGTTGGAAGGGGTTGTGAAGCTTTCAGTGTATCTGTTTGAGTTGTGTAGTAATTAGACTAAAATGATGGTTTTGCCTGTAACTTGAAAACAAAAATGAAGAGGAAGAAACTGAAAGGGTGATATTGTGTAAAAGGGTGATATTACTAGGGCTTGCTAACTATTGTAAACATTCAAAGGACTATTTCTTTTCTATGACAGAGGGCCATGATCACAAGCAGTCTGATTTTTACTGACATTGTGACAATTTCAACAACAGAGCGAAACTATGCTTTTTAAACAATTGCTTACAAGCATTTACTGATATCTAGTATGAAACACATTTTTAAAACTCCAAACATAGCAACATGACGATACTATGCTATTAGCCAAACAGTTAATTTTTAAAGCGGTTTATTTACATAAGTACTAGTTTATTTCAAAATGCAAAATGCCTTTATCAACATATGCACCATTTGTACAAGCACAGCAAACCCAACTGTAATGTCAAAACACTAGCATATGTTGTGTGTCCGAGGCAACATATGTAATTCTAATGTCAAAACACTAGCATATGTTGTGTGTCCGAGGCAACATATGTAATCATGTTGCAAATCAAACATAATGACTGTCAGAATGCTATCAGTGTTTGAGGTCTGAAGACACTGGCATATAATAAACAGTTACAGTAATACAGATATTTACAGGGTTTCAGTTACAGTCCCTAGAGCAGTGTGGGGTTAGATGCCTTGCTCAAGGGCATCTCAACTATGGGTAATGCGGGATTCGAACCAGCAACCTTTCGATTGCAAGACCAACTCCCTAACCACTAGGCCACAGCTGCCCATAAACAGTTACAGTAATACAGTAATTTGCTTTTTCTTTTGTTGTAAACCTTTTTGTGGTGCCAGATCTTTGCAACGGACAAATACCATATCTGTAAAAACTAATCAAAAGTGTAATTTCTTGTCTTTAGACAAGAAAGAGCCATAATTTTGGTAGTGGGTATGCTTGTGTGTAAAGAGAATGTAAGCTTTACAGAAATGTGGGTGTTATGGCCGCATGTATTGTCTGTATGTTCCCAGTGCTGTTTGTCCCTCTGTTTCTGCCATACCCTCTACCTGCTCAGCAATCATGTGATGGGTTTGGCCTGATTAGGAGCACCTGGCCAGGTCATCAAGCTGGGCTTAAAACCACCTGGTTTCTGCTGCAAAAGGAGAGGCTTTTGGTGTGGGACTGCTGGCTATTGCCTCTCAGCCTGGGATTGTGAGTCATTATGATTTGAACTTTGTGTTGATGTCTTGTCTTTTGTGCAAAGGTGCATAATCCCGGTTTCAGAAAGTAAAAACCCTGCCACGTTTTCCTTCTAACACAAGTGACTTCACTGAGTAGCTGATCTACCTGTCTTGAGTGCTCATTACTTTCAGCTGATTCAGAGCTGGTTGGATCAAATTTGTGGCAGGGTTTTTACGTTCTGAACCCAGGATTATATACCTCTGCTTTTGTGTTAACCTTAATAAATCCCACTGGTTGGGTTAATTTTAAAGGTGTTTCGTGTATCAATTGGGTCAATGGTAGGTTTGTTGTTCGCCCCAGTAGGGCCATCCAATAGTGAGGCGTAACAGTGGGAAATGACAGGTAATGTCATTTAAAACGTTTAAGAAACGTTTAAAACGTGGCTACAGACACAGGACTGTACAAAACCTGTAGTAGCAGGAGTAGCAGGAGCGTTGACTTATTTAGACATGAAAGGCATAACTAACAGTAACTATTTTCATGTAATGACTTATCTCTAAGTGCAGTGCTTCTGAAATCATGTACTTACTGCCAGTGAATGTCACTTCTTCACCCTACCAGTTTTTTATCCATCTCAGCAGTTTTAGTGTAAGATCCTGCCAAAAAACAGGACAGTGCATTTTATATTTACCTGACTGTTTATGAGAGAAAAAGAGAGAGAGACGGGGAGAGAAACAAGGGGAGAGAGAGAGAGAGAGAGCGAGAGCGAGCATCTAGGTGTGTTTGTGTGTGTCTTTTTATGTCTGTCTTTGTGTGAGGGACAGAGAAACGGAGAGACGATGCCATGTAGTGTGTACATATTTACGTGTGTGTGTGCGTGTGTGCATGTGTGCGTGTGCATGCTTCTGTGTGTTTGTGTGTTTGCACAAATGTGTATGGTTGGGGGATGTTGGCTGATAACATCTGGTAGACATACGCCAACAGCAGCAAAGTTTTCATCATATTCTGCAGCATGACACAAAATTAAATATGGGTGCTTGTGTCAGTACGCCATCAAAACATGCATAACCAACTCTCTACGCTATGCATGACCAACCCCCTCTAATGCCACAAACTGGGACAAAGTGTGGACACAGGAGAGGGCAAGATTACCATTGCATAACCCATAGATATTCCAGCAAGCCTGTAGCAGGCAGATGACTCACATACTGAGTAGAAACCCTAGCCAGAACCAGGTATGCGACAGCCATTAGCTATTACTAATGACAATGGTAGAGTTGCTCATGTCGGCTACACTTTTATGCGTATTAAAAAAGTGTCCACTGCCTAGTTTAATGGGCATATTGAACTGAGATGTCTGGTATTTTGGATTAAGCTGTTGATTTGCAGGTAACTATTGGATAAAGTGAAAAATGGTGCTTGTCTTGTTACAATCATTTTAAGGTTGTCAGGTCTTAAGATGTTAAATGTTTTTTTTTGCACTGCAACAAATGATTTGCAAGCGCATGTAGGATAAGCATCATAAAATACCAGATATGGCAATTTGTAATTTTGTTGTAAACAAGATCATTATCAAGGAAATTAAATTATATCCTACTGAAAAGCACATTATCAATGTCCAACTGTTTATTATATTACTGTAGCATTACGGTACTGTTACCAGCACACAGTAGTATCTTTTGTCAAGCTCTAAAATCAGCATACGCCCACTCTACATTTTGGTCCTAAAGGTACACACATGATTTAATTGAACCTGGTGATGTAACAGCGTGGTTGCTGTTTACACTTCCTCTATGTTCCGGTAGCATGGCTCTTATTTCTTTAGCAAGAGTCAAATGTAACATAACAACAACATAAATTGCTTTAAACAGGGGAGTCTAAATTGGTCTCTGATCTTAAGTGTGTGGTTCTCAGAACTCCTTTTCACTCATTAACATAACCATTCAGTTCACCTCTAATTGTTGACAGGAATTATCTACAGATATATATTTTCTTACATTTCCAGTTCTAGTTCTGCCAAAACATTCCTTATTTTCTTTAGTCATTTTCTTTTTTCTTAACATGTTTCTGCACTGTGTTAATATGTCTTACCTGTTCAGCTTACCCTTTTCTGCTTATAATGCCACCAGAAAACAAGGGGCTGTTAACTGTTTAATAGCATCTCCAGTGCAGTGTGTACAGGCTTTGGGGTAGTCTACAACTACTGACAGTACTTACTGATTGAAACACATTTTAAAGGAGCCAGTATAATAGTGAAGGTAAATCTTAATCATAAATTTCTTATAGTCAATGTAGCTTCAAAAGTTTTGGATTATTTTTATGAAACCAGGTTTATTACTTTATATACCCGCACACATTATGATGTGGTGATAAAGCAGAAATGTAAACAAGATTTTATTTATGGGTAATTTTTATGCACAAGATTAAATCATTTATAGTGTAAATCTATCTGATTCATTACCGCTGTCATTAATGTCTAGTCATTACCTTCTTACCCATATCTTCTGTTCAGTTTCCCAGTGGGAGCAGCCAGATCTGGAGCTCTTCTCTTTAGAAGAAAAAAATAATGCTAACCTATGTGTGGGATGTTATAGTACACCTACCGGTCTTCCATTCAACTTCTCAGCCTTCACCAAGTGCTTCTGAAAGAAAGGTGATCAATAATCTGGGGTGATTACATGAAACTGATCTCAGAGCAGGACGGCCACCTGCACCCATTAGCTTGCGCTGGGGTGTGTCTGGCTGTAGGCTATACTGTGTGTTTGAACTGGTATGAGCACTAAGGTGCAGCATGCTCCATGTTCCCATGTGGATGTGTGTGTGTGTGGAAAAATGGTCAATACTGTCCCCTGATCAATGTCACATGTGAATGATCAGGCTCTCACAGGCCACTGAGCAGATGGGCACGTGTTGGGCTGTAGCGAGGACACCCTGATCTAAACACACGCTCTGCATTATCCCTCAAACGTGCATGGATTTCTACCCTCTGTTCGATAACAACACGCCTGCACAGAATGCATGCACTCATATTCATAATGGGTTTACATCCTGTCCATTTTGTTGTCATTTACGAATGTCATCTTAGTTGCTGGAGGGAGACCACTCCCAGCTCCAAATCCAAACCAATTCACTATTGTTTACCTCATTATATGACACCAGGGGTGAACCAAGAGGCAAATATAATAGACATTGATTGCTTATAGCTGGTCGCCAGCACCACTGCCTGGATAGTGAGCGGTTATCCCTTTTTTTCTCTCTCTCTTTTGTAACTTGTACCAGTCAGAGAAACACAATGGCACAAATTGCTTAATGGCAAGAGCAAGTCTCTGAACAGCTTTAATGCTTCGGCCATTATGGTACCTGTCACAGCTGAAAGAGGCTACACTGATCCTGTTTCAGCCAGGGCTGAGGAAGGAGCCTTTTTCCCACACACACACACACACAGTGTGAGACCAAATCACGTGTAAGCTATCGCTCGAGAGCATCACGCACTTGCTGCCCCCTCTAAAAGCGAAAGAGTCTAGCAGGTGCGACTGTCAAAGCTGGTCTGGTTTAAAGGCACCATTGGGAACTCATAAATATTCAAAACACTATTAATTTGTTTTGGACGTGTCAGTCTGAGGCAAAGCACAGCCGCTTCACAACCTGCAGCAGCCCATTTAATGTGACAGTATTGACTGCCAGAGAAATCCATACAGTGTTTTGCAGAGGAAGAGGGGGGTATGGGGGGGGGGGTTGCTAGGGGTATGGGGTTAGGCGGGGGGTCAGAAGTCACCTGAGGGCGGCTGCGATGTCAAAGCAAGACGCTGTCGTAACGCATTTCCCATAAATAGGAGACATCCTGTGATGTAAGGACGCAAGCTTTTACTCCAATTGAAAGTCATCACACTCAGAGTTATCGCATACATTTCAGCAGATGTTTTCGGTTTTCCCTTTTTTTTCAGCATGACTTCCTGGACATTAGAAGCAGAGGTGAATCATCAGAGTGATGGATGCTTAGATCAAGGGAAGGAGAGCCTTAGTCTAGAACTGTCTCTGGAAGGAAACAGGTGATTTGTGAGAGACAGGCAACATGTGTATCACAGAGGCCTTGTGTGCTAAGCTGCTCAAACTAGCATCAGTCAACACATTCAAAGAAGTCAGTCCTGCAGATTCATTCATTTAGTGCCAAGCGATCAGTCTCTTGCTGTTTGCTGATGTCTTGCACCTTTTTACTGTCCTCTAAAGAGGACTGCAAAGGACTGAGTAAAATGAATATCTGGGTTGAGAGGAGCCTCTTGAATTTCCCATGGTGCATAGCCAAAGGGCATGAGAGCGAAACTGTAGTGGCCCACTAGTGGGTATGTATGTTTGGCAGTGTGTGTTTGGCAGTGTGTGTTTGCCAAGTGCGGTGGAATGATACGGGAACTGCCAAAAAGTGATGGACACATTAGTTAAGCTGTGTTGCAAAATTGTACAGCATACATTAAATGTAACAATCTTGGATGTTATGTAAAAGCCCCTCTGAATGTGTTGACAAGTTGTATGTGTGTAAATGTTGATGTCAGCAAACCACATCTTTTACATTACACAACATCACACACCCATATTTGCTGTCTTTTCAATATGAGATATTTCTGTGCAATGTGCTGACAAATTATTTGTGCAATTCAGATGTGCCCTCATTGAAACCTGCACTGCCAGATTGAATACTGATGATACATCCACAATTTACACGCTCAGGACAAACATTTTGATGATGTCAGATGGGCCTGGCTTATTTGGCCTTCTCCTCTAGCAGGTTATTGGCCTAAAACTTTGATCAGGTTCAGGGCAGACATGTTCAAGGACGCTCTCTCTTGGCACCTTCCCCTCACTTGTCTCCACTGTCCAGTGTGCTGGGCGCCTTGTGTGTTTTTTTAACCTATCGGTGGGTGTGTGTGGTGTGGTAACTCTGCCTGCGTTGTTGACGGCTGTGTGTGTGGGGGAGGAAGATAACACAGTTTGCTCGGTCTGTAGACATCTGACTGGCAGGCGTATCTTAGCTCACATGGTCGGTGGTACAGGTTGATGGCGGAATGACTGCACTCAATTTTCCTTTTGTACGTTGACCCCGGTGTCTGACACCAGCTCACCACTGGGGTACGATGATGGAGGTTTTTTATTATTTTTTTTAGCTGAGCAGATGTCTCTCATGGAGTCATCAGGTGATGCATCCTCCCCTGCGCACCTTGCGGCATCCCAAGGTCACTGCAGAAAGCCTATTCTCCAGGGAGACAAGTGTGCTGGTGACAGTCACCTTGTCGCTTCGAATCATTATGGCAATTTAGCAGGCTCACCAGTCTGCCAAACAGTCCAGCACTGATACCACTCTGCATCAACACATGTATTTATTTCACTGTTTCACATCGTTTATGTTATGGAACTGCTAACTCGCTAACAAATAATATTTCTACGTGAACATTTCTAGTCGGTTCAAAATCAGAATAAGTGAATATTCTATAAAATATACACAAAAGTGGGTATAAAATTAAAGTTTTATGTCCATTGCACAGGAAGGGTTGCATTTCAAAAGGCAGAGTACAGTAGTTGCAGAAATTCAGATTCCAAATGCTGAAATACTGAGTGAAGTAGTGTGGTTTCCCTCTGCCTTGTACCCATGAGTTACAGTGTGAAGAGTTTCATGTGTACAGTACGTGCATAGCAAATGCACAGCTGGGAATTTAGCACAGAGGTTCCTACAGTAAGTAACTAGATGACTGTCACTGTGTTTTTGCTGAGGTTGGGATGAGGATGACATTTGCTCTATGTTTTCTGAAATAGTCCAGACAGTCATTAAATGAACCACTGTGTTGTATATTAAAAGAAAAAAATATAAAATATATTATATTAAATGTAAAAAAGATTTGTTTTTGGTTGGATAACTCAAAATGTCTGAAAATGGATTCATTTTCTGAAAACATATTTGGTGTCTGTGGCTTCAAAGTATAAAGCCATAAAAGAACTTTCTAAAACTACTTTAACTTTCACTGGAAAACATCTGTGTTATCTACGCTGACAATGTTTAAGAATGCAATTAAAATAAAGATTGTGTGGCATTGCTGTAGAATATGTAACTAATTGCATTGTTTTGCTCTATTTGCATGCTCCCTGGTTCAATTGCTCATGGTCCTGTTTCCCCAAATGCAGGTAAGCTTGATTACTTATTTCTTAGAGGAGTGGTTTTGTTGCTGATGATGTATAGTACTGCACTAAAACATTTAAGGGGTGAACCTTCCACATGGGATGCTTAGGTTCACAACAAAAAAACACTTTCTCTGTCTATCTCTCTCTGTTTGTCTCTCTCTCTCTCTCTCTCTCTCTCTCTCTTTCTGTCCCCCCCCCCCCTCTCTCTCTCACACACACACACACACACTCACTCACTCTTACATAACACACATACACACACACACACACACATACACACACACACACACACACACACACACACACATAAAGACAGAGAAAAAGAGAGATGAACAGAGATAGAGATGGAAGGAGAGAGGGAGACTAGCTTGCATTTCAAAACCTGGGAAGTCTGACAAAAATGTTGATACTGCTGCTGAAAGTCTGAGACATGCATCCTCCCCAGTGTCCTCAACAGAGAGTACATGAAATCCCTTTGTGTTGACTACAATACAAAGTCCACCTGTGGCCTGTTCAGTAGTGGCACGTCCTTTGCCAGTAGCACACTCCTATCCATCATCAGCAGTAACAAGTGAAGGGGCATTTCCAAGTAGAAAAATGCCTCTTGCCATCCAGCTGTAATGCGTTACTCATGCGCAGTAAATAGTTAGGAAATAAATGCCACTGTAAAAGCCGGGATCAAAGCCGACCCGGGACCCACCGGCACGATTAATGGTCCAGTAGGAGACCTCAGACCTACTCCCAGCTGCTCTGGCTCATCCTGCCCCTCTGAGCTTCTGAGAACAACTGCATTTTGACTGCTGGCTTTGATTTAAAGCAAGCAGGTGGTTCCTGGTCTGTTCACCTATAGAACAGCTTCCAGGTCATATCTCCTCTGCAGTGGTTTGCAAGCATGGTGGTTGTGTAGGTGCTTGACTTGACTTTAACTTTGAAAACTTTTATGCCCTTGAGAGGCAATTTGCATTACAGCACAGACACATTAGGACACATTAGTTCAAGAGCAACACAGATTGACGCCTTAGTACACAACATTTGAAAAACGCTATAGCATGGTTAGCTTGACAATCATTTAAATGTATCATTAAATAACATACAGTAGCAGTTGAATAATATTCTCTCCTCATATAGATGCTTGAAGCAGCTGCACTGGAAAGGCATTTCTTTTAAACGCAGTCGGTTGCGGTTAATACTGGGGAACCACGTACCACTTAATAGTAAAGTAGCCAGCAGTGTTCAGGCTGGATTAGGGTATGAGAGATGTTATTAATTAGCCTTGCATTAGCAGTAAAGAAATGTAATTATGTTCTGTTTCCTTGTTATGTGGGTGTCTCAATGAGAGCCTGCCATTTTCCTCAACCCCAAGCGATAACATTTTAATAAAGCATTTAAATGTAAATTGACATTGCTAATTATGGCCCTAATGGAATTACCAATCTGTTTAAAGGGGACCAGAACCTGGCACAGAACGTTCTTACAGCAGAGGGGTCTTTCCCGCATGCGCTGTGTAGTTCACGTGCAGCTCTGACTGGTTTTACCCTCCCCTCCGTAGTGGTGTAGCGCGGTGCAGGGTTTTCATTTGATGGAGGATACAGAGAGCGCCGCATTCATCACAGCGACAGGTCTTCTTCCACAATGGAAATTGCGACTCGCCAAAGGCCAGGCTTGTCACCGCCGCCAAAGGAATGCTAATACCGCAACTGCACAGACGGATAAAAAGTGGGGGTAGAAAAGGGAACCCCACAAGCTATCTCCATACACCTGTTAGCAAAGATAAGGCTGGCTCTCTGTGCCCACAAGAAACATTGCCGAAATAGCCTTTTCTCCCCAGGGGAGCGCAATTGGTTTTGTTCGGGTCAGTGTTATGTCAGCCGCAGCAACCTAGCAGATGTTTAGTGTGGTGCATTGAGGGAATATGGTTTTGTGATAAGCTTGAAAGTACAGTCCATATGAATTGTGTGGGTAGGCTGGCCTTTTGCTGACAACACTTCGGGAACAATTTAGCTTCTTCCTCAGGTTGACCCAGTTGCTCTCGCAGATGCAGAAATAACAGCATAACAATAATACTGTATATGAAAGATTCTTGTGACTTAATGTCTTTTTGTGAACAACAAGCTTCTGGATAAATAAGCACTGTAGGGTTTGAAATCAGGTGTTTTTTTTTTCTGAAGGCTGTAAACAGATTGAAGACTGAAGATGAAGACACTGTAAAATACATTTTATTTAATATCTTTGACTAAATTCAAAATGACTTAAAAGGCTGCTTTGACAGATAAATGTGCCATCAGTATGAAGTTAATTTAATTCGCAAACAGCACAATCGGTACAATTAAAAGCATGCTAAATTGCCCTAACCACTTCTGTTATCTTTGCTGTTTTATTCATGCACAGAACTCAGATGTCTCAGAGCACTTTGAAAAGGCTACTGGCAAAAGCCCTTAATATAACAATGAATGAAGCCCCAAATGAGCCACATTTGTATGCTATGCCAAACAAAGGAAACAATCACGCTTTTACCATTATCAGGCCCCATCTACCTCATTAGCCATCTTTCCACTACTGCATTTACCTGCATTAATCTATACTCACCCCCCGAAGGTGCAAGACAGTGTTTTTGTGAGTCTGACTGAAACAAAAAAAAGGAATTGGGTTGGCCAGGTGATGCTTTGAAGAAATGCTAATTCCCCGTTAATTCGACATTAAAGAGAGTGATGTTCAGAAACATGTATTCAAATCTAGTGTAATTACAGAGGAGTTCTTAACGTAGTCTTTTTTTGTTATGGTTAAAGCACATTCTGACATTTTGCTACACCAAAACTCACAACCATGTCAGTGAGAAGTGCTTTCAAAATGGCAGCTCTATTTTTAGTTTTCTCAGCCCCAAGAAGCCCTGTTCCACTGGAGATGGGGTGATCGCTAAGAGAGAAGGACATGCTGCCATGCATATTCAATCATCAGAAAATACTCAAATATGCATCATGCAAATGTGTTTCATACATTTGCCCTCAGCACAATGTTTGTAAGTGAATGTGTTTAATTTACATATAGTGCTCTTTATTGGGGTGGGGAAGCTTTTATTTGCTCTTATTCACAGATCCACAGAACATAAATTAGATAAGATTTCATGGTAAGGTCATATACCATCATTATACAGTGATATGTGGTTTACAGCACACATTAGAAAATGGCCATGCAGTGTGCTTTCAGGTTATGAAAACAAGGACAAACATCCCTATAGGCTCACAGTGGTAATCCATAGACTTAAGCCGGTACGGAAGTCTTTCCACCCTTGGAGCATTGAGCCACGCATAAAACAACAATGACTAGCTGAACTCATTAATGTATGGATCTGAAAGGCCATTTTGAATGTAGTTATGATTGATCAATTGCCAAGGCAAGCCGCGTAAAAGGGTTTGACGGAGCACCGAGAGAATGACAGTGAGTCATGGGGAGGACTACATTTTCATTATTTGTGCTGAGAAATGCAAATCCAGGAAGTAGAGGTGAGGATATAGAAAAGAGGCCCACCAGCATGAGCTCTTTCTTTCGCTTGGCCAGTTTCTTTCTATCCAGCCAGATGCCAGGCTGCAGATTGTTGAATATGCATAACTCATTCAGCTGTCCAAATCCAGGCGGCATTTACCTGAACGATGGCAGTTCCTACAGTACCTACAGTAAGCTGCCAATGATTTGCCTATCAATGTTACTGTAAAGAAAATGTTAGATTACATTACATTACTTTAATGATACTGTAAAAAAATGTTAGACTGAAATGACCAGGGAAGGGCTTTTATGTCAACATAACTACTGAACAGTGTGTTGCATTGCACAGATACCGAAAATGTTATGTGTAATGCCTCATCATAGCATTTTCATACCCACAAATATAACATAAGACTCACTGCCATGTTTTTTTTCCCCTTTTGCACTCTGCACTTGTTTATCATTGTAGTGCACCAAGCTCTGATATGCTGACTCTGTGCTTTTTAGGAAATGTGCGCTATAAGGTCCAATGTGCTATAAGGCTGACAGGTCAGTAAAATCCCATTAAGGTGTCATGATAGTCTCTAATTAATCTCATTTAATAAAACCCTCATTACATGCTGTTAATTTAGCTGGTTCTTTAAATTCCCATGTGCTGCAGGTAATGGTTTCAGCTGCTGTGATGGAGTGTCATCAGTGACTTAATTAGAATACTGAACGTAATGAGTATAGTGTTTAGTAGAGCTTCTCCATTTTTGTATGAGCCCATTCTTTCTATTTGCATTAAAGCACGCCATTTTAAAACCATATTCATGGATGTCAGTAGCAATATGAGTGTTGATAGTTATAGATTTAGTTAAGAGTTTTCAGACCAGGAAAGAACTTAACCTGTTTATGTCTGCAGATTCTGATTTCAGCCATTGCAGAATTAAATTAAATCATAGGTTATGATCACTTACGAAGATAATACACACTGGTCTACAATGTAGTAGGTATAGCAATGGATAGTTTGCAAATTAATGACATAATGACTGTTCCTGTATTTAAATCAGGTTTCACTGTCTTGTTTTGTCAGCAGCTAAATGGATGGGCATTGTTAACTGTACGCCAAAGAGTCTCTAAAGAGCTCAGATATTTAATTAGCAATAGAAAGCAAACTCCACTGCATGCAGTCACATGACCACGTCTGTGATAAGCCACACACCCTGCCACACACCTGTATCCCACAGGCACTGAGAGAGGAATTCGGGGTCGTTACAAATGAGTCTTTGAAGGTGACCTCTGACCCTGCTGGTGCCTGCAGGTACCAAGGGCCTGTCACATCACATCGCATCAGACACCAGAAGCAGTGCGGCTGGCCCGCAGTAGTCCCCTTGATGCAGAGGTGCTCCTCAGTAGTCCCCTTGATGCAGAGGTGCTCCTCTGTATTCCCCTCGATGCAGAGGTGCTCCTCAGTAGTCCCCTTGATGCAGAGGTGCTCCTCTGTATTCCCCTCGATGCAGAGGTGCTCCTCAGTAGTCCCCTTGATGCAGAGGTGCTCCTCAGTAGTCCCCTTGATGCAGAGGTGCTCCTCAGTATTCCCCTCGATGCAGAGGTGCTCCTCAGTAGTCCCCTCGATGCAGAGGTGCTCCTCTGTATTCCCCTCGATGCAGAGGTGCTCCTCAGTAGTCCCCTTGATGCAGAGGTGCTCCTCTGTATTCCCCTCGATGCAGAGGTGCTCCTCAGTAGTCCCCTTGATGCAGAGGTGCTCCTCTGTATTCCCCTCGATGCAGAGGTGCTCCTCAGTAGTCCCCTCGATGCAGAGGTGCTCCTCTGGGTCATCTCCCCTGAGCCTTCACCATGCCGTGTGGCAAGCATCTGGCATTGCTGCCTTGGGATGGATGACCCTTAGTCACACAGCGGTCATCTTCATCATGGCTCGCCGTCAGCACTTAAAGCAACACTAAGTAGTTTCCATCTTTGGTCCCCCTACAGGTTGAAAGCAAAATGGTCTCTTATAGAGAACTACATAGAGATCTGGCATTGCTGCTTGGGATGGATGACCTATAGTCACACAGCGGTCGTCTTCATCATGGCTCGTTGTCAGCACTTAAAGCAACACTAAGTAGTTTCCATCTTCGGTCGCCCTACAGGTTGAAAGCGGAATTGTCTCTCATAGAGAACTACAGTACATAGAGATGGTCCGCTCCTCCAGACTTGCAGCTTTAGCCCATGGAGGGTGGCAAAGCGAATTCAGAAGTGCCTTTCACCCTGTTGATGACCCACTGCAATGGTTTTTGGAAACCTTAGTTTAAGGTTGAACAAACTACTTAGTGTTGCTTTAATGATCAGTGGCTCAGAGCTGTGCCAGGGATAGGGTCTTTGGCGAGATCTTTTAAGTTGTTGGTGTGGTTGGTTAGCTGTTTGCGGTTAGTTTTGGACTTTTCTGTACATGACAACCAATCAATAACCATGATGCAACACCTACACTGAATACTGGCAAGAAGCAGGACTACCTTTGAGTCTGTTGGTGAGGCATATGATATTTTACTGCAAGCTGCTTACTTTACTGCGTTGTGGTCCTTGTCTTTACTGTAGGTCTTTGTCAGGCATTTTCTCTTTCTTTCTTCAATTGTTTCAACTTTGCCACATTTCAATTCTTTTTCGATGGCATGGGATCGACTCGCTGTCGCTTCATCAAAGCTGCACTGTAATGAAGCTTTGCATTGGACTGGGAGAGAGTAAGTGGCAGTTCAGGCATAACAAAAACAGATGACTGCAGTAAATCAGGATTTATTGTTCACACACACACACGTACACACATGCACGCACGCATGCACACACACATACACACGCACGCACGCATGCACACGCACACACACACAAACACACACACACACACACACACACACACACACACACACACACACACACACACTCGTTTGACTTATTGGTATTTACCATGGTATTCCAAAGAAATACTGTTATGCAGAGAGCAGCTGAGAGCTTATTTTATTGTGTGGTGTTGTTATTGATATTAGGAGCAATTACAAGTATTTGTCATCTGTTTGCAGTTCACACCACCAGGAGGAGAGACTCAGATAGTCTAGTGTAGGACTGTCTCAACAAAGCCATACAGCCACTGTGGTTACAGAGCTGAATTCAAAGTAAATCTGTCATATGTGTGAGTGTGTGTGTGTGTGTGTGTGTGTGTGTGTGTGTGTGTGTGTGTGTGTAATATGAATCTGTGTGTGGTGGTGAGAGGTAACCTGACCTGTCTGAAATGCCTTCATTAGGCACCGGTATCAGCTGCGCTGTGCAGGAGCTAAATGCTACTAAGCGATATTGCACGGATGCCCACCTGAGTACACTGAGTCTGTGAGCGGATTCAGTAATACGGTGCGTGGGCACAGAATAAATTTTCCCTCTTATTGCTAAGCAGAGCCGGATGCCTCAGAGTGATTGTGTGCTTGGCTTATGTTACAAGGAGGTCAATTTTGAGTCGCCCATATATTGCACAGCAGAAGTAAGTTTGCAGAAAATAATACGCCTGTAAAAATGCATTGTGTTTCACCAAAGAACTGTAAAGAAAAGATGGCGGGTCCATATGTTGCTTTGGAAAATGTCTGGCAAAGGGTTCTTGGCTGGGTGTGGTTGATGAAAGACCATTCGGGAGAAAGTCGCTGCCAGTGGTATTTCTGACAGACTGACGAGTTAATCAAAGTGGTTGCCACAGATCCAACTAATTAATCCACCATGCTGCAGTGCTGTTTCCAATTATCACAGGGTTAAGAGCCTCAGTCTCTTCACTTCTGCTCATACAGTATCTGCAGGCAAAGCGTTGTCTATACATAGATGAGGCATTTTTAGCCATCACTGGAAGTACGCTTCTGTTCGTTTAATAATGAAAGTAAGTGTGTGTAGGTGTTTTACAGTTAATGCAAATGAACATATTCTCCAACTGTGTTTTTAATAAACAAATAACAGGAAGTGGGATCCAATCTCTCTCTCTCTCCCCCTCTACACCAGCCTTTCAACACTCAGGATTGACTGAGCGATCTATATGCGAGCCACAGACAGACAGGCCATTCCACTGAAAGTGCTGTGCAGCGCTGGCATTCTCGAGAGCTTTGGCAGGCAGCGCTGTCTCCCATCACAGTGAATTACTGCCCGGGGTCCTGAGCTGCCCCACTGGCCCCCAAGTACATCTCTACTCTACCTCCAGGAGGTGTGTGTATGCTCCAATATGGAGTTCCTCTCGGCTGTCGCAGCCACTCTCTCTCTCTCCTTCTTCTCTCTCTTTCTTTCGCTCCTTCTCTCTCTTCCTCTCTCTCTCGCTCCTTCTTTCTCTCTCTCTGTCCTTGATTCTCTGTCCCTCTCTCTCTCTCTTGCTCCTTCTTTCTCTCGCTGTCCCTCCTTCTTTCTCTCACTCTCTCCTTCGCTCTTTTCGCTCTCTCTCTCTCACTCACTCCTTCCCTCTTTCTCTCTCTCTGTCTCTCTCTCTACCCTTCTCTCTGTCTGTCTGTCTCTCTCTACCCTTCTCTCTTTCTCTCTCCCTCTCTCTCTCTACCCTTCTCTCTCTGTCTCTCTCTCTCTACCCTTCTCTCTCTCTCTCTCTCTCTCTCTCTCTCTCCCTCTCTCTCTACTCTTCTCTCTCTCTGTCTCTGTCTCTTTGGGGAATGGGAGGCCTTTAAATGCCGGTCACAGACCAGTTAGCTTGCAGCAGCCTGCATATAACGGCCGTGGCGAGCCCAGGACCCGTAACAGGTCCTGGTCAGTGCTGGGCCTTCGTTTGCTCTCTGGTCTGAGGCAGCCGTGTAATAAAGAGGCCTGACAGCTCCGAGTCGCAACTGCTGGAGGCACTAAGGCGCTAATCCTGGGGCTTCATGGGGATCCGGCGCACTGCTGCCTCCCCCGGGCAATGAGGCCAGCGAACCGGTGTGTCTCTCTCTTCTCTTTTCCTTTCTCTTCTTTCTGTTTCTCTGTCTCTTGTTTTCTCTCTCTCTCTTTCTCTGTCTCATTCTATCTGGAAGTGCACATATTTCCAGTATCCAGTTTCCATATTTCCATGAGACCTTGTGGTCTATTCTGTTTTAACCAATACATTTGGTTATATCAATTCATGCAATGTACAAGTACACATTCAGGCATTTGACTGTGGTTACCGACGTGATTCATTAAGACAGACTTTTCTGCACACTTACAGCCAAGCAGTTCTATTTTACTACATACACTGAGCTTTTGGTCAGTTGACTTTCATCAGGACATTGCACACAACATACAAAGGTTCATCTTATGTGGCCTAGAACTCAGTTTACTCAACAGGAGATACACCTGTGTAAAAGTGCAAAAGCAAAAAAAACCAAAAAAAAAAAAAACCAAACAAACAAAACAAAACAAAAAATATATATATACTGTATAGTCGAAGTGCAATACTAGGTCCACAACTCACAGTTCACAACTAGGTCTAGCCAGGATGAGAGAAGTGCAGAAACATCAGGCAAGTCATCATATAGCACAATTTCCCAAGATTGTGGAGAATGTGTCAGGACTGAGGTATGCTATTACAGTGACATGAGCCATTTAACACATCTCTGTTGTGTTCAGGCCTCTTGGCATCAGTAACCCCGTCAGCATAGCACCTGGGCACAGTGCAGACACTTGCTTTCAGAGAACCAAAATAAAACCATTATGGTGTTGTGTCATCATGTGCTGAAGTCAAATGAACGGCTTTTATAAAGTCAACCTTTTAAAAGGGCAACAGTAATATTGTGAGATAACTCAGACATTTTTAAGCACGCTAAATCCTTTGTTCTTTTGTGTTTTTGTCTTTTCTAAAGTGATTAAATGGAATCTCAAATTGGCCGTTTTTGCCAGAGAACAATTTCGAAGGTGGTGATTGCCACATTGCTTCCAGACTGCCGTTGAAGGTCAAATTATTATGTCAGGCTCAGAAATGTCAAAATAATTAGATCCCAAATAATGGCCCACTCTGTGGAATGTCTTATGACAATTTTGTTTGTGTGTGTGTGTGTGTGTGTGTGTGTGTGTGTGTGTGTGTGTGTGTGTGTGTGTGTGTGTGTGTCCACAAGTGCAAGTACAAGAACAAGGAAGAAACAGAAAAAAAACATGTGTTTGAAGTATGAACCCTATTGTGTTGCAAGCCACCGCCCAAATGGTCTTTTTTTTAGGTAGAAACGTACCCAAACATGCACAGATGTGTTTTCATTTAACCTGCTCTCAACCGAAAAATTAATCCTAGTGAAATCATATTGCGGGCACTGAGGCAAACAGTTGCACATATTTTCCAATAATGTTATCATAGTCTCCAGTTGTGCACCTGCTACATCAGTTTAATTATTTATATTAGATCACGTCCAATGAATATTTGAGCTTCATCCATTACAGCACATTGATTTCAAGCGTGAGATTAAGACTAGCACACCCTTGGTGTGGTATGTGCACATGCCTGAGTGGTTGACCATAGTCGCAGAGTCACACACAGATACAAACACACACACATACACAAACGCACACACACACACACACACACACACACACAAATGTACACACTCTCTCTCTCTCGCTCTTTCGAACACACACACTCACACACACACAAACACAAACACCCACACACACTCACACACGCACCAACACAAACACAAACACACACACACACACACACACACACAGCCACAAGCAACCATATGCACAATCAGAGACTCATTTAATTCACACTTCAGTAAACGGCTGAGCAATGTTTGCTCAAAAGATGGATCTGGTCCAACTAGAATGATGCAGAGCCCCAGTGCACCAGAAACTCCCACTGCAGGTTGGGCTTTCCCTCTCCTCCTCCTCCCTCTCTCCCTCTCTCCCTCCCCTCCCTGCCTCTGCGCACTCTGAGCCTCCCTCGTATCAAACAAAGGGCCCATAATTCACCTGACAGCTAACCCACCGTTATATAATACATCCGAGTGTTTTTGTAGTGAAAAAATAAAATGTGAGAAACAGCGTTTTGCCCTAAAGGGTTGTGAAAAAGTGGCCAGTGAATCTCTGCATCACAAGGTGAAGCAATGCGCTTGCATCAATGCTGCTGTGATTAAATCCCTGGTTGGCTTGTATTCCATTGCTTCTATAGGGAGTTGGACAAAATATAATGTGAACATTTAACACGTACATATTTTTTTTTCTAGAAATGACAGAGATGAATGTGGCTGGAGAGTGGTGCTAATTAAGTTTACCGCTTTAGTGAACAACTAAAACAAACATGTTTTTTTAAATGTATTTTGGGGTTTTTAATGCCTTTATTTGGATAGGACGGTGAAGATGGAGACAGGAAGTAAGTGGGAGAGAGATGGAGTGGGATTGGGAAAACCACAGGCTGCGTTCGTGCATGAAGCTGAGTCCCCGTGGTTACTCATCCATTTACTGACAGGTGCTCCAGCCACAGCACCCCCCATGTGATAGGACTTCTGCTGTATGAAGCCAGGTTTCACATGAATCTTAGTGGTCTAAATGTTTATCACACGTGTAGACTAAGTTGAACGGTAACCTTACCTGAAGACAGGAGATGTGTTGTGCAATGGAGAAGTCCTTTAGGTAATCTTTTGAATTGGTGTTTCATCAAACACTTTGGGTGAAAGTGACTTGACTGACCTGAGGTAGTCGTGCCATGTATGATGATGTCTCTAAACCAGTGCTTCTCAAATAGTGGGGCGGGCCCCCCTGGGGGGGCGCAGTGCCATGCCAGGGGGGGCGTGTGTGACCCTGGGGAACATTTTTTACCATACTAGAATAAAGTGTAATTGCAACATCAACCACAGTACAGACTAAAAAGGAATGTTAATAAAGGTATTCTTTGTTATGAGGTGACCTATATTTCTTTATTTTTTTGTTTTCTTTATTGTTAATAAGGATAAAATGTTATGCAGGGGTGTTATCTAGTTGTGTTGGGAAATGTTTTATTCCTCCTATGGGGGGCGTAACAGAAAATAATTGAGAAACACTGCTCTAAATGCAGCAAGCGATGGCACTGTCTGTCATATAACACGTAGCAGGTGTGCACTGGCCGAAGTTGCAAACTTTTGGGCACCTTAAATATTTCGTTTTCGGTCCTCAAGGCTCTTTGAGTTCAGAGTGTGAATTCATTTCATAGGTGTGACATTACAAATTGGGGTAAGGTCACGTAATAACCAAGTGTCAGGGAACATTACTGTCAAAGTCGCGATGCACGAGAGCCGACAGACTACAAGCGTGAGTCTGTGTGATGACTGACAGTTCATCAGACGTGCCTTTCTGCCAGGGTGTCAAAAGGGATTAAGACGGTGACAAACACAAGCGTGCTACTGAATAATCAAATCAAGCACTCTTCAAAGAGCTCTACGACATGAAGGTGTTTTTTTCTCAAAGGAAGAGTCTGTCATGACAGGTTTTGATTCTTCAGCTCAATAGTCAATCACATTACAGGCCTTGTTTCCATGCTGATGAAGCAATAAGACAGCCATTTGGATTTTCAGGATCAGCACTGCATATGAACATATGAATATGGGAGATTTTGAGGCATTGAGATTTTGAGGCATTGAGATTTTGAGGGATTGTGTGTGTGTGTGTGTGTGTGTGTGTGTGTGTGTGTGTGTGTGTGTGTGTGTGTGTGTGTGTGTGTGTGTGTGTGTGCGCGCGTGTGTGTGTGTGTGTGTGTGTGTGTGTGTGTGTTATTATAAGTATATTAAACGTTCTAACCTGGAGACAGTGCTGGTAATTAGAGAGAAGTTTAAAGAAACAAGTGTAGGTTCTTTTTTACAGATTGGGCATGAGCAGATAGGCCTTTGATCCATATAAATTGCATTACAGCAAGCAATTTTATAAACAACTCTCTCATTTAGGCTAAAGGGCCTCTTCAGATCAGATAAGTACTTCTGTACTCACACAAAGGCGCTGTACTTACCTGTTATCTACTGGTTCAGCTGCATTGAATATGATGTTATAACCTTCTGTGTTGTGGCATCCTAGCCCTGCTTTTGATGTTGTGATTCTCATTACTCGTGATGTCATTAGATAGTCTAACCATGCGTGGTCATATCAGATAAAGACAGCTATGAAGACAATGCCAGCATTCTTGATTTCCCCAGTCGATTGCTCCCTTCAAACAGCAACTCTGTATTGATCTTTCATTTATTCTAAATGAAATTGAATTAACACGTCTTACCCTCATGGCACAGAATGACTTCTATAGCCAGTGCCTCAGTGGTGTCCTTATCAACAACATGCACATAACCAACTAATGGTTGAGGTCTTGATTTGTATTCAGGGAATGCTCGAATGACACAGAGCCAGAGCCAAATTTGGCTTATCGTTTCTCTTAGATCCCACCATGGCCTTTTACTCTGGATCTTTTGTAGATTGTCATCAGAGCTCCTCTGTTGTAATGCTAGAAAACAGTTTGGATATGATTTGTTTGGATCGCTACTGTATGTGAAAGTTCGTAGCTCATGTCCTGGTTGGACTCCACTTCATCAGCAAAATGTTGCAGCATGTTTCACGGTGGATGTCAGGTCAGAATCACAATGTCAAGGACAAAAACAGCAGTAACAGGATGCCCTGCATCTCTCAGAAAAACAATCCTGAGGTATAGTTTGTCATCATTACAACTTGGAGTGGCATGTGAATATATTGAATAAAAATGTGACACAAGACCTGCAACCCAAGCCAGACTGGTATTGACTGCTGTGCGAGCCGGACATTGTTATTGACACTGTGCTATGTCCTATACAACTACAAGTGTTCCTGATTGTGTTTCTTGTCGTGTTTGGGTGTACGATGGGGGAAGCGTAAGCATTTTGGATGAATGGGTGTTTGTGACCTAGCCTGATAAACCAGCCCCTTGTACTGTATTTCATTTTGTACAGAGGGTCTGGCAGTGCTTCCATAGACATTGCTGTCTTAGGGAGAAATTTTACCTAGCCAAATAGCGGACAGAGGGAACATTTGTGAGCGATGATGTTGACTTTGTGGGCTACATTTGAATTGTAGTGCGTAGGCAGGCTAATTGCATATGTGACGACCAGACGTTAGCGATTGGGTAAAGGCAGAGCCACTTGTTTTAAACTTCAACAGAGTCCACGCCTCCAAGAAGAAATCGTTTCTCAGTACAGCACTGCCAGACAAAATGAAATGAAGTACGATGGGCTGGTTTACCAGGCTATTTGTGACCCTCTATTCAGTAGGAATGTGATGCATGTAATGGAACACCCCACAGGGTCACACACGCTCCCCAATTCACTCTGTCCGAGGGACCGGAGCGAGAGAGAGATCAGAACACTGACAAATTGGATTAGCATGCCTGTCAAGGAATTAAAGTGTCGAGATGAGCGATAACGCAGGAGAAATATGGCGTGGGATTGGTCGCATGAGTACCAGGGCATCATCTTGGTCAAGATGCATCTCATGAAACAAATGCAGCCACTGACTCTCCGAGTAATAGGACTTCTTGACAGGGCACGTTTTTATTGTGGTCTTTTTGACAGCGGTCAGGGGAAAGAGACTTAAACTTTGACTCTGATAGGTGGCCACTAATGTGGCTAGAGGAAGCGAGATAGGACACTTCCTGCATGGGGAGAAATGCTAAGTTGAGGGAGACAGTTTAACAATATTGCCTTAATGCTTTAAATAATGCATAGACACATTTGGGGTACTGTATGTTGCACTACCAAGGCAGTATTTATAAAGACATGTATTTATTTATAAGATTACATAAAACTGTTTTCCTACTTTGGGTGTGGACTGTGAAAAATGTAGGGTAGTGGATTTCAGTTGGCGTATTTTTAGGAATGTGTGCCATAACACTGTTGCTGTATTATTTACACTGTGCTATTATTGTTGGGACACTTTATTGACTTTTGGCTCTTTTAGAAGCACAGAAACTGGCCTCTGC
The DNA here is from genome assembly GCA_027475355.1 of Coilia nasus. Classification (NCBI taxonomy): domain Eukaryota; kingdom Metazoa; phylum Chordata; class Actinopteri; order Clupeiformes; family Engraulidae; genus Coilia; species Coilia nasus. The sequence continues at coordinate 29,893,393 of CM050199.1, forward strand.
TGAACTGCATGTTCCCAGCAACAACAAAAAAAACATGTGAAACCCTGTCTGGAAATATCAGCAGAAGTGGTGACACTAGCTAGCATCCAGCTTCTACATCGTAAGACTACAGCAGTGAGGTAGAAAGAGAGTATGTTCGTGTATCTAAGTCTGATTTAGAATCAACCTAAAGGCTGTTACAAGCGTATCTCTGTAATTACACAGGGCTGTCATGGAGTCCACCGCAGCCCGACGGCGTCACACTGGCAGGTAGTGGTTTACTGGGAATTATTAATGCGATAAACTCACAGTTTTTGAGCTTATGAGAGAAAAGAGCATTCACAGTTGGCCATTTGGGACGTGAAACGGGCTCTGACATTCATCCGTTGCCCTGGGTCCACATTAATGTCCATATGAATTATGCAGATGTAAATGTTTGAACTCGGTTGCTTTCAAAGCGAGTGCAGCCACAGTTGTATGGTCTAGCTTACATGAGCCGTGGCCAGGCTCTGTAGAGAAGGCAGGAGTTGCTCACTGTAGAAGTCCTGTGGGGAATTAGCTGTCAAAGTCTTACAGACTAAGGGACCTAAACAGCACCGTTTGTTTATGCATGAGGAGGAATCAAGAGAGAGAAAAATGGAGAAGGGAAAGGTGTTGGCTTTTTTATGTGTCAGGGAGTATATTTGCCTGTGTGTGTGTGTGTGTGTGTGTGGGGGGGGGGGGGGGGTTGGGTATGGAGTTTGTGCACCTAAAAAGTAAGGACTGAGTTTTTTGGCAGAAGGGAATTAAAGGAGTACTTTCCAGAGAAAGCGTTTAGTACTTGCTCTATTGAAATATGATAGGTCACCGCGAGTTGCATGCTGCACGTGAAAATGTTCTTCTACCCTGATTGCCTCCATTAGTCAATGAAAGAAAGTAGGCTGAAAAACGAGTGGATAAGAAAAAGACCAACACAGTCACGTAAGTTTGTTATTTAGAAGAAGCCATGGCACAGTTGTGATTACCAGAGAAGTCTCGTTGCAGCACACATTCACTTAGCAAAGTATAGGTAAGTATGTGTGTTTGTTTAGAACGTTTAAATCTTCTATTTAGTGTGCTATGACCGAATGACCTTTGAATGATTGTAGCCTGTGACTAGCATAGCTGAGAACCTGTCATTCTCCCTGCTCCATCTCCTCCACCAAACAAGAACAGCCTGAAACAGAAGCACTAAAGCATTTTTTTCACCAAAACCAGCTCACAGGGCATTCATTAATACTGGAGACCACCGCAAAATTAATGAAAACACGATGCAAGTACACCTTTAAGTGTTTTTGTTTGGGGGGGGGGGTTGTCATGGGGGGGTTGTCATCTTTTATGAAAATTTAGCTTTGGGACGATGACAAGATCCAATCTGTTTTTCAAGGGTGTTACATCAGCAGTTTGAATGGAGAAAAATATGTGGCTGCTTACATGCAGTATGTCTATGACTGTGCGTAATCCTAAAATACCCCCTTCTCCCTGTTTGCCTCCCTCTCTGCCTGTCACTATATTTCCCCTTGTTCTCTCTCTCTCTCTCTCTCTCTCTCTCTCTCTCTCTCTCTCTCTCTCTCTCTCTCTCTCTCTCTTTCTCTCTCTCTCGCTCTCTCCTCCCACTCTGCTGATCCTATTTTTTTGCTTTAATGTTTATCTTTCTCTCTCTCTCTCTCCCTCCCTCCCTCTCCCTTTCTCTAAGGGACAGGTTTGTGTGTGTGTGTGTGTGTGTGTGTGTGAAAGAGAGAGAGAGAGAGAGATAGAGTACATGTGTATGAGTGCAAATGTGTGCATGTGTATGTATGTTCAGGCATGTGTTAGAGTTTGTATGTGCTGTATCAAGTAAATGTTGTGTGTGTGTGTTTGCGTGTGTGTGTGAGTGTTCAAACATACATCGTGTGTGTGTGTGTGTTTGAGTGTTCAAGTGTGCGTGCATGCGTGTGTGTGTGTATGTATCATGAAGTAAATGTTGCGTACAGCATAACTGTGCTCCAGCCTCTCCATCTCTGTCCCTACTCTTGGGGTCAGGCCTGGCCTGAGAGCCTGGCACAGCCCAGGGACAGAGGGACAGAGGGACATGTGGCATGAGCCAGAGTAGTGGAGACGACCAGGCAAGGGCCCTGCTGAAGGCAGAGAGAGAGAGAGAGAGAGAGAGAGGCAGAGAGAGAGGGAGAGAGACAGAGAGAGAGAGGGAGAGAGGCAGAGAGGGAGAGAGGCAGAGAGAGAGAGGGGGAGAGAGGCAGAGAGAGAGAGAGGGGGAGAGAGAGAGAGAGGCAGAGAGAGAGAGAAAGGCAGAGAGAGAGGGAGAGAGGCAGAGAGAGAGAGAGAGAAAGGCAGAGAGAGGGGGGGAGGCAGAGAGAGAGAGAGAGGCAGAGAGAGGGAGAGAGGCAGAGAGAGAGAGGGAGAGAGAGAGAGGCAGAGAGAGAGAGAGAGAAAGGCAGAGAGAGAGAGAGAGAGGCAGAGAGAGAGAGAGGGGCAGAGAGAGAGAGAGAGAGATAATGAGATAAGAGAGAGAAAGAGGAACAGAGAGAAAGCCCATGGCAGAGAGGGCGGAGAGAGAGAGAGATGGAGAGAGAGAGAGAGAGAGAGAGGGCGGAGAGAGAGATGGAGATAATGAGATGAGAGAGAGAGGGGACCAGAAGAAAAAGAGAGTGAAAGAGAGAGTGATTATAAGAGATAAAGGGAGGAAGAGAAAGAGAGAAAGGTGAGGCGATGAGAGAGGGTAGGGAGAGTAGGAGAGATGGAGGGAGGGAGAGGGGAATTTGGACGCATGGACCATCCACTCCCAGGGCCATCACCATAACCACCAGCGCAGTGCTGCCAGGCCTGTGCCGCTCCGTGCCCAGCTACTTAATTTAGCCCCGCAGCCTCGGCTACATCTCCACAGGGTGATGGGAAGTTCACGTTTCCATACGCTCCTCCTCTGTGCAGCAGCTGATGCTTCTGCACGCAAACACTGAAAAGCTGGGCTGTTTTTTTTTATATGTTTTTTTTTAAATGGTTAGATGATGATGGTGGTGGTGGAAAGGATGTGTGTCATTACTGAGATTGGATGGGGACGGTGCAAAAGAGATGATAAAATAGAACTGATTACTGTTGGACAAGACACACAGTTTAAAGCCATTTTTTTTTTCATTTTGAAGCCTGTTAGCAATTTACAGAGAGTGTACTTTAACCCAATGTGTGGAGTTCATGGCTGGCTAAAAAGCCCCCTTAATTAAAGTCTGAATTCGAGCTACTTTGCTGATATAACTATATATCAGTGTTCACAGAATACTACAAGACAACCTTACTGGCTATAGCAGAAACCTTGTGGAATACTGTTTTTTCTGCTTTTCTGAAGGATTTGGCCTTTGGCACATTTTCGGAGATGAGAGTTTATGATACATGTAATGTAATATAAATGCAAGACCTGAGAACCTCTCTGTGCCCTCCAGTTACCGACCGGGTGCTGTGCTACTAAGAGAAAGAGAAATGAACCTACAGATGCATGGCCGGTGGTTCTAATTGCCGATGTCTATTCACAATGTGTTGGGTGCTGCTGAATAAATGGGATTAGTTTAGAAAAAGCAACAAGGTTAATCCAGGGACTGCAAACAGTGACACTGAGGAAAGAGAGACAGATTGAAAAGCCTTTATTATAAACTAGCTACTTCATATTGAAATGTCTATGCTATGTTTAAAATTGACTGCTGAAGTAGCATTCATAGTAGCATTAATAATATATATATTTGTTTTAATCTCCGTCCTGCCTCATGACTGTTTGGAGTGCCTGGCTAAACCTTGTTGGTTTTTAGAGAGAATGAATATCTCGGCCGACACAGTGGGACCAAGATACCCGCCACAATACATTTCCCAGCCATCACCTCTGGGCTCCTCTCATCTCGCTCCGAGACTGAGAGCTTATTTTCTATTACCCTCTTTCTTTCCCAGTCCCTCAGTGTGCTCCTCTCACCCCACATGTCGCCATGATGGCACAGTTGAAAGACCTAAATTACAATTTATGCATCGGGGTGAACCATGCTTGACTCGGTCAGCAGTCTAGATGTAGCATTATCGTAATGCTACACCCAGAGGACTGCATGCCAGCGTCAGGGTGGCTATTGTTAAAAAGGAACAGGAGAATAATGTCTTATAATAGAGTAATATTTAAGAGTTATGGAACTACCCTTTGGGGTACATTATTATCTTTCTTACTTGCTTCCTGCTCTATATTCCACTGTCATTGTACAAAGCCGCCTGTAGATAGGTGTTCCTCTGTACCTCTGTTAGCTTATTATGTCCTCCTTTTGTAAGACGCTTTGGATAAAAGCATCTGCTAAGTGTAATGTAATGTAATCTAATGTTCAATTCAATGTCAGTTTATTTCAACATGTCCAATATATTGGTCATGAGAACTTTAAAACTCCCACCTGACTCAAAACATAAAACTTAAGGACGACCATCTGAAGTCCAAGAATTATGACTGAGTTGCATTTGGCTGTTTTCCGTGTTTATCTTCTCCTTATTTGGTCTTGCAAGCTGATCATTGTGCACATGTTCATTGTCCTTTTTTATCTCGATTGTCATGGCCAGGTGAGAATGAATTTTGGCACATTGCCCTCAAGGCAGTCCAAACAGCTGCAGCAGTCCCTGCTTCTGCATGCTGTATGTAGCCTAATGATCTTCCTCATTTTTAGCAAATTAATGATGGGATGAGATTTCTTGACGGGGAGGCAGATTTAAGATGCCAAATTTCTAGCATCTGATCCGACAAGGGTTGACTGTAAAAGAGCATCATTACAACCTTAAAAAAGGTTATTTAAGACAGACAATCCCCAACTCAGTTAACCAGCGGAAAAGATATTTCATAACTGAATGGAAAAGGGCATGTCCAGGCTGAGGATAATGTCGGTATGTGTATCTGTTCCACCAAGGTCTTCATTTAAAGGGAGAACAAAACAGGGTAACTTTTTATTTGAAGGTGTCTACATAAGGGTGACATGAGCCCTTTATAAACACTACACGACACATATCATGAACATTAATAACACTTCATTCAGGTTTATGACTATTAAATGCCATTAAGTGTCATTCATGAACATTGACATGACATGAATAAATTAAATTAAGGTTTATGATATGTGTCATGTCATGTTTATAACATGCCCATGTCAATTTTATGTAGCCAACTTTGAGTAAAGTGTTACCCAAAACAGTGGTTTGACTTGAGATGTGGAGGTTAGGATAGAGCACCTTGCAGACTACACAGAGGAACTAGACATGATGTCACCACGTTGTAAGTGCTCTAAGAGAGAGCACAAATGAGTTTACCTTTTCAGTAACACTGTAAGAAGGAAGCTTAGCCTTGCAACAGCATTCAAAGAGGAAATGATTGCTGTTGGCCTTGATAACTTCAATAAGAGACAGACGTTCCCTATGAGTAAGCTTCAGCTGATGATAGGGAATTTTGAACAGTCAAAAGTGCCATTACTGAACAATGTCAGAGTACATTTGTTGAAGACATACTAGTGTGTGTGTGTGTGTGTGTGTGTGTGTGTGTGTGTGTGTGTGTGTCTGTGTGTGGCGTGTGTGTGTGTTTGCAGAGAAATATGGTCTTTGAAAGGAGCATCCCTGTGTGTCTGCATGTCTAGTTTATGTTACAGTTTACAAGGGATGAAAAATGACATGAACGACACTAAAGTGAAGTCCACACAAAGCCCAGCTCCCACACACAGATGAATAGATGGGCTTGAAAACACATACAGTTTCAGTCCTCCAGCATCTGTCCATTATATTGGTTTCATAAGAAAACATTTTTTTCTGAAACTTATGATACTGTAGTATGCAAAACTTGCATGCTATGAGGCCTTGTTTTTTTATGTTGGTTTCAGTTTATTCTCAAAAGTTATGAGGCTTGATTTTTTTTTACCATGTTTCCTTTTTCTTGTCCTCAAATGGCACACTATGTGCAGTGTTTGAAGGTCGAAGTGAAACACATATTGTGTGTTTGTGAACCTGCTGTATTCCTTGCAGAATATTACCCAGTTTTAAACTTGCTATTGCTTGAACCGGCCTTCCAATTGGTCCCTATGGTATGTCTTCATCTGATTGGCCCCTTGCCCAGGCTGTCTGGGCATCTCTGGCTGGTCTAGTTAGGCTCATTTTGATGTTTTGTGTATTTGATCTATCGAGCTGGGCGCAAAAAGAAAGAGAAAGAAAGAGAGAGTGAGTGAGTGAAAGAGAGAGACATTTTTATCCAACACCACATTGGTCCAGACAGCGCCATCTTCATTGTCATGTAAATTGTACTTATAAAGTGAGATTATTTCATAAGTGATTTTGCTATTGTTGCAGCTTACTTTTCTGAACCTCTCTCCCCTGGATAATGGCTGGTGTTGTATTCCTCACAGACTCTCTCTTTCCTGTGCATGCCCTCATGTAGGTGTGTTATCTGGTCACCCTTCATGCTATGACAGCAATACAACCCACTGTCAAGCATGGCCATACATGCAGCACTGTACTGTATGACATGCAGACAAAGATGTTACCGGACCCTTAGGATCCAGTTGTTTCTGTGTATGTGGGTACTGTATGTGTGTACTGTATGTGTGTGTATGTGTGTGTGTGTGTGTGTGTGTGTGTGTGTGCGTGTGCATGTTTTTTTGTGTGTGGATGAAGCTTTTTGCCATTAATTTTTCCATGGAATAATCTCACCTTCCAACAGAAAATAAGGTGTGTGTGTGTGTGTGTGTGTGTGTGTGTGTGTGTGTGTGTGTGTGTGTGTGTGTGTGTGTGTGTGTGTGTGTGCAGTACACACACGCTTCTCCAAGAGTATACAAGCACTGTTGTGTCACTTCAGGATAACCGGCGCATGAGTGGAGCTGGTGTTTGCCGGAGTCATTACTCTCTTTACGGTGGTGCAGGCAACTCCCCCATATCAGTATGCCTCTGTGATAATGAAGGGATAATGAGGAGAGGGGAACCCTACACAGCCTACCGAACACTGAAACGGCTTTAATGGCTTTTGCTCAAACCGCTTTGAATGAACAAAGAGCTGTGTGTGTTGTTTCCATCTTACACTTCCTTAGAGGAAAACAGACAAAAGGGGGTAGCTCCCAAAAGTGCTGTTGCAATCAGATATTCGTTCATTATTAGAGATGAACGGGTGAATTGGGCAGGATGTTACACTTTCCTTTCAGTTAGGGATTGGAGTGCGCTGTTTTGTAGCTCTGTTTGACTCGATGAACTTCCTACCAGTTTGACTGCGGGGAAATTAGTTTTTTTGTCAGATGAGTTGAGCACTCCAGGCATTGTGAAAAATACATAACGTGTGGGAGCTACTCCACAGGATTCGCTGTATAATGTATGAGCTACCACGGTAACAGAGCTACCTGTTGGTCGTGATTTAAATGTAGTTACACCAGTACCAGGGTCTGAAAATAGCGTGACTTATCATCGTCACAACGTTTAATTACTTGTGCCTTTATAGGCTTCCTTTAAAAAGATTAGTCGAAGCAACTTAATTAGTGAGAGAAGAAATACATTCTGCTCAGCGGCTAATGTTCTCTTCTGTGGTGTGCAAGCACTAGCTAGCAGCCTAGCCCTATACACCTTCTTGTCTTTTGATCCTGAGAGTGTAGCAACTACTTGAAATGAATTTATAGAGTGTTGTGAGTGTTGTGACTCTAGCTGTGGATGTTACAATAATGAAGATGGAGCAGGGGGGCTTCTTACAGGCCATTCTGTCACAGAGTCCTGTTACCTCAGCTGAGAGGTTAGCGTATGAGTACGGCTAGCAGAGCACTCCACCATATGGTGCCACCGAAGGGCTGCGTTGTGCCTTGGAAGTGATAGATAGGTGCGGCAAGACACCCTTTTTTTTATTTCCTGCTCTACGGGTGGGTGCTGGATGGTTGGTGGGTGAGTGGCAGTGAGGTATGTTGTCCAGTGCCCAGCCCCATTGAATCACCTGTGTCTGGGAGCTTTTTCAGGAGTGGGAAAAGACAGCGGGCTGCTATGAACGGTGTCCAGGTGGTCAGAAACGTGGTGTCAAATGTCGCTGCAGGGCAAGGTGACACAGGCGTGTGCTTGGGTGTGATGAAAATATCAAGCTGCGCATGTCGGCACAGGTGTGTTTGTTGCTCAGGTATTTTTGTTTTTGTGTGTGCTTATGTGTGTTTGTGTGTGTGTGTGTGTGTGTGTGTGTGTTTGCGTTTGTGTGCGTGTGTGTGTGTGTGTGTGTTTATGGTTCAGTGTGTGTGTGTGTGTGCTTATGGTTCAGTGTGTGTGTGTGTGTGTGTGTGTGTGTGCGTGTGTGTGTGTGTGCTTATGGTTCAGTGTGTGTGTGTGTGTGTGTGTGTGTGTGTGTGTGTGTGGTGCATGTTTGTGGCCAAGTCATCTGTTTGTGCGTGCATGCAACTGTGTGTGTGTGTGTGTGCGCGTGTGTGTGTGTGTGTGTTTTTAATTATTATTAATTTCACACATTTGCCTACACGGGCCCGAAGCCATGTACTCTCATGACACCGCTGATGCCAAAGACGAGAGAGAGAGAATCATTTCCCTTCTGCCTTCAGCTCATGGGGCAGGGGGGGTGGCTCACGCACTACGCCCACAGAGCGCCCACTCCCCCGTTAGGTTAGTCACAAGCTCGGCCACCTGTCCCGCTGACTCCATCCACCGCAGTGAGGAAAGCCCCTGGTGAACCCGCAAACCTCCTCGCGCATTCACTCTTCGCTGTCGCGTGAGGACACGTACCGTCCGTCTGTTTGTTCGTCCATTGTCCATTCATCTATCCGTCCGTCCGTCCGCTCGTGAGCCTCTCCGCTGCGGTGCCCCCGTTTTGGTGACTCATAGTGCTGCACGCACGACAGTCGTCATTGTAACCAGGCAACAGCCAAAGGGCCCTGTTCTTTTTCTCTCTTGTTGTGAAGGCGTGCTTTCTGCTGAGCCATAAGCGCAGTCTTCGGAGGAACCACTCCAGAAAGAGGGAAAAAAAGGGGAAAAAAAAAGCCCACGGCCTCCTTGAGTGGGTTATGACTCAAAAGGGTAATTTCACTCACAAATGTAGACCTCTCTCTCCGGCACATGGTTACGCTCCTCCTCCTCCCCCCCCCCAGTTCTCCTCCTGTGCACCCTGGTGATCTACTCCTGGCAGGTTTAGGTCTGCCCGCCATATGGCGGAGATGGCCCAGCACCACTAAAGTATTTTTGGACTCGGCGCTGATGAGTTGATCAAAGATCCATCTCTGGTGGGAAGGCCCATAATCCTTCCTGTATTCCTCTCTCTGACCTTAAAGAAGGAAGATTCGGTCACACTTTAGTATTGCAGTGGTGTACACGTGCATCAGCCTTTTGCAAAACCGAACAGTCACACATTGGAAAACAGTAGTTTGCATGCCATTGTGCTCTGTAACGAAATTGTGTTTGATAAGCAGTACACTCGAAGGAGATAATTTTATTTCTTTGTCTATGATATAGTGCTTGATCATTGTCATGGTTCAAGCTTTTATTTAGAAATAATTTGACCTGAAAATATTCAGAAGCACTCTTGCACTCGTTTCAGTGACAAAGGACATTTCAATGGCAAGTTTGTGCAAAAAGGAAAATTCCTGTGCTGTTTAATGGTTTTTAACTGCTGCACTGAGAAAGAGAAAGAGAGAGAGAGAGAGAGAGAGAGAGAGAGAGAGAGAGAGAGAGAAAGAATGAGTGGCAGTCTGTGACAGACATGGAGATCAGAGAACAATTCCCAGAAAAATCAAGGCAGGTCACTTTCCATTTCTGCTCATTCTGCCACCGTTTCTTGTCTCCATGGCAAAAGTCTCCATGGCAAAGTATCCATTGGCTTCCTGGCACATTATGAAACATTTACTACCTTGAAGAACTGTTGTTTAATTTCCTTCAGAATACAAGGAGGAGAATAGAGTGTCTCGAGTGCTGCGGTAGCCTTGAGACAAAGATAAGTCATTGTCAGGTGTGAGGTTTAAGGTTTATGTCTGGCAGTTGTTGCCTCAGTCACGTGATAGAGAGTGATGCAGAGGAGACACCCCAGGGGATTGATGTGTCGTTGGCCTAACTCAGTGGCACACACCCCTGTCAGGGGTAATGCACACTGCGCCTGTCAGGCTTGCCAGTGATATTTCATCCTCTTGCATGGGCATGTTAACACACACAGACACACACACACACACACACGCACGCACACATACACATACACATACACATGCACACAGAAACACGCATACACATGCACACACAAACACACTTCCCTATGGACATAATGACACACACACACACACAAGAGCGTAAACACATTGACGTTCATAGTTACTGACACACTGAAAATGCACACTTTCACTGTACATTAGCCCAGGATGTGTTTCATATTGGCATATTAAATTGCACTATTTTGCTATTATGTTGTATTGTCACAGATTTTTTTCTGTCACTGACAGAATGAAATATAAAATGTGCTGGATCAGAAGGAAAGCACGGCCCATAAAGAGATGACGGGTGAAATCACGTCTGGAAATCTTAAAAGTGAGAACAACACTCCTTGGAACCCTGATGACGCTAACCTGATGTGTTGAGACACCGCTAGCACAACAACAAACAAACTTTTGACTGACAGGCACCCAGGCTGCTGAAACTCTTCCACTTGGGCAGTGTCTCCATGATAGAATCAGGTGAAATAAAAATGTCTGCGTCAACTTATAGAAGACAGTTTTTGGCATTGTAGGTCAGTGCGGGGGCTGAATTTAGCTGAATTGCACTCACTTTTTAGCCTGTGAGATAATAATACAGATAGCCTGGCGAACCCGCCCCTCGGTACTTAATTTCATTTTCTACAGAGGGTCTGGACCGGAATCTCTTGAGGGTCATTTAGTCGGCCCCAGCAAGACCGATCCAATCAGCGAACAGAGGGTGTGTTCGTTAGCCGTGACGTTGACCTTGTGTGCTACATTTGAATTGTAGTGCGTAGGTAGGCTAATTGCATACGTGACGACCAGGCGTTAGGGATTGGGTAAAGGCAGAGGCACTTTTTTTAACTTCAGCAGAGTCCACACCTCCAACAAATCGTTTCTGATGGTGTCTGTTCCAGACCCTCTGTACAAAATGAAATGAAGTACGAAGGGCTGGTTTACCACGTACACAAGGTCAACGTCATGGCTAAAGAACACACCCTCTGTTCGCCGATTGGATCGGTCTTGCTGGGGCCGACTGCATGACCCTCAAGAGATTCTGGTCCAGACCCTCTGTAGAAAATGAAATGAAGTACGAGGGGCTGGTTTACCAGGCTAATAATAAAGTGGCCCAGTCATGGCTTGCTCTTCTGATTGACAGTGCTTGTCAGGGGAGACTGGCGCCATCCAAAGGCTTTGACCTTAAGCTCACTCAGCCTGGAGCCTGAGGGTGGTTGGCGGTGACATTGACTGGCAGTACCCACCATCCACTTGGTCTATCACCCCTATCTTCCCTGCCCCCCCACTTTCCCCCCACCCCTATCTCCCTCCCACACCCAGCCTTCAAGCCCTTGCCTCCTCTGCTTACTTCTTGACAAAGTCAGCCAAGCAAAGCCCTCAGCCCCGGTGCAGCAACCTGACAGACCACACAGTTGAGCTGTTTGTTTACCTGGATATGCTACACTTCAGAAATTCACAAATCTTCCTGGGGTTTGGCGCCATACAGTAAAACAGCCACTTTTCCATATCCCAGTGATCAGGTCATGCTCACTGGAGATTTTCATTGGATTTTCCTTGTTTACAGAGGATTACACTTTTGTCAAGCTGCCTTTCAAGTCCACACATAATTACTAAGCATGAGCAATAAAAAGTTCAGCAATATACAAATGAGTTCTACCTGAACAGAGACGGGAAAATGAAGCTGATGAACTTGTGATTACTGTTTATAATAATCTCTGTGTCATGAAGTTGGATAAAATGAAGCCCTACTCAATTTAGAGCAGCCACATTAGTGATTCTGGACATAGTAAGGGGTCAGTTTTCATTTGGACTTCAGACCAAGGCCAGCAGACATTTCCCCTCATAAATGATCTCCAGCTCCATAGCCAGGAGAAATGAAGAGCGTCCTTCTGATGTCACAAATCATCCGACTACTGTATATAAAAACCTCATTTGCCTCGCAGGCGCCTGATTCACTGGCTGAATCTTTAGCAGTTTGCTACAGCAGGGAGGTTCATCGTGAGGACAGCTGAAGAGGCTCGAGCCTGCCCTGAAACAGGGGCCAGTGGAGGGCACCATCTAATAGGTGTGTCTTCGCTATCAGGACATGACTTGAGAACGGATAAAAAAAAAAAACAGCCAGTTTCTATTTTATCAGATTTCAATAGTCTGAACTGTGAATCAGGGGAAGGGTTTAATTACTTCCTCTGCCCTACTAAAAAAAGTGTGCAGAAAAGTACCTTTTCGTTGCCACAGAAAAGAAGATATTCCTTTATGTGAAGCTCCAGGGTGGGAGAAAAATGTACTTTGAGCATTTAGTGACATGATATTCCACACTCACCGCTAACAGGTCAGCCTCTCCAAACTCATCCTCCCCCAAAAATCCCTCTTATCTGAAGTCTTCATTTTCCCTTTGATTGTTCTGACCCAGATCAGTCAAGTTACACTCTGTTTTTAAATGTATTTGAATTTAAAAGGCCTTTGTTGTAGTATGAGGTCTCCGTTCAGACACACATTACTGTTGTCACATCTGAGTATAGTTACTGTCTCTGACAATGTAGGTTTGCATGGGGCATGGCAGTTTGTGCCTACTCTGAATAATAATTGAGGCAAGGTGCCAATCCATCATTGCTTTGCTATGCAGAGCGCAGAACTTGCCCTTAAGCAGCTCTTCGAGACCCTTTCTTTCAAAAAGCCTCGCTGCTTGTAGGAAAAACAACACACAGATTGATGTTGTTGTTTTTCTTGAGGAAGCGTGTGGCATCGGTAACGGCGTCCTCCAAAGCCTTTTTGCTGATGCTCTGCTACATTGTCAGCACTGCCAGCGGTCCCGGCTCACTTATACCGCCATCAAAAAGGCTGCGGCTCCTCTCGCTGTCATCACAGATGCCGTGGACGCAGGCCACCATCGCCCACTGTGCGGCAGCTTAGCGAGCTGTTTTTATTAGGCCACGAACCCACACAGGGAGCTGTTCCGAGTCCTCCGGGCCAGCAGGGGGGGGGCTGTTTGAGCCTCAGAACCTCAGGCACGCCATTAAAGTTATTTTAGTAGAGGCGCTCAGGAAAGTGTCTGAAGTATCTAAGCCCAGATTATACCACTGAGACATGTCTGGCTTAACTGCAATGTCTAAGTGAAATGTGGGTAACCCTGGGGAGAAAAAGACATACCTTTAGCAGGCAAGCAAAACAGAAAAAGAAAATGTTTCTCCTCGAAGCAGACACGTGAGTTCACAGACACCGTGTAGGCCAAGGCACAGGGAGGCTGCTACTGTAGCTTGGTCTGGAGCCATGGTGAGGTATCTGCAGTGCTGCTCTTCCTCCGCAAGCCTCCGAGTGTGCCCAGTGGCAGGGCCTCCACCCGGCAGAGGTGGATGGGTGGGAGTTAACACTAAGCGCTTTGGCTCCGGACGTCTCAGTTACCTGTTGGCGAGGTTATCCGTTCCTCTCTGACAGCTCCGGGAGCCACGCTTGGCTGTCAGGAGTCATGCAGCCAGGCAGCGAGCAGCCAGGCGCAGTGAAAATATTCACTGTTTTTTATTCTTTTTTTTTTTTTCGAAAAAGGAGGAATTTGTGCTGCCCATGCTAATTTGCTGCTTGGTGCGTGCAAGCAGTAGAGTTTGAGGTAGGGAGGTAGGTGGTGGGTTTAAGCAGTTTCAGGAGAAAAGCATGGTGGGGGTGGGGGTGGGTTTGTGGGAGGGAGGGGGGGAGGGGGGAGGGGGAAAGACTTAATATTCCTCTCAAATCCTGTTGAAAACGTTACTGTGAGCGCTCTCTCTGGGGATAAGGGGGTGAATGCAGAGGGGTTAGGGGTCAGAGCGGGCGCGGACCTGTCAAGCGATCTCCCTGTCGACAGGAATAATTAAGACTGTGAGAGGTCAACTACACCCTTCAAAGGGCTCGAGTGGAGGTAACCTGTTTCACTCTCCCGCCTCAGAGCAGCGTGGAACCTGTAATGAGAAGGATGAAGGTGCTGAGGTAGGCAGGCGGAGGATCAGGCTGAGGAGGATGTTGTGTTGCCCTGTCTGCCAGCCGGATCACCAGGCTTTGGAGAAGCTCAAAGGGCTTGTCTCTCCTCACAGACTTTGTTTTGTTTTTCTCTTTCTGACACCTTGTTTTTTCTTGTGTGTGGATTTTCTTGTGTTTCTGTGAGATGTGAAGATCACCTTGGTCCACCTTGGTCATTTCCTTTCCTTCTTTAAGATAGGATATTGTAAAAACCTTAGAGTACATTCAAATTTTAACCTTATGTAATACACATAGACACAGATACACTGTCTTGTCATGGTGCAGTATGTTGTACTGTATATAAAAGCCACATGGAGCTGTAACTGGGATTGTTGTTTGGGTGAAGTGCCTAATCTTAGGGATCAGTGTATAAATATGAGTGGAATGGATTTGGCTTTCAAAAAAGGCAGTCAGCCAACTAATTTGAAAATCAATTAGTTGTAAGTTACAATGTTTATTGGAATAACTTTGTTTTAAATTTGTATCTTTTTTATGTTTCATATTAAAATATATAATTTTGAGGTGATTCAAACATGTTATTCTATGTAAGAATTACTCCCAACTCTAATGTCTATATCAACATTACTGATACGAATTTAGATTTCTGTCTGCTGAATGAAGGCAGGATAAACCCTTAGCTGTGAGGAATAATTAGGACCAGCTACAGCCAACTGACTAGAATACAATTTGAATTTCAAAATTGCCATATCTTCTGATCTGTCCAGGAAGAGGCACCAACATTTGCACAGTGCTGAGTGTTCTATTCACTGCTTCCTATCATAAACACTGGGCTGCTTCAAATGGCTTCTTTAAACCTCTCAACAAGCTCCCACTCTGTAAATTCACCACTGTTCCTCTCAGTCTAAAAGAAATGGATGTTTTTATTTTTTTTTGCTGATCTCGCATGAAATGATTTTTTAGCAGTAATCACAGGCACCATTAGGGCAGAGCACCTGACATTTGATGGATGAGTTTATGCCTAGGCACCGAAACAACCTAGCCAACAGCCTCACCCCCAGTCCCCTCTGTCCCTGTTCCTGCCCCAGCAGCGAGCGAAACCACTCGAAACCTAATCGCCTGCTCTAGCCCACCCTGGCCTGGTGCTTGCAACAAGACTTTGCTTGCACTGCCAGACAGAAAAAAACAACACCTAATGCTCAATAAACTCTCAGAGGTAAGCGTGAGAAGGTCTGGTGTTGTGTGTGCGTAGGTGACAATCTTTTTGAAAGTGAACTGAGGCCCCTCTTATGGGGTAATATACTGTGCTTTCCGCCCCCAGGGTGTGACATCGCTGGGGTGCATTTGTGTGTGTGTGTGTGTGTGTCTGTGTGAGAGCCATTGTTGCTGAAAGACAGGACGAGACCTGTGACTGCATGTACCTCGTTGTCACAAAAAACCAGTGGCTCATCTGGCTAATTTTCTGTGAGTGTGTGCGAATGTGATTACGTTTGTGTGTGTGTGTGTGTGTGTGTGAATGTGATTACGCTTGTGTGTGTGTGTGTGTGAATGGGATTACGCTTGTGTGTGTGTGTGTGTGTGTGTGTGTGTGTGTGTGTGTGAATGTGATTACGTTCGTGTGTGTGTGTGTGTGTGTGTGTGTGCGTGTCAGCCAGGCAGGAGAAAAGATAATTGCAGTGTCGGTGTCTGGCCCGTCACCTCTTGTTTGAGCGTGCCCTGCTTATATTTTCAGGGGAGGAGAGAATAACTCATCGTACCATATGCTCCAAAAGGCAGCCTGTACTTTAGCACAGTGGATTTGCTTGTGTGTTTGAGCTGTTTGTTTACTTGCATAACTGTCTTGTGACTGGCGCCATAACTGGCTAATTGCTTTGTAGTTTTTTGTCAACATGCACAGTGTTGGTGCAGGTCAGCATTGTCGTCTCCGACCATTTTTGTTTTGTACCAACACCACAGAGCAGCAGTGTACCATTTTCAATTTGTCCATCTTTTATTTTAATGTGCTTACAGCCAAATTCTGCTCTGTTGATTCCTGCTGACAAGCTTTTAAAGTTGCTTCAGGCAAGACTGTATTTTGTGTGTGTGTGTGTGTGTGAGAGAGAGAGAGAGAGAGAGAGAGAGACTGTATGTGTGGGCTGGAGTGTGTATGTGAGGGGGAGAGAACTAGAGAGAGAGAGAGAGAGAGAGAGAGAGAGAAATGCCTGTGTACACTGAATACAGAAATGAGTCTTCAGGTTCTCAAGAGGCAGAAGCTAGGTCCAGTTTTACACCAGTACATCAACCGTTACACCAGTACATCAACCTGACCGTTTCACTGGCCTGAATGCATAATCAGAGAGACGAAAAGTGTGAGTGAGAAGTGAGGAGGAAAGATGTAGTATTTTAACATTCTGGAACAATAACCATTTGGAATTCGAAAAACATTACACCGCCCATGTGCTGCAGTTCTGGGCTGTGGTTCTGTTACTGTATGTTACACTATGTAAACAAAAATGTTCACATAATGCCTAATTGTCAAGAAATCTGTAGTATTTCCACGTCCAATTCACTTGCTTATCCTGTCCACCGCCGCATGTGATTGCTATTGCTATTACTGTACCAGCCGCTAGTCTCCTGGGGACTCGAGTAAACATTGGAGGCTGCACCATCTTGCGCCTTCCTTCTCCCAGCATCCCCGGTGCCGTGTTCCTGGCTCGCCGGACGTGTTCTGCGGACATATGGCGACCATCTGGCCTGGGCCCCGGCAATGGAGGAACACATTCCAGGCCCGCGGGTAGCTTTAACCCCCCCCACTCCCCTCTCGTGTCACCTCTCTCCTGCAGGCAAGACAAACAGCGGCTCCGCCTGAGCGCAGAGCTTAGGTTTGGGTCGGCCTGACTGAATGTGATATGGAGAATGAAATGGGGTCCAGTGTCCAGATGCCTTGTAGTCCTAAAAAATGTGGTGCGGTGTGCCTGTACGCTTTTCCCTTTTTTTTATGTGAGTTTGGTCCGAGCTTGAATACTGTTTTCTGGCTTTCGTGTTTACGTTGCCCTCTCTGCCCCTCTGTCTCTTTCTTCCTCCTCTCTGTCTTTGCCTGTCTTTCCATTCTGCTTTTCTTTTACACTCCTCTTTCACTCTGCTGCTTTCTCCCTTTCATTGGCATTTTTTTGTACATCTGTGACTTTAATTCTGTCTGTTCTGTTTTTGTTTCTCTCTCTCTCTCTCTCTCTCTCTCACACACACACACACACACACACACATACACACTGTTGTCTTCATGTAGATAAGACTTTATTTAGCAAACAGCCATTGGCAGATTATGGCCTGCCACCCCTAAACACACCCACCCACCCAGCTCCGCTCCACTCTGCTCTTCTTCCTTCTTCTTCAAACACACACACACACACACACACACACACACACACACACACACACACACACTCAGCTCCGCTTTTCTTCCTGTCTCCTTTCTCCAGCCACTGGCTCCAGTCAGGGCAGGGCACACACACATTTACACACTCTCTCACACACACATGCACACACACACATGCACACACACTCACATTCACTCACACACACATTCACACACACTCACATTTACACACTCACACACATGCACACACATGCACACACACATTCACACACACACACCACACATACATGCACACACACCACACACCACACACGCATACACACACACACACGCATACACGAGCATACATACACACACACATCACACATACATGCACACACTCATGCACGCACACGCAGATACACTTGCACCCCCTAATTTCTCCCAGTCGCCACTGACTACAGCCACCCACTATGCCACAATGTCACCACCATCGACGGGGACCCAGTGACCCGCCAGCCACACCCGCGTTGGCAGGGCAGGCCGTATTCACTCAGGCGTTTCCATGCAAGGATCAGTGCAACACACACGGCTGCCTACTCGGCTTTTATTCCCACCAGGGCTGCTTTTTCTAAATGCGAGAGCATAGCAGTGGGTTGCTTTGCTTTGCTTTGCTTTGCTTTGCTTTAAAGGCTGTCTAGTGGTGGAGGTGGTCTGACACATACTCACAGTGGGTCATACAGTTTCATACAGCACCACCAACTTCCCCTCTGTGGTTATTGTGTGTGTTGTGTACAGTTTTTCTTGATTGCTTTGACGCAGCAGTCAACTCAAACTCCACGTTTTCAAAACAGTTAACACACAGGTCTAAGTGACACCGTGGTCAAAATGACACATTGTGTTTGCAAAAGGCTCTAACTGTGTCAAAATGTTTAAAATATGCAACAAAAGTAAACTTTGCCTTCAAACAACACAACTTGCAAACACGTGTATGAACTCTTCCAACCAGTCATTACACAATGGACAACAAAATGCAAAGTACCACACTCAGTGCAAATCAGTGCACCATTGCTTGTCATTGTAGCCTATTACATTGGGGCAGCTGTGGCCTAGTGGTTAGGGAGTTGGTCTTGCAATCGGAAGGTTGCCGGTTCAAATCCCACCCTACCCATGGTTGAGATGCCCTTGAGCAAGGCATCTAACCCCACACTGCTCCAGGGACTGTAACTGAAACCCTGTAAATATCTGTAAGTCGCTCTGGATAAGAGCGTCAGCTAAGTGTAATGTAATGTAATACATAGCTTCTATGCTAGTGCCATTTGTTGCCTTTTTACATAAGCTATGTAAAATTTGCCTTCTTGCAAACAATTGGATCCTGTCAGGTACGAAAAGAAGAGGACCCAAGTGTGTCACAAAAACCTTTTAAAGTTTGATTTTTAGGGAAAGGGAAGTTGGGAGTTTTGAAAGAGCAATAAGCGATCTGAGGTGAGGGCTCCAGTCACACACGGCAGGCTGGGTCTGGTGCAGGAGCAGGTTAAAAGTAAATAAATTACTTTTAGGTGAATTTGGAGAGTCAGTCAGCCTAGTGGTTGAAAATCAGGAAAAAGGTTTATTCTTAACAATAAGGACAGACAGACACAGACACTATATGACACAGGACGATGACAAGGACTGACTCAAACAGTGGTTCTTCTGACCTTAAATATTGTGTAGACAGCCAATGGGTGTACCCAAGGTTACACCCCAAAATGAATATGCAATGTCTTTGTTAAGTACTACAGAATACAGTGTCTTCCTAATCGGATCAGAGAAGGTGCCAGCCTTGTCTGTATGTTAATTCACAAACTTTCTAAACCCCTGATGTGACCAAATGGCTTGGGCAAAGACATACAACAGAAGATAACAGCTCTTCACACCTCATATCTCACACAGACACAGATATCGGCAGAGCGGCAGACAGGATCTCACTTATAAAGCTGTGTTTCTGATTTTTGAAGAATTCTTACAAAACAAAAACATAATCAAGGAATGTAAAATAATAAGGAGATTATTATTACTGTATTACTCAAATACCATCAAGGTGAACCGGAAATCTCGCGAAGCACACTGACTGACAGGAGACGGGGAGACGGTGCACACGCGGACCGTTCCTCCAGACCAGGAAACGCAGAACCGACAGAGGGTTGCTGACCAGCGGCAAAACACAAAAATGGCAGATGAAGCAGCGACACCCACGGGAGTCGGGGATGGCGGCAGGACTGGCAGAAGCCCCAAAACAGGCAGAGATAGAGAAACAGACAGGCAGAGTTTGTGGTCGAAAACAGAAGGCAGGTCGAGTTGCCAGGACAGGAGAGCAGACGTAGCCAGATCCATCTTGGTCGTTTACAGGGGATCAGATTTGAAGAGCCAATTGTTACAACTGCCAGGCACGTATAGCAGAGGAACATAAAGGGAGACCAGGTGTGAACAAATTTTTCAAATAATAAAGTTTTTATTTTCAATAATAAGAAAACGCAAAAAGAATTTAATTGTGGCAAGAACTAAAAGTGTGTCTGCAATGTGAAAAGTAAAGTTACATTACATTACACTTAGCAGACACTTTTATCCAAAACGACTTACAAAAGGAGGACATAATAGCTAACATCGAAAACGTGTAGTGAAAAGCAAAAAAACGAAAAGGTCTCTGTAAGGAAAGAAAGGAACAAATGGCCGTGTGGGTAGGTGGCTTTTATGCCAACACAGGCCAATTAGGCCAGCCAGCAACACCTGAGCACAATCTCCACCTAGGAGACAATGAATCAGGAGAGCAGAACAACCACACCCAACACACACATTACACAACACCAAACAGGAACACCATACGCTGAATTTCAGAAAGCCTACTGTAGGGTTTCAATACAGGAGAGTAGAGAAGCAGGTAGCAAGGAGGCATAGACAATGAGTGGAGAGTGAGAGCAGGTCTGATGGCAGATTGAATGAATGCGTGTGGGAGTGGCAAGTGATTGGTGAAGGTGGTGGAAGTTTAGGCTTGATAGATCCAGAATCTGAAATGTTTTGATGCCAATTTTATTGATTCCATTCTTTTTTTTCCAAACTGTGACCGAAAACTGAAATACCAATGCTCTGCTGAGATGGTGATGATGAAGACTGGATCCCAGTTTCTTCAAACAGGTCAACGCAATCAAGAAAAACTGTAAATAACTGTCATAAATAGAGTGCAGCATGGAGAAGTTTAAAAAAAATTCCAAGAAGCTCTGGCATTGGTTGGAAAGCAGACATCAGGCTGTATGGCCTTCTGGTTGCAAGGTCGTTTGGGTCAGATGCACAGTAGCATGCCCCATATGGTCTCTGGAATGCAGTCAAGAAGCTAGAGTTCAGCCAGAAAGACTCAGAGAAGAGGAGTTTCCATTTAAACAATTTAATATAGTTAGAATTAACAATTGAACATTAGGTAGAAAGTAGATCTTCTTTGGCGTAGGTCCGGTCATCAGCCTGGGTCTTGCATCGTTAGATCCGGCAGATCCTGCCATTGCCGTTTAGCAGGAACCGGATGGACAGGGACCAAACTGGTGGTGGTGGGGAGGCAGGAGGATGCGTCGAAACGCCGGCACCTGAAGCAGCAGAAAAGGTAACTTAGACAAGCCATCATAAAGCAGGTGGCGGCTGCTGATTGGTCGGAGACAGAGTGCGTCCGAGACATTAGAGTCTTCCTGGCAGGACTTTCGCAGGCTTACATTTCCAGTTTCCAGTGTCTTTGCATGTGCCCAACAGAAGTTTTTAAGCCCTTCTTTTAGTTCGAGTTTATTTCCATGCATGTCACATTACATTTCATTATCTTACACTTAGCAGACACTTATGTCCATGGAGACTAACAATTGAGGAAAGCAATCAGGCTGAGACAGGCAATATAAGATATTACAGAGCAACCGCAATGTTGTTTCAGTGTGTAATGAACAATGTGGATATTCATTGCATATGCAAAGCTCCATTTACACAGATAAGTGGAATGCCCTGAAATCCTACTCTTGTATAAATATCAGGAAGAATGTGGGGGAAAGATGTCTTAAACACAAGAGTCAGCTCTGTAGCATTCTGCAGTGCTTACAGAGCCCTGCCATCGGCCTATTGTTTGACACCGAAGGACGAGGCAGGCAGAGGGAGAATGGCATCTGCTTTACTACTGTCTACACAGCCTTGAGACACACATCTGGACAGAGGCTGAGGCTCATTG
Organism: Coilia nasus; assembly: GCA_027475355.1. NCBI lineage: Eukaryota > Metazoa > Chordata > Actinopteri > Clupeiformes > Engraulidae > Coilia > Coilia nasus. The sequence goes on from CM050199.1 coordinate 29,915,072, forward strand.
TTGGTGTATTAGTAGTTGTGTTTGTGTGTGTGTGTGTGTGTGTGTGTGTGTGTGTGTGTGTGTGTGTGCGTGCGTGTGCGTGCAATTGTGCATGTGCATTTATGTTTTTGTGTGCATATTTGTGTGTGTGTGACTGTGTGTGTGAGAGAGAGTCTGTGTGTATGGAGTGTGTGCAATTGTGCATGTCTATTTGGGTGGCTGGGTGTGTGTACACACAGCCACCCAGTGTCTGATGCGTTGACACAGCAGACATCCCCTATAGCTGTTTGCTCACTGGCACGCTGCCTGCTGCCTGACTGGTTAGAAGTGCCTGGCGTTCCACAGACAGAGGCAAAGAGAGAGTGAAAGAAGGAGAGAAGGAGAGACAGGGAAAGAGGAGAGAAAGAGAGAAAGGAATATAAAAGGAGTAAGAGAGGGAGGGAGGGAGAGAGAGGAATAGAAAAGGAAAGAGAGGGAGAGAGAGAAAGAAAGGGGAAGAGAAGGGGGAGAGCGAGAGAAAGGAAGAGAGAGAGGGAAAGAGTAAGAGAGAGAGGGAAAGAAAGGGAGGTAGAGCGAGAGACAGATTGGGTGTGGAGTGCCGAGAAGCTATTGTTGCTTTTCATCTTTGGATGTGAATGTGTGTAATTTGTGTGAGCCATGTGAGTGTGCGGTGAATGAGTGTGAGTGTGTGTCTGTGTGTGTCTGTTTCTGTGTATGTGTGTGTAGCTAATCCTAGCTAGTGTGTGTGTGTGTGTGTGTCTGTGTGTGTCTGTTTCTGTGTATGTGTGTGTAGCTAATCCTAGCTAGTGTGTGTGTGTGTGTGTGTCTGTGTGTGTGTATGCAGCCAATGCCTGTGCGTGTGTGTACGTGTGTGTGTGTGTTAGTGTGCATGTGTGTGTATGGGTATGTGTATGTGTACAGCATGTGTATGTGTATGTCTTTGTGTGTGGTTTGTGGTGATTGAAGTATGAGTGTTTTTCTCTTACACAAAGCATAAGGGTGATGTTGATGTGTGATGATCCCTCTCGCCTCTCCTGCCTGCCAGGAAGGTGAACAGCAAGGTGTGAAGGAGTCACTCCCACCACGACCATTTGTTTTGTTTTTGGCATTCCATGGCTGCGTGTGTCCCCACTACCACCCTCCCTCCCCTCCCCTCCCTCTCCCCCACTCCCTAACCCCCTCCCCCACCCACCCCACCCAATGTTGCTTGTCATTGTAGCCTATTACATAGCTACTGTGCCAGTGGCATTTGTTGTCTTTTTACATAGGCAGTGGCAAATTTGTCTTCTTGCAAACAATTGGATCGAGAATCAGAAATGCTTTAATGCAAATTTTATTAATTCCATTCTTTTTTTTCCCAAAATGTGGCTAAAAACTGAAATACCGTAAATATTACAGAAAATACATGTAAACCAAAATAAAATCTATTAGAGTAGAAATCTATTACAGTAAAGTATAAAAGTCTAGAATGAAAGAAATTAAATAGAATAACAAATAGATTACTTTTCCACCTTCAGCCCTCACACACACACACACACACACACACAAACACATGCACACACCCCCCCCCCCCCCCTCCCGGCTGTTGATGATGCGTCAGAAGATTCCGGAGGCTGGGAGAAGCACAGATGGAGAGGCAGAGCGCAAGGCGAGGGGGCCTAGGATGCCTCGTGCGATTACTCGCTCCAGACTGCCAGCAAGCTTGAGCACTTCACTACCTAACAATTTGGTACCCACTGAGCGTGTGTATTGAACACTGTCGACTGCCATATTGCCGTGGTGTAACAACCAAAACACTATGGACAGTGTGCTTAAGGAGTCATTTCAAAAGGACATTTTAGGGTTGAGAGAAGACTTCACAACGTGCCGCTATTAAGTTAAGGCCGCAGGTGCCTTTTGGCAGCGTAATAGGCACTGCTCATCTCTAACAATTTGCAAATTACCTACATACCACAATGTATCCCTCAGGGAAGTTGTTAGGGTTGGTGGTTTTCCTGGGATGTGTGGGGTTATGATTATTGAGTAATTTATATCACTCCAAAAGTATTAATTTTAGTCTATGTTTGCTTTAAGTGCTGCACCTGGTTTAAATATAAGGCAACTAATGAGCTGTTTATTGTCACACATATTCCTATTATTTCATCACATATTTTTAAACCCTAGTTCAGTTTTAGTGTTTTATTGGGAAGGCTTGGTTAACGTGGGAGGGATGTGTTGTTAACCCTCTGGAGTCGAAGTCCACCAGCAGGGACTTTTTTAAAGTTTGTAAGGTTGTGTTTCCAGATGTTTCCAGAAAAAAAACGAATTTCTTGACATTCACTTTACTTTCACATTATTATTGCTAAGGTCTTCCAGAATATAACCACTTTTGTCACTTTTAGATAAATGCTTTTAGTTAGCTGGAAAATGTAAAAACATTAAGGTTAACAGATTGCCTCAGAGAGACCTCAGACCCCAGAGGGGTGGAACTATAAAGCACTGAGAGACATACTGTGTCATAAATGGTCTGTGGTTAAACAAGACCTACACTCATGGCACATGGAGCGCAGTCTGTGTGCTGTTTCATCTGGAATGTGCAAGGGGGCCCCTACTGTCTTTACTCTGGCGAGAAAGTCACGACGTCAGACATGTCAGCCTTTGATATTGTTCAGTGGCGAATAAACATGCTGCCACCCAGCTGTCTATGCCTCAAAATGATCTCACTCATCAAGCAGCGTCTGGGACGCCACTCAAACAAAAGCCCCTCAGTAGGCCAGCGCCCCTCCTGTATCTCCTCTCGTAGTCACATCGTCAGCCAACACTGCCTTGCTTCTTTCCGTCTCAGTGCATCTCAGGCAAACATGATTTGAGATCAGAAAATCTCTGTGAAACCTCCAAAAATACTTGAACTTACAAAATGGCAGGATACTGCAGATATTTTCCATAAAAAAGATAACCCCATATTCACCGCTGTAGTAATCGATATGTAATAGACTCTTTCTGACCTGCATACATTACCTAGAGGCAGACCAGTCTGACTATAATTAATAGAAAACAGATTTCCTTATGTTAAGGCGATAGTTTGTCTCCAAGTGAATAACGTCCACTCATGAACGGTTCAGTACTCCCCTGATTAGAAGCCTGTTGGTCAAGTCTAAGATGGCAGTGGGTCTGAGCTATTAGCGTAAATAGGCAGGAGTCAGGCAGAAGACGGCTTCTGTTGTCATGGTGAGGAGAACACTCTGGAATGCAAAAAGGTGTGATGTTGCATCCTAGCACTGGTTTGATTAGCAGTACTGACTCTACATTCATTAGATGTTTAATTTATGCAGGATTTAACTGGTATTACAATATAAGATCAAGTCAGGCAGCACATTGGAATTTGTTTGTCTGCATTTAATCATCCACTGTGCCGTATGCAACAGATGTAGATGGTAAGACAATAATTAACAGAACTGTGTTCATGGTTTATTATGTGTATTGCTTGGGCTCTCTTGATGAAAGACTGAATGTAGAATGCACCTTATAAAATAATCACATACTATGTGGTACTGCACATTGCTAAATTGACTGTTTTACAGTTGTTATTTTCGATTTTTCCAACATGCATGAGTAAATTTCCTAAAAGGCTCAGACCCATTTTAGTATTTGTGCATTTGTTGTTCACTGTCGGACTGAATTGTTGCGGCTTTTCGCGGAGCTGAGGTTGCAGAGGGAAGTGCAGCAGCAGAGGGGAGAAATTGTGTTGAATTGTTCGAAAAATGATGAGTTATGTCCTCCAGTGACCCCCCCTAAAGAGAAGCCATTCAGGCATTAAAATGTTTGTCCCACTTAGAGCGCGGAGAAACTCGGCGGATGAAATAAAGAAGCGCGGGGGACAGGGGAGTGCTGGTGCAAGTCTGACTAAGCTAATCTGGTGGCCCTATTTTCAGCGCTAGCAAGGCGTGCAGTGGAGGGGCCCGGGAAAGGAGAAAAGAAACACTCGGATGAGAAAAGAGGCATAGTCAATGAATGCCTGCTGACAGAAAGTGCCTAGTCTGCAGAATGAGCAAGGTAGAAGTGGGGCGAGGTGGGCTGGGAGGAAGGGGGAGGAGAGGAGGGGGCTGTGACAGAGGTAGACCTTTTCGCTTTGATGAATACACAGCAGGGCTGTTTATGTAGGAGTGTTGGAGGTTCCTCATTGATTTTATTGTGGAGCAGTCAGCGAGCAGTTTCATGTTGTAAAATAAATTGAAAGCATGTGCCAAGACTCCTACTCATTAGACTTGGCGTAATAATGTCGCTCACAGCTTCTAATCTGTAAAGACTGAATTCCTAACAACTGTCAAACATCCTACAGTATGTCACATATGCCTCATCAAGTTACTTGTTTTTCTATAGCGGGACCCTCACATTGTGAGGAAACATACGCTTTTGCTAATATCTAGAAAAGGATTTTTAAGACCCGAGGTCAGCAAACATCACTGGGCCCCTTCGGGAAGCAGCAGTTGGCCTCGAGGGCTTTGTCTTTTTTTTGCCTCTCCTCCTCATCCACTCAGAGCTACCTGTTACCGCCCTCGCTCCCGCCCAGCACACCACCCCCAGCTCCGTCCGCCTCCGCCATCCAATCGCACAGCCATTGGGCAGTTCTGCCCCGTTGCCATGGAGACTGGCTGTTAATATTCGGAGTGAGTTTCAGCCCTATGGGAGAGAGGCTGCACACACGCAGACGTGAGAGAGAGAGAAATCAATGGGACATTCCTTTACTGAAGTAGTCAGCTGTGCTGAGCAACAGCAAGAGACTACTCCCACGGGCCCCATATCAGGTGCTGTTGTATCCAGCTCATGGGTCAATGTCTGAATCTGTAGCCCAAGGCCCAAGAGTCGATTTTATCAAATAGCCAACATAATGAATGCCCTTTTTGGAGAGGACCAACACCATCTTCACTGGCAGCTCCCAGGACACAGCCTGGAGATAAGAGGGGAAAAGAGCCTTTTATGTCACAGCGAGGGAAACATTGGCAATATAATGATGCAACCAAATTATGTTATTATGCTATGGGGCTTTTAATTATGTTAATTATATTTTATTATGCATAAACATTTACCCATATACATAAACCCAGTCATCTCACAAACTCAAAATCTCCACAGAATTTAGTCACTAAAAACAAAGTAATGTAATTACCAGTGATCTTGCCAGTGATCAGTGATGTCATGCAGACTTGATGATGTAGTTTTGGGCATGTGAATTCCAGAATTTAACTGGATAATTGGTATTTGTGCCTGTCTTTTATTGTTTTATTTACTTTTAATTAGAAGACTAATACAGTTCCCTCGTAGACTACACTGCCTATAATCTCAGTTCGTATTTGGATTGCAACAAGCTTTTTCCCACAAGTGAACTGTTGCACAATAAAAGTGTTATTTTTTCCAAAGACAATAGAACCAATCTATTCCTAATGCGAAATCAATTTATTCCACTTGGTGAAATACCATCCCAGTTGACCTTCAAAAAAAACATGATTACAGGAGAGCTCTGTATCTATGTGCTGAACAGGCCCTCATTAGCCTCCTCTGACCACGTTATTACATTCCTTCATTTCTGCAAGTGCAGGGTGGGGAGATGTCCCCATTTCCTGGTAACAGTCCTGCCTTTGGTGGCCTGCTACTGGCTGGAGCTATCCACAAAACATGCCCCAGTTTTTACTGTAAATGTGGAGGAGACCAGTTCTGAGAAGTACTGGGCAGCAGATCAAGCAAGCAGACATTGTGCATAGTGTTTGTACTGGCGTAAAGAAAGGAAAATATCCAAAACCCTGGTTAGTTAGCAATTCGGAATGATGGTTACCCACTTCATAGAGAACAGACATCCCACACAGACACGGCTAGGCAAGGGTCTGTTGACATGTACCTCACCTGGAAATAGTGCACCAGTTGAAAGACTGCTCCCTCAAATGCTATACTAGGCTATGATATATAGACAACAGTAAGAAATGTATTTGCACTGTTCCAACAATCAAGGCCATGCTTGCGTAAATGGAAGTTCAATATTCAGTGTTTGAAACTTAATCTTTCCATTGGCTATTGATTTTTCTTACTGTAATGTAGTAGTGCACCACTTGAGTGTCTCCCCAAAATTACTACTTGCTACTGTAACCTGTGCTGTTATTTTCCTTACGTAGTATTGCCACAGCCGATCAACTGCTAAACTGAAGTTGTGACTGGTGTTCAATGTAGAAATCTGGTCATCTTCTGGCAATAAAAGTTCAAGGATTGTAGAAAATCTTATGCAGCTTAACTGGTTTAATTTATCGATAACCAAGAATTAAAACTCTAAAACGCTAATCTGAAGCCAACAGAGTTATTGTCATAGACTCTTGTGTTTTACCAATAAGTGCTGTAATTAGAAACAACTAAATCTTCACCAACAAATGATTAATCCGCCATTTGGTGTTTATGGCATAGATAATCTTTCAGCAGCACTGTTTTTGTTCATCTCTCTTCTCCATCTGTTTAATTTTCTAGTCGCAGATGTTCTCTCATTTAGAACTTTTGTTGTGTTTAGGTCAATTACAGTTCCAACGGGAGAGTGATATTGATGAGGGTTGAACATTTTTGATTGGCTTGTTGTGCCCTTTGTACATTGGCATGAAGATATTGTGTACAAGCAATTTACTCTCGGAAATTTAGCTTCATGTTGCGCGCTTAATTTAGTGAAATGTAATTGTCAGTTCTTAAGTGTTTAATCAATTGAACATTGCTGTTACAGTCCATTACTCCGCATTACGGCCATAGGCCACATTACAGCACAGGCTACATGCTATTTCGGTTCTCAGACTATTTCAAGGCTGCTGCTTTCGCCAATGGTTAGGCTGGGAGGAGGACGTTGGGGTGAGGGGGCGAGGGGCTGCGGGGCTGCGGGGGTTCACCACCTATGACCTTCCGAAAGTATTCTTGTGTATCTGTCGGTCTCTCGAGGAAGGACATTCGCCAGCTGCCGGCCCCCTTAAGCTGCTCTTTAGTCATTTTCCCATGGTCTGCGTGGCCTGCCCTGGTTACATGAAATACTCCAGAATGCTTGATACTGCATGCATTATTGATGGCTACCTGTTGTAGTAGCCTGGTAAACCAGCCCCTCATACTTCATTTCATTTTGTAAAGAGGGTCTGGCAGTGCTTTTGAGAAACGATTTCTTCCTGGAGGTGTGGACTCTGCTGAAGTTTAAAACAAGTGGCTCTGCCTTTACCCAATTGCTAACATGTGATCGTCACGTAAGCAATTAGCCTGCCTACACACTATAATTAAAATGTAGCACACAAAGTCAACATCATCGCTCATGAACACTCCCTCTGATCGCTGATTGGCTAGATAGAAATTCTGCCTAATACAGCAATGTCAATCAAAGCACTGCCAGACCCTCTGTACAAAATAAAATGAAGTACGAGGGGCTGGTTCACCAAGCCACTGTTGTAGTGTGTAGATACAGAATCTTCAGGGTCCATTTGTGATACTGCACACTCTGCTCTCTTTTGTCCTCTCCTTCAGCCCACACAAATAGAATGATATCCGAGAGTGTTGAAAGAAATAGCAGTGCACAGCTGTAAAAAAAAACAACGGTTTAGCAATACTTGGCTGACTGTTGGCTGTCTGGAGAAGCAGTGTTGCATGTCCTTGGAACAAACCGGAATTTCAGGACAGAACAGATTACTTTCTCCTCTTTCTGCCTCTCTAAGTACACAAATGTGGTCTACCAGTAGACGGAGGGACGGAGGCCTCAAGGCCTCTGTAGCTAAATATGGAGGATTTCTCAGAGTCCTAAAGGGCGTTAAAAACATGAGTCTCACCAGTCCTCACCCTGGCCGACACACCCCTCCCCAGTCTTTTGACAGTTCTCTGAGACGTGCTCTCTGCGGGAAGTGTCCCTCTCCCCCTCCCATCTCAGTGATCTTTAATACAGCAAACATCTCTGAGGATCAAACACCGCTGTTTTTTTTTTTTTTTTTCTGTCCCGTGGGGAGGGGAGTGTGAGTGCAGGGGAAAGATAACATGCCAGTGGCTGGGTGGGTGGTGTTTTTAGGTGGGTGGGTGGGTGTGGTGGGGGAGGGAAGCAACGGTGAAATGTATTCGTTCTCCTGCTTTGATATGATCGCATGAATAATGTAGTTAAGAATGTTCTGGAACCCACAATCATATTAAGAAATTGGGGTGGGCCCTTGCAGGGGAAATTCACACAACTCTTGAGTTAGACAGAGGGAGAAGAAGTATTAATAAACAGGGAAGGGGTGAATTGATATATATCAAATATTTAACTGTGTTTTCCCAGTCTCATCAGAGTGCATGTATTTTGCTTATAGAGGCGAGAGTTTTGAGATGACTTTTGATAAATGGAAAAGCTCGGCTCATCTTGGTGGTATTTTGGAAACTGATGGCTAGACTGACAGCTCCCTAAAAGCCAGCTTAAGATGTGGAATAGTTATCTGCCTTTTTTTTCTCAACTAAAAAAAATTCTTTGCCAGTGTAAGATGTGCAGAGATACAATGCAATGTGACTTCATGTCCTGATTCTGATTGTTTTTGGCAGTTTCCCTCCACATACCTCACTAATTCACAGAGCTGGCCGCCTTTGCCAAAAATTCCACAGGATCCAGACTCGGCGCTTGGTGTCTAATGCCAATATGCAGACGTGGGGAAATAAGGAGACATGACAGCACTAATTAACACTCCTCCATCTTAAAATGAAACTCGAGCTTTAGACCATCAGCACTGGAACCATGCACCACAGTTTCTTGGAAAGTTCTAGAACATCCTCACATGTCCAATTCATTCAGAACTCCTACAGAAGCTGGATACTGACACACACAGGAAAAAACACACACACACACACACAAACACACTCACACACACACACACACACACACACGTTGTCACTCCAGCCAGATGTTCATAGCTCTGAAGGGAAATATTTTTACTGCTAGAATCTTCCACTCCCAACCTTCTTTGAACCCCCCTTTGAATTCCAGCAGCCATTCATTTCAAACTGCCCTTCCCAATACGTTGTTTGTAGATAGAAGAGAAAAGAGGAGCCTCTGAGCCGTGGCGCTGTGTGGATGACATGTGCCAAGTGGGCGAGGGCGGTAAGGAATGCATGCGCCACCGTGCTGGAATGGCACAGTTGGCGTGGTGTTATGGAGTGATTAGCATCGTCTCCGTCATCAGTAGCCTCATTTCCTCCCCTGGTAGGTCTCCTCGCACCCCAGCTGTCAGGCCTTTTGGGGGGCCAGGCAGGCAGTGCATCATTAACCCCACTCTCTCTTAGTGTGTGTGCGTGTGTGTGTGTGTGTGTGTGTGAGTGTGAGCGTGTGTGTGCTAAGTGTTATCTTTTCAGCTTTTGTTGCATGCCTTCATCTTCTTTCTTTATCTCTTTGTCTCTTTCTTTCTTTCTTTCTCTCTTTCCTCCCTTCTTCCTGTCTTTTTTCATGTGGCTGTTCTTTGTCATGGTTTGACAGTGATGCACACTATTAAAAAGCTGTGTTTTCCTGGTGACCGATGAGATCCAAAGACAGAGCATCCGTAGGGACATGTGGGCAGGATGCTGAGACAGGCTGGGATGTCAGGGAGGCTTGCAAGGGTGGAGCAGGATGCTGAGGGATGAATTAAAGAGGTTCAGGAGGAAGGTTGTGTGCTGTGGTCTTCCAAGGATTTCCTTAAGGAGCAGCTTTGTCTGTGTGTGTGTGTGTGTGTGTGTGTGTGTGTGTGTGTGTGTGTGTGTGTGTGTGTGTGTGTGTGTGTGTGTGTGTGTCTGTGTGTGTTTGTGAGTGTGGGTGTGTATTTGTAAGTGTGTGTGTGTGTTTGTTTGTAGGTGTGTGTATGTGTCTGTGTGTGTGTGTTTGAGAGTGTGTGTGTGTGTGTTTGTGTGTCTGAGTGTGTGTGTGTGTCTCCATCTCCCTGTGTCACTCTTTCTCTCTCCCTCTCTCTCTCTCTCTGTTGTTGTTGTGTGTGTTGTGTGTGTGTGTGTGTGTGTGTGTGTGTGTGTGTGTCTCTCCATCTCTCTGTCTCACTCTTTCTCTTTCTCTCTCTGCTCCTGTATGTGTGTTTGTGAGCCTGTGTGTGATTATATGAGAATATAAAAACAGGTAAATCATCTAAAGGGGTGGTGTGCATGTGTGCACATGTTTATTTGGCCTCTTCTGGAGCCTCCTCTGTAAGTAATGCACACTGAGCAGCCCAATAGCGTCCCTCTGCGGCCCGTCATCAAAGCTGGCGGGTGCCTGCGAGTTGGCGCTCACTGGCCCGTGGCTGAGCCCAATCTCCCACCTGTGGCGCCGTGGGCCGTCCTTCCACACAGTGCCTCAACATTGGCTCAGTGTGCGGTGATCAGATTAGGCACGTGGTGCTAATGAGTTGGTGGGTTTTGGGTTGGTCTGGTGTGTGTGTGTGTGTGTGTGTGTGTGTGTGTGTGTGTGTGTGTGTGTGTGTGTGTGTGCATGTGTGTGTCTGGGTGTGTGTGTTTGTGTGTGTGTATGTGTGTGTGTGTGTGTGTATGTGTGTGTGTGTGTGTGTGTGTGTGTGTGTATGTGTGTGTGCGCGCGCGTGTGTTTGTGTATGTGTGCGCGCGCGTGCGTGCGTGCGTGTGTGTGTGTGTGTCTGTGTGTGTGAGTGTGTGTGTGTTTTGGGGGTGAGGAGCATGGGGTGGCAGCTGTGTGGTTGCTCCTAGTGTTTATCAGTGGGATCCAGAATGGCCAGCGAATAATGGATTCTCTACCCTGCACAGTCTCTCAGTCCACCGTGGGCTTAATCTATATTTGTTTTCCTCTCCATCAGCAGCTCACTGTCTGGCTGTGTCATTTCTACCATGTTGAACCAAACACTGCAACCTGGGGCGCTGGACGGTTGTTTTTTTTTGGCAGAGATGTAATCGTGTGCCCCCCATCACTCCATTTGGCCAGAGAGTGATTAACAAATACCTCATTGTCAGGGTAGCTCATAAAATCCTCATAATGAATTAATGAACCGGATTCTCGGTCATCTCAGAGGTGATCTAATTGCACTGCATCATGAGCTGACGACGGCAGATAAGACTCACGGTGGACCAGCTCCAACAAGTCATGGGCTAGCGGTTAAGGGATTAGATTTGCGGCCTAAAGGTCAAAGGTTCAAATCCCGACACTGATAGGTGGGTGGGGGTACTGACTGACCAGTGCTCTCCTCCACCCTCCCCCATGACTGAGGTGTCCTGATCATGGCACTGTCCCCACACAATGCTCCCCGGGCACCGTTTTAATGGCTGCCCCATGTGTGATGAGTTAAATGCAGAGGTTGAGTTTCGTTGTGTGTGCTGTGATGTACTGTGTGATCACAATGACCAATGGTGCTGACTTTCACTTTCAAAACTAGCTGGGCCACCTCCTATTCTCTGGAAATCCCTGCCCCTGTACCTAATTCACTCTAGTTTGCTCTGGATAAGAACATCAGCTAAATGTGATATAATTCTGTGGGCACCTGTGGCCTAATGGCTCATTCACACCAAATACTCTCCGTATACAGCGCGTGTCCGTTTTCTGTCCGTACAATATGTTTGTATAGTGACAGAATACACTCAGATCACGCATGCGGTGTGGATAGTCTAATTTGTTAGCATGCATTCTAAACGAATACGGCCAGAAAACGGGCCGAATACGGAGAGTGTTTGGTGTGAATGAGCCCTAATGGTTAAGGAGTTGGTCTTGGGATCAGACGGTTGCAGTTTTGGCCTGTACCAGTAGACAAAAAAATGTGGATAGGGCAGTGAATAACCAGCACTGTTCTGCACTAAGGCTGCTCGATTATGGAAAAAATCTGAATCACGATTATTTGGGCCAAAACTGAAATTACGATTATTCAAACGATTATTTTGTTTTTCTCAGTAACATGCTTCATTTATTGAAAATATATTCAAAAACATTTCGAAAAAATATTCTTGTACCTTCAGATTTTCCATAATACCTTTCTTCGTAAACATTAGTAAGTCTCCTTTGATGTCTAATGTACAGTACAAACAGTAGAAAATAATTAGGACAAAAACATTGTTGTCCTCAATTTTATTTGTTTTGAGATCGTTTGGCCCGGAAATCGTTATCACGATTAGAATTCGATTAATTGAGCAGCCCTATTCTGCACCCCCATTCATGGCTGAAGTGCCTGTGAACAAGGCATCTAACCCAACTCTTTCTCTCTCTGTTTCTATATGTGTGTTTGTGAGCCTGTGTGTGATTATATGAGAATATAAAAACAGGTAACTCATCTAAAGGGGTGGTGTGCATGTGTGCACATGTTTATTTGGCCTCTTCTGGAGCCTCCTCTGTAAGTAATGCACATTGAGCAGCCCAATAGCGTCCCTCTGCGGCCCGTCATCAAAGCTGGCGGGTGCCTGCGAGTTGGCGCTCACTGGCCCGTGGCTGAGCCCAATCTCCCACCTGTGGCGTCGTGGGCCGTCCTTCCACACAGTGCCTCAACATTGGCTCAGTGTGCGGTGATCAGATTAGGCACGTGGTGCTAATGAGTTGGTGGGTTTTGGGTGGGTCTGGTGTGTGTGTGTGTGTGTGTGTGTGTGTGTGTGTGTGTGTGTGTGTGTGTGTGTGTGTATGTGTGTGTGTGTGTGTCTGTGTGTGTGTATGTGTGTGTCTGTGTGTGTCTGTGTGTGTGTGTGTGTGTGTGTGTGTGTGTGTGTGTGTGTGTGTGTGTGTGTGTGTGTGCACGCACACGCGAGTGTGTGTGTGTGTGTGTGTGTGTGTGTGTGTGTGTATGTGTGTGTGTGTGTATGTGTGTGTGTGCGCGCTCGTGTGTGTGTGCGTGCGCGCATGTGTGTGCAGTAGCGGTTCTTGGGGGGGGCGGGGTGGGCCTTTGCCCAGGGCGCAATTTCGTGAAGGGCGCCATTCCGTTGGCCTCACGAGCGCTTAAAAAAAAAAAAAAATCATCAAATTTTTTTTTTTATTATCCATTATATCACTGTGTAGGAAATTGGCAAGTTGGCGCCCCCTGTGGCTGCAGGCGCCCCTGCTGAGAAGGCCCTCTGCACCGAAGCTGTGTGTGACAAGAAGGGGAAGGGGGAGGGGGCGTGGGGGACAGTTCACCTCTGGGTCTCTCAAATGCAATGCACAAGCGGGCAATACTCTGCAATTAGTGAGCGAAGTCAGTCACACATAAGCGTCCTTCCCAATAACGCACATTTCTTTCATAATATTATATTTACAGGTTTAGAATTCCTGCACGTTTTTTTAATTCTGTGAAAGGGCTAATAAAAAAGGGCAATACAAAATGTGGTCACCAAGGTGAATTGGTGTAGTCTTAACTCCTGGTCGGCAGTGACAGTGTTGGGGATGGGAAATACAGTATGTTGACTGTCGAGTGACAAACAGGAGATGGACAGAAAAAGGTCAAAGCCATTAGAAGTGTAGAAACGAGCAAAAGATGAAGGTATGCAACTGTTCCCCCTGCATGATTACGTTATCCATGCCATGAATGAGGGGCTAATGTTAATCATGGTATAACTCTTACGCTTGTTAGCCTCCTAGTTATGATGCTACGATTGCTATACTCAACAATAATTCGGTCTTAGCTAGGGTGACCAGACGTTCCGGTTTGACCGGGACAGTCCCGATTTTTAGTCGCGTGTCCCGAGTCCCGACAAAAGCCCGTCGGGACGCAAAAATGTCCCGGTTTTCACCCAACACCACATCAAGCTGCCCAAATCACAGCAATCGCATATACAAAACTGTTAAATTAAAGCCTAATGAAGTTTCCAGTAATTCAGAGTCAATGTGTGTGTGTGAGTGACAATGGTAGGTGCGCTCTGCGAAATCTTCGCAGTCAATGTTACAATGTATCTTGCAGTATACAGCAGCCGTATTTTAACGGTTTTCTTCGATAGCAGACTAGACTACTACACGACAATGCCTAAGAGAATGTGCACGCGCATGACGTCATACATAGCGTCCCGGTTTTAGACTCTGGAAATCTGGTCACCCTAGTCTTAGCTCAACAAACACAAGATCTAATTTCACCATAAGATTTGGCTTTGCAACAAAACTGTTACAAGTTCAGTTATTATTGATTTACATAATTTGGGTTAATGGTGAGCCTTGTCATTAGCCAACAGAATGTTGTTATGATACAACATTTGCAATTTGCTGCAACTCATAGTTTGCATAGTTTAACTATAGGCTAGTTTAGCGTAGTTAACCAGTCATACCTGAAGGTGTAACAAGCACACTGTAGAATTCGAGGCAGTAACCAAGGAGCTAATTGTTTGTCCCTAAAAGATAGATTAATATAGCGTCTAATGACAGACATTTGGCTTGGAAGGGGTCTCGCCCGGGGAGTAATTCAAAGTAGAACCGCCACTGTGTGTGTGTGTGTGTGTCTGTGTGTGTGTGTGAGTGTGTGTGTGTGTGTTTTGGGGGTGAGGAGCATGGGGTGGCAGCTGTGTGGTTGCTCCTAGTGTTTATCAATGGGATCCAGAATGGCCAGCGAATAATGGATTCTCTACCCTGCACAGCCTGTGTGATTATATGAGAATATAAGAACAGGTAAATCATCTAAAGGTGTGGTGTGCATGTGTGCACATGTTTATTTGGCCTCTCCTGGAGGCTGCACCGTAAGTAATGCACACTGAGCAGCCCAATAGCGTCCCTCTGCGGCCCTGTACCTAATTCACTGTAGGTCGCTCTGGATAGGAGTGCCAGCTAAATGCAATGTAATGTTAAACAGTGGCCACCTTTTGTATCTGATAAATGTCTGATAAATAGGGCTGGCACCTATGTCTGACAAAAAAAATGGACATTTCGGCAACCCAACCAACCTTTTTGCTTATAAGCAGCGACCCGGGTGTTAGTGTCCCGGGAATACTTTTTTTGCCTGGGATAGACCATTAAAAACTGTGACAATCAGGTAAAACTAGGACAGGTGGCAACACTACTGATAAAAGGCTAACTTCCCAAATGTCACTCCTAAAAGATTGTTGGGAGCATATACAGTAACTAGTGGACTTCATTTGCATTGGCTTGTTCTGTGGTCCAGCACCCAGCCTTCTGACAAGGAGTCTTTTGGTGTAATGTAGTTGCTAACATGATAATGTTGACCTTTCAAGTCAAGTCAAGTAGGTTTTTATTGTCGTTTCAGCCATATACATAGTACATAGTGAGACGAGACAACGTTTCACGGGGAACAACTGGTGATACACGCAACTGTTAAAACACAGTATGGACAAGACAGATACGTAATAGTGCCTACATACACTACTGAGGGACTACACAGATTCTCTCACACACACAACTACACATGCACACGTACACACTCTTGTACACATATGTACATACAGTACAACACAGTTGTAAGCAAGTCAGGTCAGAGTTACAGGTGACCTAAACAACAAACGCGCTAGACAGGGCATGGCTTTTAGCAGAGCACTGTGGCTAGTGGTGTGATTTGTAAACAAATGATTGTTCTACATAAAAATAAATAATAGCAGCAAGGCTAGTGGTATGATTTGTAACCAATGATTTTTAACCTCTCCCTCAGGTGTGCTAAGCCTGCCAGAGAGCCTGAACCTGCACCGGGACCAGCAGCGCGCGGGCAAGAGCGCAGAGGGCGGAGCTTACAGCCAGGCGGAGCTGCGCACCATCGAGCAGTTGCTGCTGGCCACGCGCGTCGGGAGCATCGCCGAGCTCAGTGAGTCACCAGCCGCTGACCACACGCACACACACACATATATACATACATACACACACACACACACACATACATACACACACACACAAACACACACACGCACGCCTGCACAGACATACACACACACACACACACACACACACACACACACACAAACACAAACACAAACACACACACACGCACGCACACATGCACACATGCATGCACACACACGGATGCATAGATGCACGCGCACATACACGCACACACACACGCACACACACACACACAAACACACACACGCACGCACAGACACACACACACAAACACAAACACACACACACACGCACGCAACAATCTTTTGTCTGTTGCACTGTCTCTGTTAGTCTATCATTTCTTGCTTTTCTGAAGCAGCCTTTCCTGAACCAGGAGAAGAATCCACAGAGATATTCCTTATGTAACAGACGCAGGTGCTGATCTGCATAGAGTTAAAGTTATAGTGCCTACTGTTCCCCGCGCCGCAGTTTATTATTTTAGCTGCAGCAGTAAACACTCTATGACAGACGTTACCCACAATGCACCCAGCCTAGCCACCTGTCCTGCATTACTTGCCATTACATTGCCAGGTCCGTTGGAGACAATCATTAAATCCAGATAGCAATAAACGGTGTCAGACGACAGCTTACCAGAATCTGTAATGGACGGCTCAATTGTACCGAACCCTGATACCACAAGTTGTAAACCTTTCAAAGGGCTTATGTTCAGTTTTCAAATCCTGCCTTGTGCACTGCACAGTTACTAGCGTAATATGTGTCCACAGCATAATAATATGCTACATTATGTGTCTGGCTATGTGTCTGTGTGGCTGGCTTGTTAAGTGTGTGTTTCTGGAGGTGTGTGTGGTTTTTGATGGTGTGTTTATCCCCGCACATCTGTCTGTAGGAGTCGAGAGGCTCGTGGGCTGCTCTGAGTGCATGTGCTGTGCATATTTTCTGCAGCTGCACGATGCTGTTTTTGGGGGGTGTGGCAATCTCTAGTGTCACAAATATAAACTTGCCTTTTTTTTTTACACAAACTGAACAATGTCACACTTATAAAACAAAGCTTGTGTGGGGGTGCGTGTGTGTGACTGTGTTTGTCTTTCACAATGCACTCTCTAATCTGTAATTCTCACCCTCTCCCACTGACTTGCTTTGTGTGTGTGTGTGTTTGTGTGTGTGTGTGTGCGTGCGTGCAAGTGTGTGTGTGTGTGTGTGTGTGTGTGTGTGTGAGTGTTGGCAATGTTTGTGTGTGTGTCCTCGGTCTGTTTTTCTGTGTGTGTGTGTGTGTGTACACTGTATCTGCATTTGTGTTTAATAGTATCTAAAAGACTCAGGCTTTTTGTGGACATATTATGATACCATAGAGTACTGTATATATAGGGAACTGTTGCATTGTTACAGTGATATTTACAATGAATCTGGTATTTTGCAGACAGTGTTTCCCCACAATGTGCTTCTTCTACGTACACATCTGACAATTAGTTGCTACCACTACAAGGCCATGGAGACGTTTCCTGTACTGTAGCAGCACAAACTGTTCCCAAATTAGCTGGCAAGCACTGCGAATGGGTTTGTCACGACACCAATGTTAAGCACCACGCTTGGTTCGCTGTCACTGTAAGCCGTTCTGGTAAACAATTAGGGCAGCCATCATCGTCAACCCTGCACCTGTTCGGGTCAAGTAGCACGCCGTAGCCAGCATGCACCAACAACACCTGGCGCCGGCCTCTCCCTGAGACACACATCAACAAACAGGTTGCCCTACCTAACCTCCAAATAAACTTTAAAGGCTGCACGCTCTGTTTTTGTTGTTGTATATTTATTGGAGCATATCCCCAAAACAAGAATGCCTTTCAGCCTTAGGTCATTAATGCCGTTCAGGTTTGTGGACACAGTCCAATACATTTAAATTTAAGTCGTGGAGAGCGTGGTCTTTAAAATTTATTTCGAGAATTGTTTCCTGGATTCGCACCCAAAGACATATTGTGTTGCCTGTTCTTTTGCCTGTTCTTTCCCTAAGTACTAAGTACCTGCCCTACCTAACCCTCACTGAGCGGCACAGCTCTACAGTGGACCTCCACTGCAGGTATGTTATGATGAACTTTCAGTTCCAAAGAAGTGTTCCCAATAGGAAGAATATTTACAATCTACTACCTTTGTATGGCCTTATAATTCTGAAGAGGTGGTCCCAATAGAAAGCTTTATAAAGCAATATTATGCATTATTTACAATCTACCATCTTTGTTTGGCCCTGATGTGTCTCTTCATTGAAATCATTAAATTGCCTTTCATTTGCGAAATTGTATAGAAAAGTGGAACTTTGAGTGCAGATTGTGCTGTGGTTTATGATTAACCAATGAACTCAGATACAGATGTCTCTGCCAGCGTAATTAGGTCTTTGTGTGAATCATCTAAAAGGCCATATCAGGGCAGGACGCTGATTCATTGTTCAGAAAAAATTCAAGCATTTAGTCTGTGCTTAGCAAAAGTATTGCTTAAATGTTAAGAAGCACAGAATTTGGGACCACTTGCAGGTCTGCTATACACAGTCTCACACTAAAATGCTTACATAGTTTGCATATCAAATTCTCATAAAGAGAAAGGAATGGATCAGGAAAAAAACTCTCAAGTTGTCAAAAGCTTAACTGAAGGAAGATAACTAGCTAGACATAAGGAACAAATTATTAAATTGGATACACACTGCCAAAGCTTAAAGCCAGCCAGCAGTGTTCTTAACTAACAAGGGTGTCTCCTTTGTCATAACTTCAAGGCAAAAGAGATTTAGTGATGTCTCATTAATGCATTAGTTCAAAAAAAAAAAGACCTAAAAATACTGCTATGGCTATCCTTCAGACCGGTTTTTACCCTGCTTTGTAATGGTACCCAACGTAAATTTGTCAAGGTGTGTGGTAAAGGGGGAGGCCCGTTTATCTGCCAGCAAAACCCGGGCCCTGCAGGTCAGCGTGGTCAAAGGCATCCACTGCACAAATAAACACGGTAATGTAATACAGTCGCTGCCTTTAACAATGAGGCCCACGCCCATCCAGACCGCAGCTGTCTCGGCTTAAGTCGAGGAAATATTTGGCACTCAGCATATTTCACAGTGGAATGGGTGGGCTTTTCCTGTGCTGAATACAGACCCACTGTTTACTCAAATGAAAGGCTTGATTAATTCCACTACATTGGAGTGGATTTTTGGTCTTTCCTTTGTAATGTGCCTCCCTGCACATTTTTGTGCTCATATTATATTCATTGCAAAGTGTTTCATTCACTTATTTGCCCTGTCTTGTTTATGTTGAGTCCACACTCAGACCTCCCTTAGTTTTTTTTGTACAGTATTTCTCTCTTCAGTCTTTCTGCCTTTCTGTCCTGTTTTGTTTGTTCTCCTAATGTTGTGCATGTTTGTGTGTGTGTGTGTGTGTGTGTGTGTGTGTGTGTGTGTGTGTGTGTGTGTGTGTGTGTGTGTGTGTGTGTGTCTGTGTGTGTGTGTGTGTGTGTGTGTGTGTGTGTGTCTGTGTCTGTGTCTGTGTGTGTGTGCGTTAGGGATGTCTGTTAATGTATATGTGTGTGTGTGTGTGTGTGTCTCTGTGTGTTAGGGATGTCTGTTTATGTGTGTGTGTGTGTGTGTGTGTGTGTGTGTGTGTGTGTGTGTGTGTGTGTGTGTGTGCGAGCGTGCGCTTCTGGCCAACTGTCATCCCCAAGTGAATCATCTCTGCTCCTCACCCATGTGGCCTTTGGATATTTTAAGGCCTGAGACCTTCGCCCCGGTTTTGAATCTCTTCATACTAAAACTCACTTGAGAATGAACTTCTCACAAGCGCAAAATAATCACACAATGTTCCTGTTTTTTTCCAGACTGGCAGAGCGTTTCTCTCCATGTAGAGGTCACAAGTCATTGAATTGTCTGATGGGGAAAATAGGACAGTTGGTTCATTTAGTTGTTTTTTTTTCTTAGTTGCACTCAGTTCTCCTCTTCAGCTGTGCATCTCACAGTGGCTGCTTTTCTGTCTTTTAAGTGTTATTGTCAGTAGGAGACGCATATTTTACAATAGAGTTTGTTAAGCCTTTTCGTTTTACTGTTGTTTTTCTATTATGATGTTCTGCTCTCAACTCTTTTTCTCTTTACTATTTTTCAGTAAATGAAAAAGTATGTGCAATTTGTTATGATAATATGAATCTAATATGAATATAATATGAAGAACTCAAATGCGTTCAGATGAACCACAGTACTGTACATGTGCTCTGTGTTTGGCTTACGGATAGTTTACCTAGCAGTTTTATTTCCAAGAATAAAACTTACTTACTATATATTTCCATAAACCCTAAACATCTCCCCAACAATCATTTCCATCTCTTGCATCACTATACCCTGTCAGTACAGATTTTTATATTAGGAGTTTTTGACAGTTACATGTTGCTGTTGTAAGATAGTGAAAAGATAGCAGGGGTCCTGCCGCCTTAGTAGGTAAAACAGATTAATAATATCCTGGTCTTTGCTCTGTAACAGTGATAAGGCAGTCGTCGTGTGGACATGACACTGAGAAATAAAACACGAAGGCCCGGGAGACTGACCTGTTTATTAGCTACATACCAATACTTAAACGTTGCCTTTTCATTACTGTTTAGCAGTTAGCCATGCACTTGTCATCAAAGCTTGTGGTTGCCAAACTCCACTGCAGTGCTGTGCAAATGGGGAAAAAAAAAAAACAGGCAGTTGAGTGGCTGTTGCTCCACAGTATTTCTCCTTTCTCTCTTCTCTATCGGGTTTATCTCTGGGGGTGATGCGCCCTTCGCAGCAGGCACATCCATCAGTCAAACCTGGCACATCCGTCTTTTTCCGGCTGCCAGCAAATGTTTCTGCATCAGACCCAGCCCCAGTCCTTTCGATCCTTCCTGGCAGACAGGCCCTGGGTGAAACGGGTTTTTGTTTAATCGAAAGAAGGCCATGAGGCATGGGCATTCATTTCAGTGTGTTCAAACACTCTTTGTCATTAACGTGTGATCTCAGTTAATTTTCTCCTTCCTTCTCTCTATCGCTCTCTCTCTCCCTCTTTGTCATTCTCTCTCTTTCTTTCTCTCTCTCTCTCTCTCTCTCTCTCTGTCTGTCTGTCTGCCTGTCTGTCTCTCTCTCTCTCTCTGTCTCTTTACCCTGTCTATTTGTCTATCAGTCTGTCTCTGTCTCCTCCTGAATTTCCTTCTCTGCCACTGTCTATTCGTCACTCTCTAACCCGCCTCTGTCTCTCTAAATCCATATTCAAACTCAACATTGCGCAACAGCTCTTGCTGTCTCCTTCAAAAACACACTACCCTTACCCTTCTCCCTTGATCAAGATGGCGTTAAAAGTTACAATTCATGACTCCACTGTGACCTGGTCTGAAAATGCACTCCCAAATGGGATTTTTATGACAAAGCTGAATACCCCCTACGGAATATGTTGGCTGAAACATTGAAACCCCTTTGGTCTGATTAGGCAATTAACAACGATGAAGATATCCCTGCCTGTGTAATTATGTCTTTGTGCGCGGCATCTGAAAGGGCTTAATAAGCCTCAATCCAAAGAACCCCATGTAGATATGTGTTAGTTAACAGGGAACCGCCTCAGGTCTGTCAGACTGAAATTATCTTACATTAATCCCCTTATCATCTTTCCAGTAGCCCATCATTGCTGGACTTTGGATTTGTAAACCATAGTAAACCTTTAGCTCTGGTGAGCCAGCTGTTGGTACTGAATTAAATACAGCTAAACAATTATTGCTGACAACAGTTGGCATTATATATAAGTATTAGTGTTGCTTAAAAAATAAAGGTCACGTATTATGATTAATAAAGCATTGCATTTTTAGAAGTTTGTAGTCAAATTATTTATAGTTCCTAAGAGTGTCTTGTTTAGTTTTAATAAAAAACTAGAAAGGCTATATTCATGGCCATTAGCTGAAGTTAGGATTTGTGACCTCTGTAAAGATCTGTTCACTGGTTAATGCTTCAGTGTGTGTGTGTGTGTGTGTGTGTGTGTGTGTGTGTCCAACTGCCAGCAATCGTAACCCAGAGGCTATAATTTTACTGGTCAAAACGATTCTTTGAATATATCACTACACATGGTTATAAAGGTACCCCATCAATAAGCATCTCTCACACCTCATACAGTAACAGAAATACAACTGACAAGACATCAGTTCTGCCAGTAGTTAATATTCAGAGAAGGCAATGCTCCTCTCAGCACTTTCTGTCAAGAGCCTTTTACGGTTTTCCATTTTTGATTCAGCAAAACTGGCAGTTCTAAAGCACAGTGCACACTCCTGTAAATACCTCGGGGTGGAGGTATACCCAGTGGTCAAGCGCTCTTTCACAAGATATGGAAGCAGGCAGGGATAGAGAATGTGATGATGTAAAGATACTGTACAGCGTTAAAATAGTCAGCAAGTTTGAAGCTATCTTTGGTCTGTTGGTTTGTTTGGTTCTTTGAAGTTGTTGATAAAGCATTCTCATCTTCAGCACACTAGTGCTTCACCTTTAAGATTAAGACATACGTCTTACTCCTACACTGGAGATACAAACTGTCAAAATCAGGTTGAGGGAGATGCCTGAGCCAGATACCTATTCCCACGGTCGAATTTATTTTACTTCAGTGTGACAGTGAAATATCCCTGTGTACTTCTGCTGTATTTCAGCGCACAGTGATTGCCAGAGAAAGCCCTTTGTTCTTTGTTCTTATGATTTCTGAAAGAGAGACAGCATCAAAAAATCCATCCATACATCCATCCATCCATCCATCCATCCATACACACATATATGTGTGAACTGTCAGAACCGTTCTAGGAAATGGCAGTGTAAGAGGGGGGAAAAGGACAGGACCGTGTAGTTGCAAGAACTAAATGAGAGTAAGACACACAGTCACTTTTTATATGAAAGACAGATTTTGTTCTCTCTATTCAGTGCATTTGAAATTCACTTTACATATGAAACAGACCAACCTGTCCAAACCTGCCATAAACTGCGAAAGAGTCTACAAAGAGTTAGCTAAATCTTAGGCACCATAATGAAGATAACAATGAAAAAACTTCTTCCTTCTCAAATCATGACACAGTAAAGCTCTGGTATGTGTGTTTTGCTATCCGAAGAGCAGCAGTTCTTCGCTCGGATCTTTCATTTCGATCGTGGTGGGTTTGGCGTTTTACTAAATTAAATCAGAACAAGCTGGGCAGAATGGCTCTCCTAATGGGCATAAGTCTGATTCATCTCCAACTGCATGCCACACAGCTGCTCTTAGCATGCACCACTGCCAGCATATTGCCCATGACTAATTCGCTTGGCAGCGAGAAAAGGGGAAATCGTCTGATTAAGATTATTCCACTGTCTCCAGCGAGCATTGTGCGCCTGGCAATCTTAATTCTGAGAGGAGTATAATTTTGGAGGACCTTCTGGTGCACTGATGAGAGTGATTGTTGTGGATCAGGACCAAAGATTACTGACTTTTCATGGGGATAGCTGATGTGAGTTGCATAACATTGCATTCAGCAGTATAGGAGTGAACATTTTTTGTGAGGACCATTTTTTGTAAGGGAAATTAACCATGCCTGATTAACAGGTGTCACATCTCTCTCTCTCTCTCTCTCTCTCTCTCTCTCTCTCTCTCTCTCTCTCTCTCTCTCTCTCTCTCTCTCTCTCTCACTCACTGACTCACTCTCGCCCCCCCCCTCTCTTTCTCTCTCTCACTTACTCTCTCTGTCTCTCTCTGTCGCTCTTAGCTTGCTAAAAATAACACTAGTAATGTCATCATTATTAAGAGGCAATCAGTAGGAAAAGTTTGGGAAACTGTAATTATTTCTCAACTGCCATTTTGCAAATTGGCATCTACACACATCCAATTTTTCAAAGCACAAAGAAACTATTGGATTTGTTCTAAATTTACCAGGCTCCTGTCTAGTTTGTATAACCTTAAAAAAGCAAGGACATTGAAGGAGAGTAGAGTAAATTTCTCCCACTTTCTCTCCCAGATCAGATTACTGGAGGAAAGGAAAAAAGCAGCCAATTATTGCTTTTTAAAACAATTACACAACAGCTCTGTCCCATAGGACTTCCCACACCAGTGGTCAAGATTTCCCAATCAGCCCTAATGAGCACAACCACTGGACTCATCTCATTACACTTCGTGTCAGTACAGACAGGAAGTGGAAAAAGAAGTACAGTAAGCACACTGCAGCACGATACGAATATAAGCTATGAATCTATGAATCTACTGTTGGCAGCAGTGCGAAAGGTTTCACTGTGGAATCAGTCACAGCCTGCCATAAATAAGTTATGAAAGGGCTCGACGCTCCATGGTCCTAATCAAGAGTAATGATATTGCCTTTCCCCGGAGTATCTCATTAGCAACTCTGCCTATAATCTTGGGTTATTCCCCCAGCCTGTGGCATGTGTGTCCGGCATGATTAGGTGCATTTGCAAATGCTGACGTGAAGGGCAAATGTAATTTTAACTCGAGGGATGAAAATATGGCGTGCTAAGGATAAGCCAGCATTGCCATGTGTTATCACGGTTTTGAACAGTAAAGAGACAAAAACAGCCCATAAGCAAAGACATACTAGTCCATCATGACCTTCTACAAAAATGAAGATGTGTGGACACCTAGCTGCAGATGTGTATTTCTGTTGGAGGGTGATTGATAGTCATTAGTGTTCAACAAATGCAGGGCACCTACAGTATGTCTGTTCACTGCTTGGCTGACAAGCCAAGATGGATGCCTTCTTATAAACGCTCCCTGTGATGATGACACAGTCTTTGAGTCACTGGCCTTTGGCAATAAGACATGATTAAGACTCCGCCGTTTGTCGTTAATGGCCATGACTACAGATCGGGGTCACGCGGCTTGCAGGACTGAAACGCCATTACTCCTCTGGCAGCAGGTGTGACACATCGTCAATACTCTCCGCTGAACACAGGGACGTCTCGCAGAGGTGAGTTTTTGTCATTGCCGGTTGGTCGACACCCAAACACCGACTCCCTCCCATTTGGGGCGGGCCACAGTTGCTCAGTGTGATCCAATGACACATTTGCTGGCTAGTGAGGCATACCTAATGGTCGATAGGCCATGACTAACAAATGAAGCATCCACTTAAAAGCCTGTGATCCCTTTTAGCATCGACTCATTGGAAACCTCTCTGGCAGCCAAAAGGGTGGGTGAAGGCGCTGATTAGGTTAATGCTATAGCTAGTCAATCGCCAACGCGACGTCCTTTTTGACGGCTATTGGTTCACATGGAGGAGACTAAAGGCATGCGGTCGAAAATCCAGTAAAAGAACCAGGAAACAGTGAACAGGAAATGAAGTCAGGCTGAGCTTCAAAGGAAGTAGAGGTGGAGGCCTTTTTGGGGAAAGGGCAGGGTTGACAGTGGAGGGATTCTCTCTCTGACTTACTGGACTTTTGAGCTCTGGAGGGATTCTTTGAAGTCTTGGACTGAAGATCCCAGAGAACAGTAGGATGGCGATTAAGTGTAGGCCAACCTTTAACGTTTTTCCCCATTTTTAAAAACCTTCATAATGACTCCGCCACAGAGCGGCTAGTTTTGCCCCTCTTTTCTTCTCCAGACTCCTCTCATTAGTTCACCCCATGGGGTAGAGAGGTGGTGGAAAGGTAATGCAGCCATAACCAGTTTCATGAAAGGGGTTACGGCAACCTTCTACAACAATAGGATCAAGACAGGAACTGATGCACCAGGAAAATGTCAGCATCTCCCTTCGCCTGGAACAGTGTTATTTGATAGGGAGTGTTATCCTCCTGTTAACGCAAGGTTGGGGTGTTGTCAGTACTTACCAGACAGACACTGGAGAACACTGGAGCTTTGCCACCCATGTATCTTCCTTCAGGGGGGTTTAATCCACACTTCACCTTAATCTGCAGTGAGCTGTTGTTATTGTGTTTGTTTATAACCGCTTATTAAACAGACTGTAATTATGTCACGCTGTGCGGAATGACATGGTTTTTAATTATTGTGCAGGTACCTCCTTTAATGTTTGCATGTAAAATATTTTACTTCATTAATAATAACTTAATTTGCTTACAGTTTATAATTCAAAACAACTGGCAGTGAATGGGAGAAAATGGGAAATTAAATAATGCTTTTTTTTAAAAAACACAGCTGTGAAAGAAATGAAAAATGAAAAAAAAAAATGAAAAATGAAAAATGAAAAAAAAAAAAAACAGAAATAATTGGTGAAGAGGTGGCAGAGTTCACCTGTGGTCCCCTGTTGAGACCGTTTAGGGCCTGTAAATGATGACTTATCATTGCCTCTCCCACGGCCGGATGGCCTTCGGGATACCAGTGTTCCGTCATCCTCCGCAGGGGGTGCGATCCCTTTCCCGTAATTGCACC